>OZ022259.1:19859220-20347589 GCA_963978905.1 Trichostrongylus colubriformis | reverse complement strand
CACACGCTACGTATGCGCACCTCAGAGCATGTATAGAATCTTTAGCTTTGAGATGCAGGACAAATCGCACACGGTTTACAGATTAGCTGTCCATCTTCCTGGCTTTCAAACGGTGCATTTTGTACACGGACAAGAGCAGCAATATCTTGACCGCGCAAATCGGTCATTTACCACCCTCACGGCATTCTTTGAACTCAACAGGCAGTGTGCCCACGAAGAAAGTAGAGTGCGCTGCTATGCTATTGACCCACGGGAGCTATACTATTATCAATTTCCTGAGTATTTCACTTTTAAACCGCGCCGTGGTTGGTCACCGAGAAAACGTGGTGGAAAACAAATTGGCAGGATGTATACCGTATCGCCGAGAGACAATGAACGCTACTGTCTCAGAATCCTTTTGTTGAATACAAAAGGGAAGACTATTTCGAAGACTTGCGCACAGCAGACGGCGTCACACTTGATACTTTTACTGAGGCTGCAAAACGAGCAGGTTTTCTCGATGATGAGAGATACTTCCGTCAGAGTTTGGAGGAGGCCACTCATTACCAGTTCGCATCATGTGTAAGAAATTTTTCGCCTGCTTACTCTGCTTTTGTGAAGTGGTTGATGCACAGGATTTGTGGAACGACTTCGCCTCCGCATCGGAGGACTATATCAATCGAGGGATCGATAGTGAACATGCTGTCGCACACGCGTATTTTGATATTCTTGACCGGATGGCTCTTATAGGCAGAGATCTCAAAGAAATCGTTTCCCCTCCAGTTCCAGAACGTCCTGTGGAGCAGACAGTGTTAGTGGACTATGAAGAGCATGAAAGAAATGGCTCGCTTCGATATGAAAGCCTAAATGCGAGACAAAAGGCTGCTGCGGATGACATAATTGGTGCACTGGACAGGAGTCAAAATCGTTGCATATTTATAGACGGTCCCGAGGGGAGCGGCAAGACGTTCTTATATAACACTGTATACGATATCGCTATCGGCCGAAGACGTAAAGTTGCGTGCGTTGCATGGACAGGCATAGCAGCTAACCTCCTACCTGGAGGACGGACCGTAAACTCTCTTTTCAAGTTAAATATCGGAGACGGAAATCGAAGCTCCACAATGAAACGGCAACAAAGGGAGGCCACGGAATTGATGGCCATGGACATGATAATTTGGGACGAAATATCCATGGCACCAAAAGCTGCTTTGGAAGCGGCGGATTCTCTCCTGAAAGACCTCATGCAGAATAATGAACCATTTGGTGGGAAAGTTATGATAATTGGTGGAGATTTTCGACAAGTTCTGCCAGCTGTTGAACACGGTCAAAGAGAGGAGAGGACTTCGTCGATGCCTGTGTTCACAAGTCTCATCTGTGGTCATTGTTCGCTATTCATCGTCTAGAAGTCAATATGAGAGCAAGAGACGCTGGAAACAATTGGCATGAACGTCTCCTCCAGATAGGTAATGGTGGCTGCAACAATGCCGATGGCTGTGTACAGATGCCCGAGGAAATGATGTGTTATTCTGATATCGTGACGGAAATCTTCGGAGTTGCTCCCATCCAAATAGCACGTCCGATTTGTGCGAGTGCGCCATTCTAGCTCCCAAAAATGTTCACGTCAGCTCCTCAATGACTCCGCTCTTGATAGCCTTTGCGTGGAAAGACCAGAGGACGAACGTACTTACAAAAGTATCGACGAGGCAATTTATCCTGAAGGGCAAGGCGAACAGCTTTTCCAGCAGGAGTATTTGAATTCTCTAACTCCTACGGGAATGCTCCCGCATGAGTTACTTCTCAAGAAAGGAGCAATTGTGATGCTACTTAGAAACCTCGATGTAGCCAATGGGCTGTGTAATGGAACACGACTGAAGGTAGAAATGCTAGGACGTTTCACACTCGGCTGCAGGTTCATATGTGGGGTTCGGAAAGGACAGCTAGCTGTGATACCGCGGATCGATAACTACTGGGACAAACGAACTCCTTTCCGACTACGTCGGCTTCAGTTTCCCGTGCGAGTCGCGTTCGCCATGACCATAAATAAAGCCAAGGACAATCTTTCGATAAAGTGGGATTGTACCTCCCTGAAGAAGTTTTCTCTCACGGGCAACTATATGTGGCTCTATCCCGAGCAAGGACTCCCGATGGAATAAAAATTAAGTCCACCTCCAATCGGATCAAAAACATTGTATTCAGTGAAGTCCTGCTGTGATCATGCAAAGCGACAATCCTTAGTGGCTCCTCAGCAGGAACAAACCTTATCGTTTCGTATTTATCTGTCCTCTGTAGGCGCCAGCACTGACTTTAACATTTTCGTAACAGATTTCCGGACAGCTTTCGTTAAGTCAATTGACAAAGTTTGCGGTTGCAAGTGAAACTGTGTTCGATTGAACTTAGGTGTGACGAAGGCAACATGAGTTACGGACCGGTTATTTCGTTGGGGCATGTTACCCATCTGAAGAGTGATGACTGCAAATGGCATAAGGTGACGGAGCAACTTACAGTACCAAGCCACAATTTTTGCCAGTTAACAACAAGGGAACTACTTGAAATCGATTGGCGAAAGTACCTGAAGACAATGAGAGGGCTAATGTGTACGATGAGAAATTCCTAAAGTGAGACAAAATGTGATCTAGGTGTCTTGAAAAGCTACATGTGGCGCACTTCCCATGTGAAAAGAGGTGTCACAGTTCCTCACATTCTGAGGAACTAAAACTATTGACAGCCTCCAGAATCTTTTGACGTAATCCGTCCCCTATATATGCCGAACAATGACTTTTATGTAGAGTAAACAGCGTAATAGTAGAGTGATACTTATCTTTCGGTATTACTGCAATATTAAGTGAAATTACGTGCTGCAGCTGCTTGACCGATCGGCTTTCATGGTGAAAGGTCCACCGGTCAGGGTCAAAGATTCGATCAGAATGTATAACTTGATTACCCATACCACTGCCTCTAACCCGCCACAAATCCATTACAGAAAATAGATAAATGCGAAACAGCTGAATTGTTGCTAAAGTCGAGCCACTTTGCATGCTAACTGCCCATATCATGAGGCCTCCCAGCAAAACTACATACGGCAATTTCAACCGTTGGGCCAGAACTTTTAACAGATGGTCACGGATATCTACGACTATGACAATAAAGACTCAGCAAGCACACACACAATCTGCCTTTTCAAGTGTTATCAAGACGGCACTACTCGCGAACCGTTTCGATTTTGCTTTGTCGAGTTATTCGGCATGGGATCGGCACTTCTTTTGAGGTCAGTCCACTTTTTCAAAAGACAATGTCACATGTACTAAGCGAAAGTTTTTCAGGCGATATCTCGGAAGTATCTTTTTGAGAGATGTTGAGGTTAAAAGGACTGTCGCTCCAATCGTTTTCAATCTGAGCCACTTCTACCCACTGTGAGCGTTCTTCATGAGGTCAGTTAGTAATGCCATTAACACTTTCAAACACCAATTTCACGATCTTTGATAGAATTTTTGTCAGCGTCGTGCACAGGCGAAAAGCCGAGAGGTTATCAAGACCATAGCTGAGTCAAAACCTCTCTCAGGGTTGGGACAGGCGAAAAGTAGGAAGCAAGGAGAGAATCGAAAGAAGAGGGACCGTTTTGACATGTAACAAGGTCTTCTTTTGAGGTCAGTCCACTTTTTTAAAAGACATTGTCACATGTACTGAGCTAAAGTTTTTACAGGCGATATCTCGGAAGTATCTTTTTGAGAGATGTTGAAGTCAAAAGGTCATGAACTGTCGCCCCATTCGAATTCGTTTTGAATCTGAGCCACTTCTACCCACAGTAAGCGTTCTTCATGAGGTCAATTAGTAATGCCATTAACACTTTCACACACCAATTTCACGGTCTTTAATAGAATTTTTGTCAGCGTCGTGCACAGGCGAAAAGCCGAGAGGTTATCAAGACCATAGCTGAGTCAAAACCTCCCTCAGGGTTAGGACAGGAGAAAAGTAGGAAGCAAGGAGAGAATCGAAAGAAGAGGGACCGTTTTGACATGTAACAAGGTCTTCTTTTGAGGTCAGTTCACTTTTTTAAAAGACATTGTCACATGTACTGAGCGAAAGTTTTTTCAGGCGATATCTCGGAAGTATCTTTTTGAGAGATGTTGAAGTCAAAAGGTCATGAACTGTCGCCCCATTCGAATTCGTTTTGAATCTGAGCCACTTCTACCCACAGTAAGCGTTCTTCATGAGGTCAATTAGTAATGCCATTAACACTTTCACACACCAATTTCACGGTCTTTAATAGAATTTTTGTCAGCGTCGTGCACAGGCGAAAAGCCGAGAGGTTATCAAGACCATAGCTGAGTCAAAACCTCCCTCAGGGTTAGGACAGGAGAAAAGTAGGAAGCAAGGAGAGAATCGAAAGAAGAGGGACCGTTTTGACATGTAACAAGGTCTTCTTTTGAGGTCAGTTCACTTTTTTAAAAGACATTGTCACATGTACTGAGCGAAAGTTTTTTCAGGCGATATCTCGGAAGTATCTTTTTGAGAGATGTTGAAGTCAAAAGGTCATGAACTGTCGCCCCATTCGAATTCGTTTTGAATCTGAGCCGCTTCTACCCACTGTGAGCGTTATTCTTAGGTCAGTTAGTAATGCCATTAACACTTTCACACACCAATTTCATGGTCTTCAATAGAATTTTTGTCAGCGTGGTGCACAGGCGAAAAGCTGATAGCTTATCAAGACAACTAGAAAGCAATAGCTGAGTCAATACCTCTCTCAGGGTTGGGACAGGCGAAAAGTAGGAAGCAAGGAGAGGAAATGCCGCAGCAAATGCCAACACAGTCCCTTTACGATAGTTTCGAAAGAAGAGAGACCTTCTTGACATGTAGTATGTTATATGTTCTTTTGAGGTCAGTCCACTATTTCAAATGACAGTGTCACATGTACTAAGCGAAAGTTTTATCGAGCAATATCAGGCAAGGTATCTTTTCGAAAGGTTTTCAAGTTTAGATGGCATGAACTGTCGCTCTATGGGGATTCGCGTTAAGTCCAAGCCTCTTTTGACCACAATGAGCGTTCTCCATGAGGTCAGTTAGTAATGCCAGTAACACATTTTCATACCAGTTTCATGGTCTTAGACAAAATTTTCCTCAGGCGAAAAATTGGGAGTCAGTCAAGAAAACGAGAAAGCTATAGCTGAGCCAAAACGTCTATCAGGGTGTGGGCAGGGTCAAGCCTCCGTTGAGGAATCCTCAACAGGGGGGTCGTATTTGGTCCGCTAGGAAGGGGGGGGGGGTCGTAATTGTTGAGGTAGGCAGTGATCATCATGGAAACCTCATGCATGGCGCGATCCGCAACGAAACCGGTCAACGCCAATAGACCTTTTGTTGGTCCGCTGACACCGAAACCACGTACAGAGACACCTCCGAAATTCACAGATTGACCGTGGAAAGCGATATCTATCAACAGGTCACCATGGATGGACACTCCAGAAACAATGGGATGGAAACGAAAAATTAGCTGATATGGAGTTCTTTCATATCTTACTACGATCGCAAATACGTAATCTAGTGTTAGCGGCCACTATGCGGACCGAAGAAACGTTTGTATTCATTGAGAATGTGGATGAAACCTCATGCATGGCGCATCCCACAGAGAAGCTGACCGACGCTTCTTGCCCTCCCATTAGGCCTTCCAGAGGGAAGGATGCATACTAGAGAAATTTCAGTAACAGTGAATCAATTTTTCTGAAGAATCTTGGGATTATCTCGCAAATTCGGCGAGAAAAAGCTTTTCTCAACTGGCTTTTCTGAAGGTTCCTTCCTTCGCTTCAGAGATATGGCATAGCTCAGGTAGTCATTCGAAAGCGATAACCTAGCAGACCCTGCTTCACCAAAACGAACTCATATGGTTAAGTTTGTAGGAAGTTATGGCCATTTCCGTGAAACACTTCGAAATTTTCCTCATCAAATCCTCATCAAGCTTCCCTCAAACTAACTTCCTTCGTTTTGAAGATATGGCATAGCTCAGGTAGTCATTCGAAAGCGACAACCTAGCAGACCCTGCTTCACCAAAACGAACTCATACGGTGTTTGAAGGAAGTTATGGCTATTTCCGTGAAACACTTCAAAATTTTCCTCATCAAATCCTCATCTGGAAACCCATATCGAGAACTAAGCAACCATTGGGGAAAGCAAACGGGCAATGAATAGGTCTGAGGGAGTTATTAGGAAAACAGTTTACAGCTGTTCGAAAGATGGGCTCTAGGTAAAGTTTGAACTATTTCCAAAATGTCGCAGTATGGGGAAGATACCGCGTTCCATCGTGATCGCCGCGTCGCAGCCGTCGCCTGACATGAGATCCATAACTTCTCTAGATGTGTAGTGTTCTGAATTATTGTTTGAAATTGTTCGATTATGAGGTAGAAGCGTGATGCAATCTGGAATCTAGGATTCATAGATTATATATTGAGTGTATAGTACTGGGAATTCCACCCGTATCACATATTTTTCGGGTTTTTGTCTCCATTTAGTTGTATATTGGTAGTGAGCATTTAAAAAAATCGACAAATGCTTAATTGAGAAAGTTTTTGTGCAGAGAGAGGGGGGTCGTATTGGGGCCCCCTTTTTAGGGGGGGGGGGTCATATTTTTTAAAAATTTTCCTCAACTGGACGCTTGACCCTGGGTGTGGGACAGGCGAAAAGTAGGAAGCAAGGACAGAAAATGCTGCAGCAAATGCTCACACAATTCCTTTTCATGTGTTTAAAAGGAAGCGGGACCTTTTGATTTTGCTTTGAAGTTAAGTAAATTTTGCATGTGATCAGCTTTTCTTTTGAGGTCAGTGCACAAGACACTGTCTCATCTACTAAACGAAAGTTTGATCAAGCAGTGTCATGAAAGTTTTTTTTGAGAGGTGATGTAAAATGATAGAACCTCGAAGCGGTAATAGCGATCGTACTGTCAAGATAAAAGGCTTCGTCGAGGGGTTGATAGGCGCGCGATAATCGGCGAGTCGAGAGTAGCTCATTCTACAAGGCCGGCGAAGCCGGCCGCTCCCTTCCCCAGACCGGCTGCGCCGGCCTTTCCGGGTCGGCGAAGCCGACCCGGTTCCAGTCGGATTGGCCGGCGTTAGCCGGCCAAGACGACTTGTGGATGAATAAGTCCTACTTGAGTCTCAAGTCACATGACATGATATTGTCATGCATGTCACCCATACTATAGCTCGCATTTAGATACGAAAGGCAAAAGATCATTAGTAATAGACAAACACTCATGGCTCATCTGTGGATTTCTTGCGAAAATCCAGAATGACTCCAAAACTTTCCTTGATGAAATTTCCGTCTCGAACGCCAGGATGGTACAGCCAACATCAAAGTCGTTCCAAGTGTGCTCCTCAATTTTATGCTTGCCAAGTGGGGGGTGGTAATGATATCACGCCTTTTCCCAGCTATGTGTTCCTTGATGCGAATAGCTAACGCCCTTCCTGCTTCTCCAATATGAGTGATATTACAAGCCCTACATTCAAGCTGATAAATCACTCCAGCTTTCTCACAATCCCCTGGCTTACCATATGGGCATGTAATGCACTGCTTATCGTATAGTTTGTTGCGAACAAGTTGACGTTTAATGTTGTGATTAGGAATATTCACTAACACAACATCATCTTGTAACTGTGCTCGCACAATACTACGTTGTATTGAAGCAGTGACACAATCGAAGATAAATGGAAGGCATAAGGGTAGTTTTCTTTGACGTGATATGCGCCGTTGTGGATCAGCATAAGAGGGTGTTCGTAGTATGGGTACCGCATAACCATTCTCGGCAGCTATGCGTGTAGCTAAACTGATGACTCCCGCCACTCCTCATCGCCAGTGCACATACTGGTTGCTGTAGTGGTCATGTTCTTAACGACAGCACGTTTCACTGCAGCAGGGTGAGAAGATGAAGCATGAATCAAAACGTTGTTACAGCAGGTTTGCGGTACCATTTTGGGCTAACAATGCCATCAGACAATTTGACCTGAGTGTTAAAGGCAGTGTTTGGGGAAATTCGGTAGAAAGGTAAAGGAAGTAGTGAATATGAACGTCGAGATGCCCAGTTACAGGACAGTGAAGAAAAAACGGATGAAAATGGTTAAAGACCTGAGAAATAGGACTCTTCCCCACCACTGATTCCCGACATGAAGCCTTCCCGTGAAGAGGCGGGTGGTCCGGACGAGTGTTCCATTGGCGTGTTGCCATGTTGTAAACATAAAAAGATGTTCGAGAAAGAGTAAGCATCCCTTTTTTGGAGTGCGCTTCAAGGCAAAACTGAGGAAGCGGGCTCGTCCGCGATACCGTCTATTCCCACACCAGCCAATCAGTCGCTAGGAGGCGGACCGAGCACAGTAAGGCGGCTCGAGCGGAAAAGGCCGCCTCTGCCACAGCTCGGGGGCACGCTCTTCGCGTGGGATTTCGCCGCAAATAGGATTTCCAAACCCGTAGTTTTCGAGTGAATGGCACCCCTCAGGGATTCCTTATCACCCACATTACCCCTAACACTGCCTTTAAGGTATGGTAACCAACCGTGCTTAGGTACTTCCCATATGAGCTTGCTATAATGTGATTGTATATTTATTGATTGATATGATCAGTCACTACTATATATTAGGTTGTAAGGAAAGTTCTGGCCGCTTTTTCGCAATCACAAGATAAATTTAAATATCAGAGCGCGTCAACATGAATCAGCTGACATATTGTGCTCGTTAGATAGAGAAAAAGTTGCTCTTTCAGAATATATGTTTTATTTGGAATGCCACAAGGTTTTCAGTTTATTAGGGAAGTTTTAAAGTGCTGCGAAAATGGCACTTTTAAGATGACTTCACTTCAAGAGTTCTTGTTTAGCCGAGTCCCAGCGAAGGTGACCACAAATGTGAATACTGCAAGGGGAGGGGGTGTATCACTGGATGGAACACATTGTCTCCGATTTCAGAAGTGCAGAAATGAGGACGAGCTGCTCGAATTTTCAATTGATCAAATCGCTTTAACTAAAACGGCAGAAGGCGATGAGCGTCCATATTTGCAGGGGATATCCACAAGTATTGGCCCTCAACAAGCAACCTTAGCTGACCACCTCAAGTGGCCTTGATTTGGAAAAATCCAAAAAAATGGGTGCCGCGGGACCCCCCACGGCAGTCATGCGCAAGCGCATTTTTCACAAATCCTCTTCCACTAATTGAAGCAGTTGCAGGGTGAGGCCCTTACTCGTCTATCATGTTCATCAGATCTAGCGCTAACTATGCCCCACTTCCCAAAACATCTGGCCAGCTCCTTCAGTAGCAGTGTGTTCAGAAAGAGTGGCGATTTGAAGTCGACTTTTTTTCATTTCGCGCAATATAAATTATCAGCCCTTTATCAAATTGAGATGTGTAGGTATGCATAGTGTTGCCAAGAGTGTGGCGAATCTAATGGTGCTCACTCTGTGAGAAAAGATGCACTCTGAGCCGAGTTATGATCTCTCGAAGTTGAAATTTCAAAAACCGGCCAAAACTTTCCTTACAACCTAATATAATCGGCTTAGTCTGTCTGTCCGTCCGTCTATCTGTCTGTCTGTCTGTCTGTCTGTCTGTCTGCCTGTCTGTCTGTCTGTCTGTCTGTCTGTCTGTCTGTCTGTCTGTCTGTCTGTCCGTCTGTCTGTCTGTCTGTCTGTCACGAAATTCATATCTCGCGTCGCAGCAAAGTTGGGACCCTGGATTTTTAAAGTGATATAGAGGGTAGTAAGGTGACATCAACGGTGAGGGAATGGAAGTGATAGCAACTGATAAGGGCTGATAAGGAGCCTCGGAAGGCGAATGGGGGAAATTCATATCTCTCGTCGCAGCAAAGCTGGGACCCTGAATTTTTAAAGTGATATAGGGGGTAGTAAGAGGACATCAACGGTGAGGGAACGGAAGTGATAGCAACTGATAAGGGCTGATAAGGAGCCTCGGAAGGCGAATGGGGGAAAAATCATATCTCTCGTCGCAGCAAAGCTGGGACCCTGAATTTTTAAAGTGATATAGGGGGTAGTAAGGGGACATCAACGGTGAGGGAACGGAAGTGATAGCAACTGATAAGGGCTGATAAGGAGCTTCGGAAGGCGAATGGGGGAAAAATCATATCTCTCGTCGCAGCAAAGCTGGGACCCTGAATTTTTAAAGTGATATAGGGGGTAGTAAGGGGACATCAACGGTGAGGGAATGGAAGTGATAGCAACTGATAAGGGCTGATAAGGAGCCTCGGAAGGCGAATGGGGGAAATTCATATCTCTCGTCGCAGCAAAGCTAAGACCCTGAATGTTTAAAGTGATATAGGGGGTTGTAAGGGGACATCAACGGTGAGGGAATGGAAGTGATAGCGACTGATAAGGGCTGATAAGGAGCCTAGGAGCCTCGGAAGGCGAATGGGGGGAAAATCATATCTCGCGTCGCAGCAAAGTTGGGACCCTGGATTTTTAAAGTGATGTAGAGGGTAGTAAGGAGACATCAACGGTGAGGGAACGGAAGTGATAGCAACCGATAAGGGCTGGTAAGGAGCTTCGGAAGGCGAATGGGGGAAAAATCATATCTCTCGTCGCAGCAAAGCTGGGACCCTGAATTTTTAAAGTGATATAGGGGGTAGTAAGGGGACATCAACGGTGAGGGAATGGAAGTGATAGCAACTGATAAGGGCTGATAAGGAGCCTCGGAAGGCGAATGGGGGAAATTCATATCTCTCGTCGCAGCAAAGCTGGGACCCTGAATGTTTAAAGTGATATAGGGGGTTGTAAGGGGACATCAACGGTGAGGGAATGGAAGTGATAGCGACTGATAAGGGCTGATAAGGAGCCTAGGAGCCTCGGAAGGCGAATGGGGGGAAAATCATATCTCGCGTCGCAGCAAAGTTGGGACCCTGGATTTTTAAAGTGATGTAGAGGGTAGTAAGGAGACATCAACGGTGAGGGAACGGAAGTGATAGCAACCGATAAGGGCTGGTAAGGAGCCTGGAAAGGCGGACAGGGGAAATTCATATCTCGTAATAATCTCGTATAATATATTACAAGTATAGGATAGGTAAAGCATGAGCGAAGAAGGGGCGCACATATACAATGTTACGCCCTGCCCACAGTGGGCGGGGCGCGTGCTGAAAATCAGAAAATCTAAGGGATAGATATGCTATGGTAAACAGTTAGTTACAGGAGCAGCTGAAGAAGACCCGTCGTCAGTGGGTCAAAATATAAAGAGAATTGTGCCGGCCTGAGGGGGAGATATGCTCAAACACCCGCGAAAATCGGCTCGCCGCATAAGCGGCGAGCCGAGAGTCGCCCTCTATAAGGCCGGCGAAGCCGGCCCGGAACTGGTCACATTATATTAAGCTTACACGGGAAGTACCTAAGCACGGTTGGTTACCATACCTTGACACTCAGGTCAAATTGTCTGATTGCATTGTTAGCGTAAAATGCTACCGCAAACCTAGCTGTAAGAACGTTTTGATTCATGCTTCATCTTCTCACCCTGCTGCAGTGAAACGTGCTGTCGTTAAGAACATGATCACTACAGCAACCAGTATGTGCACTGGCGATGGGGAGCAGCAGAGTCAAGACGTTTAGCTACACGCATAGCTGTCGAGAATGGTTATGCGGTACCCATACGACGAACACCCTCTTATGCTGATCCACAACGGCGAATATCACGTCAAAGAAAACTACCCTTATGTCTTCCATTTATCTTCGATAGTGTCACTGCTTCAATACAACGTAGTATTGTGCGAGCACAGTTACAAGATGATGTTGTGTTAGTGAATATTCCTAATCACAACATTAAACGTCAACTTGTTCGCAACAAACTATACGAAAGCAGTGCATTACTCCAAACTGCATTACATGCCCATATGGTAAGCCAGGGGATTGTGAGAAAGCTGGAGTGATTTATCAGTTTGTATGTAGGGCTTGTAATAGCACTTACATTGGAGAAACAGGAAGGGCATTAGCTATTCGCATCAAAGAACACATAGCTGGGAATAGGCGTGGTATCATTACCACCCCCCACTTGGCAAGCATAAGATTGAGGAGCACAGTGGGAACGACTCTGATGTTAGGTGTACCATCCTGGCGTTCGAGACGGAAATTTCATCAAGAAAAGTTTTGGAGTCATTCTGGATTTTTGCAAGGAATCCACGGATGAATAACCGCGATGAGTGTTTGTCTATTACAAATGATCTTTTGCCTTTCGTGTCTAAATGCGAACTATAGTATGGGTGACATGCATGACAATATCATGTCATGTGACTTGAGACTCAAGTAGGACTTATTCATCCATACTAACATCACCTACTGTGGCTGTGAGCACACGCTCCCCACAAGCGGTGGAAAAATCGGTGAGTTTGTTGTCATGTTACTAAGCTGCTCGGAAGCTTTCCCAAAATGATGTCGGAAACTCTAGAGGGGAGGAGGCGCTTGTTCGGGTACTTGACAAATCAAGAGCTTCAAGCCATCTTCAGGCCTCTGAAGAAGACGAGACGGTCGAAACGTTGGGCCACGAATAAAGGTTCCACTTAAAAACCGCGTGTGGCATAACAAACATCGCAATCGATAAAAAAACTCTTTTTCCCTCGACCAATCCTTGAGAATTTAGATGGAAGGTAGAAATGCCCCAGTAAAAGCCGGACAAGCCCCAGACAATGGGCTTGCAGAGATTTGATACCCCATTTCTCGTCAAAAGAAGTTTTCTCCAGTTTTCTCCAGCCTACTGCTGTTACGGGGTGGCGATCTTATCTACAAGGATGGTTTCAAGGGAACTTGCGCTGTGTCGTCTGGCCATTTATGTGCTCTTGTTAACAAGTAAGATTACGAAAACTACAGACTTCGATTGCAATTTACTTTTCGTTTTCGACACTGCTAATCAGATTATATTTATCAGGAAAGGGCATTTCAACAGTTTTTGCAGGACTTCTTCTTAGTGTGCTTTGCTTTAGCGCCTTTGGTGCTTTTAGCTTTGGTGTCCTTGGCGTGATGCTTTGATGAAGCAGCTTTTTTGGAACCGACGGCCTTTGTGTCCTGTCAATATGAACATCAGTTAAGTCGAATATTGTTATAATTGTAAATCCGATGACGAATAGTGTCCCAGGTTACAACAGCCGGCTGCACTGCTTGTGCAAACTTGCTTCGGGAGTCACTTGATTTATGATTGAGACCACTCCTGTTCTGGTCCAACGCACAACGGTGTGGGGCAAACCCTAACGGTGCTATTGCAGTGATGGGTGGGAAACATCTTATAGAAGCTGCACGACGTAACACTTCTGTAAGATTTCAAAAGAGTCCATCTGCACAATCGAGCGTATGCTTTGGCCTAAGCATTGATGGAGGGGAAAAGGGGAAAACTCATCTAATCTCGGACAAAAGTGGCGTCTTCGGTGGGATGCTCAGTTGTTGCGATAGCGCCATCACAGCAATTGGGAAGTGAAGTTTATTGGGAAGCAATTGGGACGCTCTCCGAAAAATCGCTACTTATGAGATAATTCATGAAAAATTGCACCGACTTTTTTTTTGGGCGCAGCGAACAAGATGGACTCTCTCACAAATAACCATATGTGGGCTAAATCGAAGGGGAAGAGACTTTGCTAATGTTGAAGGACAGTATCTACAGGGTAACACATGATAGGTGGCATTAACGGGAATATAGTAGAAATGTATGATAGGTGGCATTAACGGTAATATAGTAGAAATATCACAACGTGTCTATATTCAGCTTCCAATGAGTCGCACATCCCTTCTCCCCCGACATGGGTGTAGCACCGTCAGTTGGGTGACTAACAATTTTCAAATAAGTAATTCTAATTCCGTACCTTCTTAGTAGCGTTGGCAACTTCGCTGAAGGCTAAGCACAGAAGCGCCAGAAGAAGTACGACCTTCGAGCAATGCATGGCCCTGGAATACTGTTAATTTATTGTTTCTTTAACGTCTGCTTTAAGAGGAGGACAGTCACAGTACTGTGAAAATACGGAACCAGAAAGTAAAGAAAATTAGGTAGTAATTAAGATTTTCTATTACTAGAGCGCTGTGCGAGCTGGAGGCGCTGTTTGTTACTGGGTCCTAAGGCGGTTGCCCAGCCTGAAATACGACAAAGCAATTGCTACAGTGTCCGAATACATACGTGCGGCGATGCCAGAACGTACATATTGCGCCACAGGACGCTATACACAGCCCCTTACAAGTGAAGTAAGATTATTGCCAGGGATGGTTCCGACTAGTTTTCACGCTTATTTATACGGCCTCCAATCGCATCATTAAGTAGTCTGTCGTGGATTGTTAATAGCTCTTGTGGAATTTTTAATTGACATGCTCCCCTGATAAAATTTGCTTTACTAATGTGCTGCAACCTGGACATCTAATGCGGATTGAAGAAAACAGGCAAACGTGAAGAGCTGCACAAATTCCAGTTGAAGTGAGCAAGGCTTGCAGCATGCTAGTATGCGTGACTATGGGAGACGAATCAGCTGCTTTTCAGATAACCGTGAAGGACTTTTTTACTTGTCCTTGCCTGTTCTGGAGTTCCTTGGCACTCATGGTGGCGTCGGTGATTTCCCATGGCTCGAAGAACCTACGACGCCTGATTCCTTCTAAATCATCGAACATTTGAGGGGGGGGGGTGACAGCGTAGTTGAGAATCGACTTTATTTGAGAACTGAGAGACAATAGCTGGATTCCAAATCAGATGAATTTACTCCAGATTTCCTCAAAAATGCCCTAATCGGAATTGTGCCAGCCGGTACTACTGTAACAGCTTCCGTACGAAAAACTCTAGGAACCAAGTAAAAAAGTCCTTCACGGTTATCTGAAAAGCAGCTGATTCGTCTCCCATAGTCACG
This sequence comes from Trichostrongylus colubriformis, assembly GCA_963978905.1. NCBI lineage: Eukaryota > Metazoa > Nematoda > Chromadorea > Rhabditida > Trichostrongylidae > Trichostrongylus > Trichostrongylus colubriformis. The sequence continues at coordinate 20,332,781 of OZ022259.1, read as the reverse complement.
CATACTAGCATGCTGCAAGCCTTGCTCACTTCAACTGGAATTTGTGCAGCTCTTCACGTTTGCCTGTTTTCTTCAATCCGCATTAGATGTCCAGGTTGCAGCACATTTAAAAATTCCACAAGAGCTATTAACAATCCACGACAGACTACTTAATGATGCGATTGGAGGCCGTATAAATAAGCGTGAAAACTAGTCGGAACCATCCCTGACAATAATCGTACTTCACTTGTAAGGGGCTGTGTATAGCGTCCTGTGGCGCAATATGTACGTTCTGGCATCGCCACACGTATGTATTCGGACACTGTAGCAATTGCTTTGTCGTATTTCAGGCTGGGCAACCGCCTTAGGACCCAGTAACAAACAGCGCCTCCAGCTCGCACAGCGCTCTAGTAATAGAAAATCTTAATTACTACCTAATCTTCTTTACTTTCTGGTTCCGTATTTTCACAGTACTGTGACTGTCCTCCTCTTAAAGCAGACGTTAAAGAAAAAATAAATTAACAGTATTCCAGGGCCATGCATTGCTCGAAGGTCGTACTTCTTCTGGCGCTTCTGTGCTTGGCCTTCAGCGAAGTTGCCAACGCTAGTAAGAAGGTACGGAATTAGAATTACTTATTTGAAAATTGTTAGTCATCCAACTGACGGTGCTACACCCATGTCGGGGGAGAAGGGATGTGCGACTCATTGGAAGCTGAATATAGACACGTTGTGACATTTCTACTATATTCCCGTTAATGCCACCTATCATGTGTTGCCCTGTAGATACTGTCCTTCAACATTAGCAAAGTCTCTTCCCCTTCGATTTAGCCCACATATCCCCAAAAAAAGTCGGTGCAATTTTTCATGAATTATCTCATAAGTAGCGATTTTTCGGAGAGCGTCCCAATTGTTTCCCAATAAACTTCACTTCCCAATTGCTGTGATGGCGCTATCGCGACAACTGAGCATCCCACCGAAGACGCCACTTTTGTCCGAGATTAGATGAGTTTTCCCCTTTTCCCCTCCATCAATGCTTAGGCCAAAGCATACGCTCGATTGTGCAGATGGACTCTTTTGAAATATTACAGAAGTGTTACGTCGTGCAGCTTCTATAAGATGCCTCCCACCCATCACTGCAATAGCACCGTTAGGGATTGCCCCACACCGTTGTGCGTTGGACCAGAACAGGAATGGTCTCAATCATAAATCAAGTGACTCCCGAAGCAAGTTTGCACAAGCAGTGCAGCCGGCTGTTGTAGCCTGGGACACTATTCGTCATCGGATTTACAATTATAACAATATTCGACTTAACTGATGTTCATATTGACAGGATACAAAGGCCGTCGGTTCCAAAAAAGCTGCTTCATCAAAGCATCACGCCAAGGTCACCAAAGCTAAAAGCACCAAAGGCGCTAAAGCAAAGCACACTAAGAAGAAGTCCTGCAAAAACTGTTGAAATGCCCTTTCCTGATAAATACAATCTGATTAGCAGTGTCGAAAACGAAAAGTAAACTGCAATCGAAGTCTGTAGTTTTCGTAATCTTACTTGTTAACAAGAGCACATACATGGTCAGACGACACAGCGCAAGTTCCCTTGAAACCATCCTTGTAGATAAGATCGCCACACCGTAACAGCAATAGGCTGGAGAAAACTTTTTTTGACGAGAAATGGGGTATCAAATCTCTGCAAGCCCATTGTCTGGGGCGTGCCCGGCCGAAAGCTCTTTTACTGGGGCATTTCTACATTCCATCCAAATTCTCAAGAGGATCGGTCGAGGGAAAAAGTTTTTTTTAATTCAATGAATAATTCAATTTCTACCACGGACATGCAAAGTTTCATGCGAAAGGAGCAAAGAATGATGCATTCCACAAGTTACACGACATGTTCCTGGCCGATGCACCAAATATATAGTATTGCTTTCGCTGTCAGTGGGACTGCTCACCATGCCACGTGGATTCCGAACTTGTACAGTTCACTACACGAGAGCGCAATCGCTTACCTCAAAACTGCGTAATTAAACAAAGCAAAGAAAGCTTAGTAGAATAATCTCTGCACTAGCTTTAGGCTATTGAATGGATTTGTGAGTGAATCTAAAGATTAACTTATCTAAAGTGGCGAAAACTACACTTGAGCAAAACAAGTGAAGGCGCGTTTAGATGAGTCAATGTGCTTCTGTATATATACTGTGAGACACTATTCGTCGTCGATTTTATCAATATTTCGGCCACCAAGCAACCTGTTTTGACGTCCAAGGAGTGATAGTTGGGTATGGGAATAAGCAGCGGTAAAGTATCTTTCCACTGCCATTACTTTACCTCATGCCTTACGTGTTCACCAGGTGAACTTTACTCACTGATTATTTGCTCGAACCTCTTAACTGTTTGAATCTCCCACAATAAATGGTCGGTTTATAAAGATATCAAATTAGCTAACCACAGTACTGCATACGGTAGAACCGCACCATGCGTCCACTTTCATATTACGTAATTTAATGAAGGGCGGCGCGCGGTATCGAAAATCCACTGGATTTACACAGAAGTGAAGAAGCTCGCGGGGACTCTTCACAGATTTCTACAGAACATTTTTTTAAGATGTTTGTGCAACAGCTTTTGCAGCCGCAGTATCGAGCAAAAGTCGCTGCAGTTGTCAATTATGCTTTTTCCAATTGTTCTTTGACTCCTAGGTCCTCCCAAATAAGTAAATGTACAAGAGAAGGATCACACTCGTCAAATGCACTCGTTGATTAGTGCGAAATTACCCCCTTTTTAATTCACATACTAACGTGGAAGAATTATTGAAGTGTCTCAACAGTTACAAACAAACACATCACGACTGCACGCTGAGTGTCGGCACTCTGCAGCCGTATAAAAGGCGCGCAGGCCTGTGGATCATCATACCAACCACATCACCTCCCTTTTCAGAGAGCGCAATTCTCTATCATAGGTTTCTGAGCGGCGGCGTGCCTGCGAGGAGGATTGCACATATTGGTTCGAATGAGCTACTTCGCACTCCAAATGCGAAGGCTCGCTCCTCATATGCGATGAAATTAATAACTAGGTGCGAGGATAAAAGGTCAACTATACGCCGCTCAAAGGCAGTGTTTGGGGAAATTCGGCAGAAATATAAAAGAAGCAATGAATATGAAAGTCAAGATGTCTAGTCACAGGACACTGAGGAAAAAACGGATGGAAATGGTCAAAGACCTGGCTCCACTTCGAGGATCCCCACCGCTGATCCTCGATGTGGATCCTTCCTGGGAGAGGCGGGTAGTCCGGACGAGTCCGAACGAGTTTTCCATTGACGTGTTGCCATGTCTTAAACACGAAGGGATGTTCGCAAATGAGAAAGCATCCTTTTCTGAAGTTAGCTTCAAGCTGAAACTGAGGAAGCGGGCCGCGATACCCTCCATCCCCACCGGCCAACCAGTCGCTAGGGGGCAGACTGAGCTAAGTAAGGCCACTGGAGCTGAAAATGCCGCCTCTGCCACAGCTTCGAGGCGCGCCTTTCGTGGAGGATCTCGTCGCAAATAGGCTTTCCAGGCCCGTAGTCTTCGAGTGAATGACTCTCTTTAGGAATTCCTCATCACCCACATTACCCCTAACACTGTTTTTACCTCCATACATTGAGTAAGTTTATGCGCAACTTGTTGAGCTGATAATGGGCCATAAATAACCAGCTGGCGAGCACACTACTGCGTGCAATTTATGGCGATGTTATGCAAAATGGGTTTGATCGGCACGACACAGTTGTGTATGGAGTTGAGTGGAAATTGCCCTTCCTCTGCTTTCAGCTGAGCTATTTATTTGGATAAAAGCAGAGAAGATGGCGTTATAAAAAGCATTTCGGTGTTATTATACTCAGTCGCTCTACATCGAACCCGTTTTGCACGTCATCGACACGAATCGCGCGCAGAGTGTGCGCCAGCCACTACTGCGCGCGATTCGCCACTACTGGACATCATGGGGAGTTTGGATAGTTTAGACATCTATACTTTTGTATTCGGTTGCATCGACTGGTAACAATTGGTTCACTTGCTGAGCATCTAATTCCTTTACATTGATGGTAGATCCATACGATTATCGACGTTTATCGTTTTCGTGAACATGTTTCACTATTTGAAATTTTACATAGCCCAGCGGCCGATACCCAGTGTTGCTGCCAGTACCGCATTAGAAAATGATTCCGTGTAGAACGCTTGCTTTGCTATCACAAATATAATAAATGTATCATGATTATCAATGTAGATCGCAGTGTCAAAAAAAATACACAATTTTTTGGAAAGTAGGGAATTCGGCGGTTGATACATCGGTCAATGATATCAGAACATAAACAAAGTATGTTCACCTAATGACACTGAGCATCAGACGCTTTGCTAAAGCGGTAGTATAGTAGTATCAAGCAATGTAAAGGATTTCATCCCATCCAATTCCGAACGGTTCTTATCAGCCGCCGTAAGCCGTTATCACTGAGGCCCCTGTACCCAACAATACCTGGGAATGTGAACATTCCACTGTTAGCCGCAAGAACGTACCGGCCTTGGTGACATTTCCCTTCTCCTGCTCCTAACTGAATCTTATCGACCTTTATCAGTTTGGTTCACCCACTATCACTGTCTCAGTCCAACTCTGCTGAACACCTATGAGTGTCAGCGCTCTTGGATCAACGCGGAAGGCGGAACGAATCTTACGACATTCCCCTCCTCATGCCCTTATCAAATCTCATTGACCGCTATCAACTGGATCACCCGCCATCAATGTCCCCGTCCCGCTCCGCAAAACTTCTGTGAGTAGGAACGCTCCGGGACCAATGAGAGAAGCGAAACGGACTTGACTCCAGCCTTTTTACGTCCTCATTAAATCTTTCCAATCGTTTTCAACTTGGATCATCCACCATTAATGCTCCCGTTCCACCTTGCTAAACACCCATGAGTGTCAGCTCTCTGGGGTCAACGTGAAAGACGAAACGGACTTGACACCATTTGTCTCTCGACGCGCGCTATCGAATCTTATCAACCGCTATCAAGCTAGATCACCCACCATCAATGTCCCCGTCTCGCTCCGCAAAACACCTGTGAGTATGAACGCTCCGGGACCAATGCGAAAAGCGACACGGATTCGACGACTCTAGCCTTTTTACTCTCCTTATCAAATTTTATCGAGCTTTATCAGTGCGGGTCACCCACCACTAATGTCCCTGTCTCACCCCGCACAAAACTGGTGAGTATGAACGCTTCGGGACCAACGCGAAAAGCGAAACGGATTTGGCGACATTTGCCTTCCGAGGCTCGTTATCAGCCCTTATTAGCTGCTATCACTTTCGGTCCACCACCGCTGGGGTTCCCTTGGTACCCATATCACTTGTAAAATTCAGCGTCCCAGCTTTGCTGCGACGCGAGATATGAATTTCGTGACAAACAGACGGACACACACATACAAACACATACTAAGCGAATTACATATGGTAGGATCTTTCCGTACTTTGATAGCTCGAAACTAATTTCGTTTTTTGGGAGATTCAGTACATTTCACTCAGATATAGCAAGTACAGGGGTTTGAGTCATTGCTGATGTTCTACAAAATTCTTCACGGTCTCACGGGGCTTAATGTCCGAGCGTTTTATAGTGCAAGACCATTCATTACCAGATGTAGCTACTGCTACGTTCGATTCAGAGGTTTTTAATTGTTTTTTCACTAATAACGTATTATATGTTACAGGTTACGAGATAGAGCGAAGGGTCAGTTCCAAGCAATTTAGTGTGTGGTCTAGATCATGATGCGCTGATCGCGCGGGGGTCGATATTATCGAGTGACAACAAGGTGGCAGGGGGGCCATTCGATTCGGTTCGGTGGGTCCTGAGCGCCGGCTAGAAAATATCGTCTGCATCGCCACCCTTTGGACAAGACTGGATCTACAACTTTCGCTCTACTCGGTACACTACTTGGAGTTCAGATCTTCTATTCAACTGATTTCTGTTGTTACTAATAAATTTTGTATTACTTGCTTCAGTACACTCAAGTAAAGAAAACCGCGTGGCGCTGATAAGGCGAGCAGGAGCAAGTCCTACAAAATTGGTGCATCGGATATACAAGGACCAGGTCGGTTAGCATTTTTCTCTTTTTCTTGGACAAGAAGAACGAGCTGAGGAAGCCACTCAATTAGAGGGAAGCATTAGTGCGATAGAATCAATATCAGGAAAGGTGGAAAAGGCACTCTCGGACTTAGCAACAGCGATTGACAACCAGGGAAATGCCGACGGAGGAGACCCAAGCGAATTTGAGGACTACATGGGGAAAGCGGAAGCGGCGCTTTCCAAGGCCTTCGATCAAGTCATTCTTCTCCGAGCCCGTTTGAGAGCCTCGTCAGAGACAACTCAGCACACCGATCCTTTGATTCCGCGAGGTCCAGCACACGAAATGACGGAGCCGGCAACAATTTCGATGGCTCACGCGCGGACCAAGGCAATGGAGTTACCCCCACTGCCCATTCCAGTGTTCACCGGAAATTTGTGGGAGTGGGATAATTTCTGGGAAATGTTCAATCATAACATTCATTCACGGGACTTACCCGACATGGTCAAGTACAATTACCTACTAGATGCGCTAAAAGGAGAGGCTCGAGTATGTGTAATGAAATTTAGGGTTTCGAAGGATAACTACTCTAAGGCAATAGCATGCCTTCTCAACAAGTACAACAATAGGGAGAGATTGGTAAATCAATTAGTGGAGCGATTGGAAGGTTGTGCATTGCGCAACTCATCAATACGGGACCAACGCTCGCTATTGGAGGAAATTCAGGCCATCACCACCCAACTAGAGGAGAAAGGGGAAGATGTCAACAGTTCATGGTTGATCAAAAAGGTACTGGCAAAATTTCCTGACCCCACCAAAAGGAAGGTCATCACCAAACGGCAAGGGCAGGTCGACACATCGTTTACCATGGCCACGCTCTTCAAGTTGGCGGATGAAATTCTATCCACAGAAGAAATGGTTTTACAATTTGTGGACAAAAACCCACAAGAACCGATAAAGAGCAATCTCCAGGGGAAAAGGCGACCATATCGAGCAATAACGGCGAAATGCATGTATTGTAAAGGGGACCATTCGTCCAAAACCTGCACAGTATATGCCACGCCTCAAGACAGGTCTTCGTACCTCCGCCAGAACAACCTGTGCCTCATATGCGCGGCGTCTGACCATACGGCGCCGCAGTGTCGAGGCCGGTCATGTTTTAGTTGCGGAGGCCCACACCATACGTCGTGTTGTTTCAAATCCGAACAGCGGATATCAACGTTATTCAAGCAAGACAGGAGTCCAGCGAAAGGCAAGGACAAACAGGGAGACGCCTCAAAGGTGAAGGAGAACTCAAAAGGAGAAACCAATAAAGGATCCCCACGCAAGATTCGTTCGAATACGGTGATTGCTCAAGACGGGGAAGGTAACACTTCACAGGAGGCACCACTTCTTTCAGCACAAAGTGTGATGAACGCGAAGAGCCCGCTCCATCCATGCTTACCCACGGGAGAGGTAACACTATTGGAACCCAAGACGAGGAACCTTATCAAGGTCCACGTTCTTTTCGATACCGGAGCGGAAGTATCTTTTATAGATAGCGAGTTAGCAGCTACGCTGCGCTTGCCTGTTCTTGAAGAGAAGCACATCAGATTAAATACTTTCGGTACCAAAGAAGTACTGAAACGGAAATGTCAAAAAGTGCAGGTGGAGGCATGGGACCAAGATGGGAACCCCCATTCCCTAGAGCTGCTTACGCACAATATTTTGACTCATTCATATGCACATCCTCACTTATCACCCCAAGATCAGGAATTTCTGAGTACACTCAATATACCAGTGAACCCCAAGCAAGGGAAGCAAGTCATTCAACCGTCCATTTTATTGGGATGCGACTTGCTGTGGTCATTCGTACGTAATGATACACCTCCAATATCGCTTCCGTCGGGACTGCACATTTTGCCTACAAAGCTAGGTTATCTAATTTGTGGAAAGCAAAAGGAGAGTCAAAAGGAAGTTCTTCATGTATCACAATATCAGGATAGCGAACTGGATCAGTGGGAACAATACTGGTCAATGAATTCCGTAAGAATGTATATGGTTAGAGGAAGTGAGGAGGACATAACACAGGAAGAGAGGGACCAGTGGGAGCAATACTGGTCAATGGATGCCGCCGGGACCGAAGAATTCCAGGGACCGGAAAAGGAGGCACAAAGCAAACTTGATAAACAAGTCTGGGAACAGTTCAATAGGACCATTGAACGAAGAAAGGATGGATATTATGTCCATCTACCATGGAAGGTACAACATCCACCTTTACCGGATAACCGAATGTTAGCATATAAACGCTTGGTCAATGTATGGACTTCACTGAAGAAGGATAGGCAATTACTGGATCAGTATAATGACGTCTTTCAAGACCAGCTCAGCAAAGGCATTGTAGAGCCTGTAGAGGGCGACAATACCGGAGAGGGAGTCCAGGTTCATTATACCCCCCACCAGCCAGTACTAACGCCACAAAAAGCTACAACAAAGCTCCGCATTGTTTTCGATGCATCAGCCCATTATAAGGGCTGCCCGTCTTTGAACGACGTCCTACATAGGGGTCCAGTTATCCTTCCTTCACTATACGGTCTCCTGTTACGATTGCGAATCGACAGGATAGCTCTAATTTCGGACGTCGAGAAAGCGTTCCTCCAGGTCCGCCTACATGAAATGGATCGCGACGCCACTCGCTTTATATGGCTCAAGGATCACAAAGAGCCACCCTCAAGGAACAATATACGGACACTTCGTTTCACACGGGTCACCTTCGGTCTGAAGCCATCACCCTTTCTCCTGGCGGGAACAACTCATTACCATTTGGATAGGCATCAAGAAGAAAGGTTGGCTCAAGTAATAAAAGCCAATCTTTACGTGGATAATCTCCTCTTAACGTCGGATTCATGCGAGGAGGCGCAGCTCTTCTACAGCAAGGCCAAAGCAATATTCAGTGAGCTGCGAATGAACTTGCGATTGTTTGTCACCAATGATGGAACAGTCATGAACTCAATACCGGACGTTGACAAAGCAAACAGCCATCGCTCAAAGGTTCTTGGCATACTATGGGACTCTCGAACAGATATTCTGGAACTTCGGTGCACAATAAAGGAGTTTCCAGTAGCTAGTAAGCGAACGGTGACAAGCGTAATAGCCACGGTGTACGACCCAATGGGTTGGTTTGTACCACTTCTTCACCGAGCAAAGGTGTTCCTGCAAAATCTTTGGAGGGAACAATATGAGTGGGACACACCCTTGTCAGAAGAAAAAGAAGAGCAGTGGTGCAAAATTACAGAGGACTTGAAAGGATTCAATAAGTCCATCCCGAGGTATTTAACTCCGAAGATGACCAACGCTAACATAGTGATTTTCGCGGATGCGAGCAATACCGGAATGACAGCATGCGCTTACCTTCAAAACTCTGAAGGAGTCCACCTCTTGATAGCAAAGTCCAAGTTGGCACCAATCCGGAAAACGATTACCATACCAAAGCTGGAGATGAATGCAATCACGCTAGCGGCTCGTGTTGCGATTGCAGTTGTCAGGGAATTGAAGACGGTGCTCAATATTGGATGTGTATATATTCTGTCGGATTCCGAAATAGCGTTATGCTGGGTGAAAGGTACTCCAGGTCGAGAAATGGGTATTTTCATTGGCAATAGGCTTGCGGAAGTGAAGAGAATCGTGGATCACCTAATATCAGAGCAATGCTCTGTGCGGTTCGGACACGTATCCACGGAAGACAATCCAGCGGATTGCGGAACGAGGGGACTATCGAAAGAGGAATTTAGCCAACATTTCTGGTGGACAGGCCCCACTTGGCTCCAAAATGACCGGGAACCTGAATGTGTCTTGCTGGCCTATACGTGAAACAATATTCGGCTATCCCATCGACGAACATGGGGACGAGCCTAACGATAAAGCTGAAGTAATGGTGGCAACAGAGGCAACATCATACGACCCTGAACTTCTGAAGCTGACACAAGTACGGACGCTCACTAAGGCAAAACGAATCATAGCATATGCTTTGCGATTCATACGATCAACCGTGAGAGAAACCAACAAAAAGAGAGCAATGAAGATTCAGACAGCAATCCCGGACGTGCCCTCAGCCCCGAATCCATCTTTTCTGAGTGGCCCAGAGATGGAACTGTCGGGCAAGGTCATTATGAAGGCTCATCAAGCTCTGCATGTCACGAGCAGCATCGTAAAAACCTTGAAAGATCTCAACATACGCAGTGACCAAGAGGGGATATTGCGATGCTATGGACGCCTTGGCCGAGCACAGCTCAAATTCGCAGCGAAATATCCTGCTTTCGTCTTGCAGAAGACTATCTTGGCCAAAATCATTATTTGGGATGTTCATCAAGACGGGCATACGGGCATAAACCATACTGTGAGTCTCGTCAGACAACACTTTTGGATACCGCAATTACGGTCACAGGTGCAAAATTTGATCCGTAAGTGTGTAAAGTGTCAAAAATTGAACAATCTCTCTTACAAGTATCCACTCCAAGAAGATCTGCCAAAGGAACGGGTGGTAATATCACGACCATTTCAGCACGTAGGTCTCGATTACTTCGGGCCTCTTTCGATAAGACGTGAAGATGGGAGCCAGGGGAAATGTTATGGTGCGATTATTACATGCACGGTAACAAGGCTTTTACATCTGGATGTGGTCTCCGACATGACGACCGTAGCATTCTTACACATGCTCAAACGATTCTTCGCTCGAAGAGGAGTGCCCCAAACAATCATTTGCGATAATGCTCCTACTTTTCTGCTAGGAGAGGAAATACTTACGGAAAGTCTCCAGGCGGCGCAATGCGATCCATCAATTAACAAGGAGCTCAGCAATAGAGGAATCCATTGGAGACATATTACCCCGTATGCGCCATGGCAAGGGGGTTTTTACGAAAGGATGATTAAATCGATCAAGCATTCACTGTATAAAACTCTCGGCAGATCAATACTGTCATTTGAAGAGCTAACTACGACAATAATCGAGATCGAGTCTATCCTCAATACACGTCCTCTCACTTACGAAACCTCAGATTTGGATAGAAGCCGAGTTATACGGCCGATAGACTTCTTACAAAAAGACATCTGCTTGACTTATCCAATACTACCAACAGTAAGAGAACAAGATACGGATTACTATCCTCCGGATAGAGCGCTGGCAATACAGACGAAGTCGCAGGCGACAGCGGCGTTGGAAACATTAAGCAGGATAACCGACAAGTTCTGGGACATCTGGCAGGCACAATATTTGACCAGTCTTCGAGAGAAACATGTGCTCAAGATTGGACAAAAGAGGGGATGCACTCTATCGCCGCAAGAAGGTACTGCGGTACTGATAGTTGAAGCAACAGCTCCACGTCAGTCATGGAAAATGGGTATCATTCAGGAACTGGTGGCTAACACTCGAGGAGTAGTAAGGGAAGCAGTGGTACGATTGCCCTCACGGAGATTAATTAGAAGACCGATCAACCTCCTAGTTCCACTTGAACTCGACGACGAAACTCACCAAGAACAGGAGACTAAGACCAAGATGGACAGAGCGAGTACGAGCAGTGATAGCACTACAGATTCTGTGAGTGTAGATGAAGAAAGAGGCACGCCCCAAATTCGATATAATCTACGTCAAAGGAAACCCATCAATTACAAAGACAACAACAGCTCCCAATTCGGGCATTTCTTCTTACTGTCTATCGCATGGCCCAGTGTAGTTTTACTTCTACTGGGGTGCATGACAATCGCAGTCAGAGCTCAAGAAAAACCCTTTAAGTCGAGTCTCGAACCGACTGTTCACGATTTTCAAGGGAGAGTGACACTGGAGTCAAAGGACAGGATACCTGAGGAGGTGTATGGTCACCAGTCCTATGCCATCTTCAACGCTCAGAACGCGGCTGGAAACGTCACCTTCCTCCCAGACGTAGTATCGTACAGTGTCCAATGGAAAGTCGCGCTAAATCAGGCGATTGCAACCAGTGAGACGACGTGCTGGACGGCACAATTTGGCAAAGCTATGAAGTGCAGGCTTTGTATCATCAACGTTCTCAACCTTACTGTCTCAATACTTGGACTGATGATCGTTCCCGAAATAACATACCTAGTGTTGTCCACCTGGGGTTTGGGAAGGTTGTCACCTGGGTGCTGCTGACCGGAAAAAAAACTGTTAGCAGCGTGTACAAAATCAGCAGTCTCTGTTTTTAACCTAGTCAAAAAAAAAGTATTAATCAATAAACAACTGGGCTCAATAAGTATCAATATATCAATAAATAAACACTTTTACGACAAAATCAACTGGGCTTACCTTCGACATTAGTCATACTTTCTTAGTCCGGGCTTGAATATTTCATTACAGGACCACTCACGATGTCAGAAGAAAAAGTAATCTCGAACGCTTTCCGTTTTCTAACGGACCTCCGTGATAAAGCAATATCGGTAAACGAGCTCGAAAAGGAGATGGCGTCAATATTGAACGAGATTCACAGGCAAATCAAGATTTCCAAGACGCTGGATGGGTCCCTTACCCACCACCTCCTACAGCATACGTGCACGGACGAGACCGGAGGAGAACTCCTACTTATGGCGCATCGTCTGCTGTACACGACCATTGTGACGAAAGGAAAATTGCAGGAATTGGCTCAAAGGTTTATATCCCTCGATACAATGTACGTCATCCTCATGGATCATGGTCGCCTTGCGAGGGGACGACGTCAGCAGTGGGAGGAAGGATTCCGAACCACACATGATACGAGTGCCAATGACATCGCAATATTAGTCGACACGCACATTTCGAAGTTGGAGGTAATAATAAACGATCTCGACCATGAGGTAAATCGGGCTACGGAGCTGATAAGAAAGGAAAAAACGGTGCTCAGAGGACTGACCTTCAACAACTTCAACAACACGGAGGACGTCAATGTATTATTGCAGCGTATGGAGGACCACCTGGCGAAAATAGCTGCAAGAACGGAAGACAGCACCAATAATAATATCGTAGCCACCGAAGCTCCCCAATGCAAACGGGCACACACGACGGACCACAAGACGGGACGTCATCAGGAGGTCGACCACAAGACGGGACGTCAGCAGGAAGGCAAGGCTCTCTCAGACGACGATTATCTGGACAAACTCATTCAAGAGAGCGCCGGGGAAGATGATCGCCACGATCATCAAGTCAAGGCTAGCAAGCCCAAGGAACCGGATGCGAAAGAAAGGAGCATTTCTCAGAAGGGAGGAAGTACAGAAAAGGAAAAGGAATACCGGCTCACCGTGAGGAGTGAGGACAGAGAGTCGTGTCAGCGCAGACGGCATGCCCTGGAACAAGAATTGGACGAACTTCGACAAGGACTGCGGCTGTTGCCACAAAGGAGAACGGGTGACGGGGCAGACCTGGTTACTTTTTGCTCGTTCTGCGAAAGGATGGGATATCATTACTCAGATTCCTGTCCCCGATACACCGACGGAGAGCAGAGGTACAGATACATCAGGAGGGAAGGGCGATGCCCACACTGCTTGGAGAGATGTGAGGTTCCGGCGGGATGTTCAAGAAGAAACGTCGAGTGCTGGTACTGCACGGTGGTGAGTAGGACAGTGCTGAGTTTCCTCATACCAGACGATGGAGGACACCACCGCGCCCTCTGTCCCGTACCGGACTCCAGGGATCGCGTCCGAGAAGTCATTCGAGAAGTACGTTGCAAACTGGAGAGACTGGATCGTGAAGATCGGAGACTGTCCTTTTAACAAGCCCGGGAGTGTAGCTACTGCTACGTTCGATTCAGAGGTTTTTAATTGTTTTTTCACTAATAACGTATTATATGTTATAGGTTACGAGATAGGGCGAAGGGTCAGTTCCAAGCAATTTAGTGTGTGGTCTAGATCATGATGCGCTGATCGCGCGGGGGGTCGATATTATCGAGTGACACAAGGTGGCAGGGGGGCCATTCGATTCGATTCGGTGGGTCCTGAGCGCCGGCTAGAAAATATCGTCTGCATCGCCACCCTTTGGACAAGACTGGATCTACAACTTTCGCTCTACTCGGTACACTACTTGGAGTTCAGATCTTCTATTCAACTGATTTCTGTTGTTACTAATAAATTTTGTATTACTTGCTTCAGTACATTCATATATAACAACCGCGTGGCAGTGATAAGGCGAGCGTGAGCAAGTCCTACACCAGATATGGCAAAATTGAATTGCACGTGCCCCCACCCAAACTCAATAGTCGATTTCTTTTTTTCCTTACGCGCCTGCTCACTTTATCACACTTTAAGCAAAAAGAAGGCGATTCCCGCCAGTCTTTACTCCTTCGAAAAGGTCATTAACGAGTACCTCGACCAATAATGGCCCCTCACTTTGATTGCTTCCTTCTATTCTATGCTTTCGTATTTTATTACCTCTTCTGGTTTTAGCCTTTTCTCGCTTGCTTTGTCTACTCATGTTTGATATTTGTCGTTATGTTTGTCGCTGTAGCCAATGATTTACAGTTTTATGTTTATCATCTCTTGGGCATTATTGTGGCCCCACGCATGAGTTACCTAATGTAATAAATGAAAATGAAAATGAGTCATGAAAAATCATACCTTAAATCATATGCGTAGTGTATGATTTGGCCGAGCAGCGAGAGCCAAGTGACTCCCATGAACCGAGGCTTTTTAGCGTCGACCCTTGAGAAGACTCCCACGAGAGACCCACCACGGAATTTTACTCCGTCGTTTTAGGCAGACGCTGACGCCGTTGGTGTTCTAAAGCCCGACTGCGCAGGGACTGCTCCATATCATATGACGATGAAAGTAGGGAACCACAGCTTGCTTTCGCTTCAGGAATATTCTGCCCCATTACTTTTATCTCTTTCGATACTCTCTGTATCGAATGCTTACCAGATGTCAGCCACAAGCACTACATCATACTCGACTTTTAGAATCAAGCGAAGTATAGCTGATCTTCGATTCTCGCACTTAGTTAATTCTTCGCACATGAGGTGCGAAGCAGTTGAGGAATAGGTCGACAGCTTCTTGACTGTTCTACTTCGAAAAACGGAGCAATTTTGTCATCATTCAGTTATCACTACCCCAGAATGCAGGGGCACCGATCACGAAGATCACCTCCGTTTTTAACGTTGACGCGATATGAAGCGAATTGGCACCACGAACTTTCCTCACCATATGCTAAACCTTCCACGTAGGGAATAGTCCAGTATCTCGACCCTTAACATCCACATTTCAAGCACCGACGCTAGTCGGCGGAGTACGGTCCAAATTAAACAAGATGAACGTTATTCCACGGGCAAATGACGCCTGCGCGCATTCAGATCGGTGAACTGTTTTCAAATGAAAGCCTTGGTGCTACTGTGTTCGCCAGCCGACGGTACCATCGCCTAAGCTTTGAGACAAGAATGTCGCGCGACGCGATGCGTGCAAGCTTAAGCGACGTGCCTAGTTGGGTCTTAAAACGATCAAATAGGCGTAGGATATGGTAGTCGGAACGTACACGTCGCACGCCGAACTGTGAATCCCTAAGTTAGGTGTACACAAACGTATGTTGACTCGGTTATTCACCTTTTTTTATCTCTTGAATACTAACCTCATGCGGTGCATTGGTTAGGCTGCCTTCAATCTACGGCACCGGGCGTCGTGGACTCGTTGCCGGGTGCCGCAAGTAGGAAGGCGGCCTATCACAGCTGCCCATAACTGTTGTTTACCTTACCACGGATCAGCTGATCCTGAATCGCTGTCTACGTGGCTAAAAAAGGTCGAAGGCCCGTTTCGGGATGTTGTGATCGTCACGGCAGTTTGCTAAGGACGCATGCTAGTTAGCAAGTACCGGCCGTATGATGGGAGATAGGGTAAGTATAGTGGGCAAGAAGTGGGATTCGCCCTTACTGACATATGTGATCGAGACATGAGCTGCTGCTCCGCTGGTGAAGTCTTGGTCCTCTAGAGAAGTTGAGAAGATCGACACGTTAGGCCAATAAAAAGTTCCACATCTAACCTCGTGTTGGCATATAGAAGAAAAACAGTCGACAAGTCATGCCGAGGTTTAAACGAGGGAGGACATCGGAGCAGGCGTAAGGGTACACACTCCCGTCGTAAGGTATATCCGTAACCTAACCCCTTTCAGACCGCTTTCATATATTGCACCAATAGGGCGTGGCTGCGCTGACAGGCAGCAAGGCAGAGTGGCACTGGGGAGGACAGAGAGGGTGCAGGCAACGAGACAGAGTGGCACAGGTGGAGAAGCAGAGACACGCAGCCAAGCCACGTCCTGCCGCCGGCATAGAAAGTATGAACGCGGCCTCATGATGCTGCGGGCACGGGAGTACGTGCAAAATAGTTGGAGGGGATTCTATTTCACGGGTTTTTGACCAGTTCATAACTTCTTTCTCCATTGTAGTACAACTTCGCGCCTCCACTTTATATTCCACACTCGGCCAAGATCACTATTCTTGAACTAAGCTCCATTGAAGCAAATCACCAATTAACCAGTTTGCTAAAGATTAATCTTTATGTCTGTCATTGTTCCGTGTACACTAATCCACATGTACGTCTATTCAACGGTAATATAAGCGGTAACTTTCTGAGAACGTCCGTCATCTTCCAGTTGTATCGATCCTCGTTTTCTTACAGACTCCTGGAAGGTTATTAGTATCGGTAGCCAATACAATTGTATATTACTGAAGCTGTAATCTTTTTGCTCATATACCTTTGCTTTGACCATATTAACTGATGGTAATCCAACATAGGTAGTGGTACTTTTCTTATCTTCTATACTGGGCGCATAATCGGAGACTATGTCGAGTGCTTCGATTGACGATCCATCGCGATCAGTGTCATCATCCCTTCGTTCTCCAGTTTCGCGCACAGCCATCTCAACAGATGCGCATTAAATTGGAAGGTCTAGATTATCAAAGGTAATACTGAAGTCATATAATACTCAACTATTCCTTTGTGGGCGCATGTGTCGCACTGGGTTGTAGCGCCTTACAGCGCTTATTTGGAGTGTGGGATCAAGCCCCGCTTAGGAAGTCCAGTTCTGTCCACAAGCATGTGTCAGTGCTGTAGTAGGTCATCGCGTCACGCGAACCAGGCCAATTCGAAACGGGAGCCGCAGGAAATCTTTTGTACACGGCCACCTAATTCGCGCGATGCGGCTGGACACAGGGTATACCGGGAGTCGAGGATTCCTCGATAGGGGGGGGGGGGTCGTATTCGGCCGCAAACGAGGGGGTCGTACCTGCAAAGGTCAGCGATAAGCAGTAGAATCTTTCCCTAGAAAACTTTCACTAAGCAGATGAGAAGCGGAGTTTATTTCACAGCGAATTCGTCTGGGGATATGTGAAATAAATATTTTTTGCTTCAGGGAAAACACATTGTTTTCTGCTTCAGGGAAAACACATTGTAACTATACAATCCAACATTAGTGACTGAGGGAGGTCAAGGAAGGGGTCGTATTAGATTCTCTTAGAGGGGGGTCGTACTGGAGCGGCTATTTTCCTCGACGCCTGAGAGTGTCCTGGTTGGACAGCCCTGACGGACTCCTTTTTCCAATAGTTGTTAACGCGTGGGCAGTATTGCGGAAGAATTATTTGGAGGAATAGTCTACGGTAGTGTGGGAAGCAAATTAATCCCGAATTTGGCGCGACACTTTGAACTGCGCTCTTCCCGCCTACAGTTGTTTCAGGCTTAGTCGGCGAGAATAAAAACGAGTTGGTGCATTTCCAGTTTTTCGATTTCTGCACTGGAAAAAATTCCTAATTTTTTTTCGTGTTTCCGTTCACGTATTGTATGTGGTAGAGTGATTTCAAGAGGAATCTTTCACTGAATTTCCATGTACGATTCTTTAGAGTCACGTTAGGGGCGATTTTGTCATATTGTGGAATATTGTGGGTTATGAAGGTTGAGGTGCTTAGTAGTACAACAGTTGGAAAGAAACGGAATGGAACGGCTGAAAACCGTAGAAGTTTCACTCCTTCCTTTTCGCCCACTTTGCATCACTAGCCGCTGAGGGGTAGATGTAGACGGCGAGAGGCTAACCCAGCCATTCGTGTTGCCCGGCGAAGGCATGCGAGGACGCGACAAAGACTTCATGACACGCTTTTTAGCGCGATTTCGCTACATATGGTCTCTTTAAAACTCGAATTATCTCTGCAGAAAGCACATTTCCCCGTGGCATTCCGTTCTTCACCCCTAACGCCTTTAACCCATCATAGGACTTTTTTTTTGACGTGACAAACTCTTCGTAATGCACGGCACTTCTCCGCGTGTGATTGAAAAAGTTGGAAGTTGATTCTACGCATCATTTCTCTGGTGGAATACGCGTTTGGCCAGTGCATTAGAACGAAGAGTGTTGATCAACGCTGAACAATTACAGACTTTTTGACACTCTCACCATTTCCTCTGTGCAAGGACGTCGTGGCCCATAGTACACAGGTTTATCTTCATCCATATTTACTGGAGAACCTGGGAGAGGTGAGCGACGAGTGGGCGAAGCTGGTGGTGTTTTGCCGGCTGAATATCCGACCAGTTCACGAACGGCATATACTTCTCCGGTAGGCAAACGTCGAATTTCAGCTTTTAGTGGAGGCGGTGGAGCTGCTCGTGCAAGGGAGCCTGAATATAAAACATTATAAGATAGTCTGCTATTTCAATATTTTACAACTGATTCTGGTGCTATGGGCCTCCGAGGCTTACTTTCTTGGGGCAAGTGGGTCCTTGGATAACTACTCAGATTGCTCATTTGTTGCGGCTGCACGGTGCACCCTCACGGCGCCGTGCAACTACACGCTCGTGTCAGGATCTTGTACCCCACTCACCTCTGGCTAACATGGAACCACCCCCGTATGAGGATCGTGTACCCCACACGCATGTGGCTTACAATTGTGCCGCTTATTGACAAGACGGTCATCCAGGATCATGTTACCAGCACTACTGGCACCCCCAAGGCACACAGTGCCTGCAATTTTAGTGCACATTGACATATACGCATACTGTCACTGCACTCACACCATTGCATCCAACATATCCTGGCACGAACTTTACCCGGTGCAAAAATCAGATACGACTGCTCATTGAAGACCACCTTCAAGTAATGAGGTCTACTCTTGTTTCATTTTCGCTACGCAATGTCGCGCGTAGTCGTAACATTGCAGAATGTGAGACCGCCAAATTTCATGTAGGAGGGCGACGCCGCGAAATCGCAGAAGTGCAAAATCGGGAAGTCTAACTTTTGTCTCGCACGGCACTGATGAGGAGCGGGCTATGTATGAGATAATCTGTACTGAAGAAGAGGCTCACTTTAGCAAAGATAGTGTAGCATTCACTCACCCGTATGCGAGTGGAGTCATCCATTGATGCAACCCTAGCCATAGGTACTACAAGGATGCTGAGTTATGGGCAAACCTAACCATAGAATTTTGAGTTCTTCGACTTTATCCTCTTGAAGAGACTTTATCCTCCAAAAAAGGGTTTCTCTGTCATTCATATGGTTTATGTTGCATTTGCCTGATATGAGCCTCATTCAAAGTTTCACGCAAAAAAGTGAAAATGAATGACGAATGTGCGGCTCCTCAAAATGGTAGCCGAGGGGCGGGACCTAAGTAAATGCTCGCCTCTTTGTCCGCCGTGGTCGAAGACGAAGCGTGGGACTGTTTATGTAGCTTTCTGTTCCCACTATGCGTCTCCGACCGCGGCGGACGACGAAGTGAGCATTTACTCTGATCCAGCTCCTCAAGGTGGTTGCCTCCTTGGCAACCACCTTGAGGAGCTGGATCTTGGCTGCATTCTCACATTTATGCGTGGAATTTTGCATGCGGGCCTTATTAGGCAATTACAACATATGTAAATATATGGGTAATAGAGAAACTCATTTTTCCGTGCTCGATTCCTCTAGGAGGATATAGTCAAAGCTCACACATGGGTGCGTGATTGCTAACGCTTTCTTTGCTAGAGTGCGCATCTTGTTCAGTTCAGATTATCTCATAAAGCCCGCTCCTCATCGGTGCCGTGCGAGACTACTCAGACTCAGATCAGACTTTGCGATTTTGCGCTTCTGCGATTTCGCGGGGGTCTGTGGCTTGTTAGAATTGCAATCATTTTCATATAATAAATTTCCCGCGACTTTGTCCGGTAAGATCAGTTCCCCTGACGGTTATAAAAAGGGTGGTTATAAAAAGAAGAGGAGTTGTCATAATGATACACTCCCTTGGATTAATAGCCGACATCATTTAGCTTCTTCCCCCATTGAGCGATCATTTCCCTTATCATCCCTCATTATAATACAGCTTGCGTTGGACAGTCTTACAGACAGGCCGACAAAGTACACAAAGTGCAAGGAAAGTAGTTTTTATAGTGGAGGGACTTTGAAAGTTCAACTCGTATTTCTTCAACGTTTACCTTTACCGGTAGTTGTACTTGGTGGTCGTTTAACACCGAGATCCGTTTTCTGTTTTGTTTTATCCTCATTATTATTAAACATCGCTTTATGCATCTCCCTCCGTTCCTTTGCCTTGTCTTCTTCCACCTTTTTGAGAACTTCTAGCTTAAAATGTTTGGAATTGTTCAGAAGGGAAATGTATTTATTCCCGGTGAATGCTTGAGGTACCTCCCGATTTCTCCACCGTTGCTCTTGTCCTCCTGGGTAGAAATTGCCAGGTTTATCCACTTCTATTATTGCAATGGCGTCGCTAAATATTGAAGGTTAACACACGGTATCCCACACACCCTGCTTTGTCATGCGTATATCATCTCAAAATGGAAGTTTCGAAAACCTCCAAAATGATCAGAATGATTTCAATCGCCCGAAACTATGCTGGAACAAGGGCGAGAATGCATATCGTGAGCAGTTCTGTTCCAGTGTGAGTCGATGAAGGTGGTGTCTGTAGCATTAAATTAGGATGCGAAGACTAGCCACATTCAAATACACTAAAAGGGGTAAATTTGGCCGACTGTGAAATATGAAAGCAGTCAGCAATGTAACAGTAGAGAAAGAACGAGACGAATTGGCGAAAAACTCGAGAACTGGGAACTTGCAAACCTTCTTCTCTCTCCCACCACCCTGCGTCACTAGCCGGGGTAGACTGCAGACGGGCGGAGAGGTGAAATCAGCCGGCCGTGGACGTTGTCCCGCTTCCGCTGTAACTCGCCCGGCTGCAGGATTGGAGGATGTCACGCCGTGCTGCGGGGTCGTGATCGCTTTTTCAGTGCGAGTTTCGCCATGCATCACCTCTTCTGAAGTGCGAGATTCATTTTTAGAGAACACGTTTTCACAGTTCTAATTTCCCTTACCCCTCCCGGTGCCATCAGACGGCAATATTCATGCGATTACCGGAAAATGTGACACGTGTGCGTGCAGCATACTTTAAGCGACGTCGTATCCTTAATCAACGGCGCGATATATGTGGGAGCAAAAGTCCGTGAAGTGAGCCACATATGTAGAATCTTTGCGGGGTTATGCTGCAGTGTCTACTCGCTTTCTGAAATCGATGGTTCGCTGACGCCTATACCAAAAGCTAAGCTACGGGTTCGAATCTTGGCATTATCGCAGAATCAGGTGTTTGGACAAGTTCTTGCGTGATCTTATCACCCAGCATGTATTTACTATCAGACTTTATTTTATCTTCTCGCAGTCGGAAGCAAGTCCATTTTATCGCGTTGTTGCCACCGTTGACCCATTGGCTGAAACAAAGATGGGTGCGCCCATCTTCAGACAGTGCCGCTGAGTGATTTACGGGTTATGAACTTGATTATTTCTCACCCTCGACTGATGCGGATTTCATGTTCATCTGAGATAATGCTCCTCTCAAAGCACACGCACTACTACGCCAAGTTACATGTTTACATTATCTCTCCTGATTTCGTATTCAAAAGTTGAGCATTCATTTTTCGAAGGCAATCAATATCCACATTTAAAGACACCGGTAGGGATAAATTTGGCAAATTGGAGGATTAAGAAAGTAGAGGTGCTCAGCAATAAACAGCAGAGTAATAACGACATAAAACGGCGAAGACTGAGAAATAGGAACCCGAAAATCCCCTCCTCTCTCGTCCTCTGCGTCTCTAGCCGGAGTGGACTGAAGGTAGGCCAGAGTCTGAACCAGCCGGCCGCGATTGTTGTCTCGCCCTTCCACGGCCACTCCCCCGGCCACATAACCGCATAACGACATGCCGTGCTGTGGGGTCGTCGTAAGACCCGAAGCCTCGCTTTTTTAATGCGATTTTCATCACATGTGACCTTTCTGAAGTAGAAGGTTCGTTTCAGGAAACATCTACTCTCAGATATCAGTTTTCTCTCACCCCTACTGGTGCCTTTAAACCAAGTGGTGACATTGAAACACGTTGGGCTAAAATGCTTACTGTTCGTGCGAGGCGATCTTGGCCGTGGTTCGCGGTTGAAAAGCTACCGTTATCGATAATCGAACATCTTGTGGTTTTTTTACGAATTTTTGTATCGTTTTACATACAACATCTCTTATTAGCTGAAAGTGATACATCTCTATCGACTTTTCGATGCCTAACAGATCATCAGTTTGCAAGAAGAAACAACCAGTGGCTCACAAGTGTGTTGTGACATTGGAACTCTCTTTCGAGTATAAATTCAGGAAATGGCGCTTCTCCTCTGTTAGCCCTAAACATCTAAGGTGCTGAAGGAGCAACTCCGATTAGCAACGCTTAGATACTGAACATCTCTGACTCACATCTTGTTAGGAATAAAATCCAACCAACTAGGATTGTCAACCGTAAAAAATGATCGGTGTAGCGACTAGCCCTAATATCGAAATCATTGGGATAAGCAGTTGTTGCATCCAAAATATCGCTGTTAGGCCGCTTCCATACTTTGCAGCAGGAGCACCGGCACCGGCGTCGACGGTGGTACCCGCTGCCGGTAATACCGGCGCTCTTAAAGGAATCGTCCACGGAAAATGAGTTTTTGTGTTATCCATATATTTATGTTGTATTTGCCTAATGTTGGCCTCATGCAAATTTCACGCGAAAAAATGTGAATCTGGCTGAGATACAGCACCACAAAGTGCGGTTCCAGTGGGCGGGGCCTCCGTGTAAAAGCCTCGTACCGCGTCCGCCGTGATCTGAGACGCATTGTAGGAACAGAAGGTTACGTAAACAGTCCCACTCTCCGTTCCCAACGGCGGCGGAAGACGGGACGAGACTTTTACACGGAGGCCCCGCCCACTGGGACCGCACTTTGTGGTGCTGTATCTCAGCCAGATTCACATTTTTTCGCGTGACATTTTACATGAGGCCAACATTAGGCAAATACAACATAAATATATGGGTAACACAAAAACTCATTTTCCGTGGACGATTCCTTTAAGATGAGCTCTACTTATAACGCTCGACTGGACCAGACTTCAGTATGGCGGCATGGTGAGAACCCCTACGTATCCGTCGTAAGATTTGAAGCCTGGCAAGAATATTGGCGTAGTGCCAAATTGTGGAACAATTCACCCGGGCTTTCGCCACATATCCGCGCGGGCTGTTGTTACGATCATCATACTGTAGTATAGTAGTTCTGTCATCTGGTATCGGCCACTAAATCATCTAAACTTCCGAAAAGTGGTGGCTTTCTTTAGAGAGGCCATATGCGATGGAAAGGCCGCGCTCATACTAAACTGAATGGGATTTTTGGTGGATCTGCGTTATCTTAAAGGATGCTTATCGATCGAAAATGAGAGTAATTGCGCATCCGCGATTCGAGAGGATTGGCGGACTGGCGTATCCGCGATTTTCGCTATTTGCCACAATGCAAATTTAGTGGTTCTTGAGCGCTTCTTGAATCGCTTCGTGGACCTTATTCCCCTGTTCTCGCTCCTCCTTCAGCGACGGTTCGGACGCGATTGGCCACGCTTTCTGAAGGAACAAGGGTTGCCGATATATTTATTATGCTATGATATATACTGACAAATCTTGATCTTGTCCCCATCGATCCCAATCGCTGAAGGCCTTGTCGAACGTCTCGAAAAGCCTCGTCCACTGCAATCTGGCTGACGGTCTTGACGCCATTAAATCTCCAGAAATGTGTAAGCATACTCTGAAGATAAAACGCGTTCAGGCTTAATAATGTACTCATAGCTAAGATTTGCCAACCGACAGCTAGGCGAATTACTAATCGCCAATAAAAAAGTGAAAGAAAGATAAAAGTTAGTAGAGAAAGCTTCAAACCATATTTGACGCTCTTAGCGGCAAGTAAACTGAAGTGGTGGTACGTGGTATCGCCTAAAATTCCAAATCGCCGATGCGCCGATATGCCAATGCGCCAATACGCCAAAAATCCCATCCGGCTGGGTATTAATGCGGCCTAAGGCAGCGTTCATAGTTTTGGAATTTGCGGAAATGCGGAATCTGCGGAAAAGGATCCGATAGGTACCGACTAGCAAATTGCGGAATTTGCGTTTTTGTGGAAGAAAGAATAGATAAATGTCGAGGGAGAATTGTGGAAATGCAGAATTGTGGAGTTTGCGGAAGTGAAGATTTGTGGAAAGCGTGCAATCCACGTACAGTCCATTTCGAAAAAACTGTCGGGGCGTGTCTACGGACTTGGATATATGGCGCATGTCATTGCACGCAGCTCATCATTCGTGAATGGTCGAACTTGCTTTCTGCTTCAATGGATATGATTATTAGATGAAGGATCATTTCCTTATATAATACCTGACGAGTAGCTGTACGACTTACCATTGAAAATGTGCGCTTCAAAAAGATCTCGGTCTTTTTTGACAACTCTGAACATTTTTACATACTCTTAGGTATCTGGTTTCTTACGAAAATACAGGGTGGGGCAAAATTACGGAAACAAAGTTGATGCTACCCAAAAACCTTATTTCAGCTCGAACAAGAACATGAGTATTACCGTTTACTCTCCAGAAAAAACTGAACAAACAGTACTACTTTTTTTTGAAACCATCTCCATTTACTTCGATATAGGCTCGAAGACGCTCCGAAAACGCGTTGACCGTGGCGAGGAGATAGCCTTCATCCAACCCATCCCATGCTTTCTCCAGCGCTGCCTTCGAGTAATTAAGGCCGGGATGGGGTTTTGAGCATGCCTTATGCTCGAGGACACTCCATACAGAGAAATCGAGTGGGTTGAGGTCCGGTGAACCGGGAGACCATTCATCAAAGGCAATGAAATCTAGGAAAATTTCCTGCAGCGTTGGTTTCTGTTCTTTTTGCTGTCGGCAGAAAGAAACTGGCCTTCTCCTTGCTTGTGGGCCTTCAGTTTCCAAGTGATCTTTCACAATCCTGCCCATCTGTCACGTGTAAATCGACATTTCTTCTGCCATCTTCCAAAGCGACCGCAGTGGCTTCAAACGCAGACGATCACGCACTCTCTTGATGTTCGCCCTGATCGTGGCAGAAGTCGGTTTTCCACGTCCTGGTCGGTCGGAAAGGTTTCCTAGCTCTGTAAACCTTGCGATTGTTTCCGATACAAGACTTCTTGATATCTTCAGACGACGGGAGATGCTAATCGCTCGGAGTCCTTGGTGGTGCAGGTAGGTGATGGAATTCCGGTGAGGGGATGGCCTCGTCATTTTGAACCGAAGATGAAATTTTTTGTGCTGGTTAGTAGAGATGGTTGCACTGAATCGATTAAGAACAAGCAGGAGCTTCTCGAATGGGAAAAGCTCCTCAGGGGTCAAAGTTCCCGCACCCGCGCCTTGTTTCCGTAATTTTGCCCCACCCTGTACACCCTTCTTTTTATTTAGGCTTAATTACTTCTAAAACTTAATGTGTTACACTTTAAAAATTCAACCGAAAATATTAGGTTGTCTCAAAAGTCTGGTGAGCTTATTCGATTACAACTTTTTACTATTATTTCTTCCAATGAACAGCAATTGGGCGACAACGTATTTACCATTGTTATTTTTGAGACTGCATCACGGTCCCAAAGAGTTTTGGTGGTTCTTTCGTTTGATACACTCTCATTGTGTTATAGATTTATTTTACTACAAATTACAACATACAATAAACCATATTACAATACGTACATGCCATTGTCTACTATTCTCCTTCAACGACATTACTAGAGCTCATTCCCATTGTTTCCCTTTCATTCTTGCCATAGTTTCTCCTCTCCTAGTGTGGGTCCGCGAGGGGAAGGAAGAAATGCCTTGCGCCCTCTTTCCGCTAACGCCTGTTACCGTATCCGAGTACGAGCGACTCACTGAGGTCGCCGTTATGCCGGATTACAAGGAGAGCCGCCCGCTCGGCTGAGCTTTTTCCTCTCTTCTGCCCTGTTGGAGGTCCCGCCTCCAATTTATCCTCGGCGCTGGTATGTTATGGATGAGTCATCGTGAAGAGTCATCGTGAACTCCGTTTCACGACACTCCCGAGGCCAAAAGAGCGAAATTGAGCGACAACACTGTTGATCTGCGGTTTTTTCTGCATCCTCCCCGCAGGAGTTTCAATCGATTACTGTATTTCATTTCACGTTTCCAAATTACTTGAGGTTGAGCTCTTCATAATGTCAGAATACAAAAGGATACACACTACGATAATATATCTATATGCACATTTATAAATTGACAACGAGCAAATGGTACCCAATTACAAAGGTACTCTCCACTGTTGCTTCTTGTGTAGCCACGTGTAGCCGAATGGCGGGTTGCGGTTAGACGTCGTACCATCTTCGAAGGACTTCCGCGTGTCGTCGTACATCGGTATCCATGCGGCCATATCTTTCGCGCGGGTATGAAAGGTAGATAGTTGATCCACCTTTGATGTTTCCCTGCGATCTTCCATGAACTCGCGACGCTGGATGATGATGGATAGATTATCCAACAACTCTTCCATTTTCCAACATTTACCCGAGTCAAATTCCTTCGCTGCGATTTCATCCTGTACGCTGAGAGAGAATGTTTCCGTTCCTAGCTCGATCATATTTGCTGTATCTACAATTTCTCCCTGACGCTTCAAGGTTGCGACAATTGCCTGAATGTCGTTCAGGGTGTTACGTAGTGACCTAGCGTCATCGCTGGATGGCCGCATTGTCTTTAGCTTACCAATCATTTGCCTGGTAGCTCTGTGTGGGTTCATGAACTGTTTTTTCAATTGCTCCACCGCTCTCTCGTAGGATTGGCCAGTGCGCGGTATCATTTGAATTGTTCGGGCGGCATCACCCTTACAGCAGTTGAGTAGAATAGAGTACTTTTCTATGTTGGAGTACGGTTGTTTGTCAACCAGCTCCTCAAATAGTTCCCAAAATAGCTCGAATTCCGACGGTTTCCCGTAGAATTCCGGTATTTTCAACTCATTGCCAAAAAGACGACGTTCAAGAGAACGTCCTAAGTTGTTTCTAGCGGCTGAGTTTCAGGGTTTTTTCCAATGTTGTCAGTTACATTGCCGTTAGACGGGTATGTGCCGATCGGTCTGCGTACATGGGCTGTGACCCCCTTCTGCTTTACTGATGTGTCTTGGCACCTCAGTTGTACCATATTTTTTCTAGCATATTTAGTCTGCGGTCACCCTCTTTTATTGTTTTTTCCCCTGTTTCTTATGTTTGAGCGAGGGTATCACGACAACTTATTTCGGTTGGGATCCCATGAGTGCTTCCGTTGTCACATCTTGTCTTCGAAAAACGTTTTCATTCATGATCATTTCTTGGTTCTTTGACATTAGCATTACCGCAGACATTCTAAATGACAGGATGGAATGACAGCCTGGCTTGCGATGAATTTCTTAACCATCGCAACTTGTCCTCCTCGCTCTTCTATGTGGAGTTTACCGTCTCCAAACTTCTTCTCTATCTTCTGTAGGAATTTCCCATGACCTGCCACCTCATGAAGATTTCGCTACTTTCCGCGGAATTCAAGCTAGAAATTGAGCCTTTCTGATGTAGTTTATTTGTGCGCACATGTTTTAAGGCATCAATTTCCGGGTTTTCTTCGAGTTTTCCATCTCTAGGTTAGTCTTACGGACCACCGGCCGGGTTTCCTCTGGAGTTTTCCTTCTCCTGCAGTATGTCTGCTGCCGCGGTATTTCCTTGAGATTTAGTTGCTCTGATACTAGGTTATTCAGAGCCCGGATGACAGAACGTTTGCAATGTTTCCAATTCCACGTAACTAATGTAAAAAATGTAAAAAAACTAAACTAATGTAAAAAACCACAAAGGTGAGAACAACAGTAGGAAAAGCAACTGAAGCTAATATGTTGAAGTGGCCACCAATGACTTACCTTCACATGCCCTCCAAGTGCTGTTCTCGATGACGATCGTCTTTTTGGGGGATTGAGGTCTTCTTCGCATGATGGTTCTCCTTGTGTTCTCGGCAACGAATAGAATGGAATATAGTACAGATTTCGAATAAGCAGCAGGGCGATCACGGTAGGCGGATGATTTTGCAGAAGAGTATTAGAAGTTGACGAATTGTCATTTCGTTTCGAATTGGTCAGGATTTTTACAAAGGTTTAAATGCCGTTAATTTGAAGTTAACAGAAATTACACATATATCTGATTTCTGATTTCCAAATTTTGGCCGATGCACCATTTTGAGACTGCATCACTGTCTCAAAGAGTTTTGGTGGTTCTTTCATCTGTTGTACTCTTATTGAGTTATAGATTCATTTTACTACAACTTACAACATGCAATAAAACATATCACAACACGTACAGGCTATTGGCTACTATTCTCCTACGACGGCAGTACTGAGCTCGTTTACCTTGTTTCCCCTTCCTTCTTTCCATATTTTCTCCTCCCCTAGTGTGGGTCCGCGAGGGGAAGGAAGATTTGCCTTGCGCCCTCTTTTCGCTACCGCCTGTTACCGTAACCGAGTACGAGCGACCCACTGAGGTCGCCGTCATGCCGGATTACAAGGAGAGTCGCCCGCTCGGCTGAGCTCTTTCCTCTCTTCTGAACCCTGTTGGAGGCCCCGCCTCCAATTTATCCTCGGCGCTGGTATGTTATCGATGAGTCATCGTGAACTCTGTTTCACGATTATCGACAATACCGTCACCTCACAGGTATATCGTTTAATTCCTCCTCCCATAACTCTGGGCAACAGCTTATGCAAGCAAGTCATAATCAGCGAATTTTCCCTTGGCCAGGAAGGATTTCAGAGGATGGGAAAGGTGATAGTCAGAAGGAGCAATATCTAGAGAGTATGTGGGTGGAGCAAGACATACTAGCCGAGCTCTTTATCGTGGTCTAGGGACTCTTCACAACGTGTGAGCATGCGTTGTCATGAAGTAGGGTGACCACGGACCTTCTCCGGCGCTTTTTTCGAACAGCGATGGTGAGCTGCTGGAGCTGGCGGGTGTATACGGCAGCGGTAACTGTCTAATCTTGTACCAGCACCCCGTGGAAAATCGCTCCTTCTGCGTCCCAGAAGCAGCACAGTCCCGAGCGTGGCTTGTCTTCCATGTCGATCTCGCCGTTGCTGAAGCTGACGAACCAGCAACGCACGGTCTCGTAGCTCATACATCCCTTGCCTTATGCAAAATTGGTGGAGTAGCCACTTCCGTCGCTTTGCTGTAGCGAGACCACCCACAGTAGATGACACCGCGTGTTTGGTGGATATCGGCTACGGGCATTATGGCTTTCTCTACGGAATCTGGTGGGTCAATATATACTTTGCTAGAAAGCTTAGAGAATGTTCTACCATATTCCTGAACCGTCTAGATCTGTCTCGAAGCAACCGAGGTCGAGTATTTCGTCTCAGTTTACTTCGCTAGTTTTGTCCACAATCAGAAAAAGATGCCAGTCTCGAGAGTGGTACCCTCAAACTTCCAACCGTTATAATCTTAGCGCTATGGGCGTCTGACCGTTGTACTTAACTGCTAACTTTGGGTAGATTACCGCCTGTTCTCAACTACTAATTTGGAGTAGCAATCTGCCCCAAATTAGCCGTTGAGGACGGCTTTCACCTGGGTTTTTTCAAGAGAACCGATCTTTCTGATTGTTTAGGTGCAAACGTGTCCACTTATTTATTTTTTCAGTACACATTAGTATCAATTTCACTACTCTTTGCTTGGTTTCGATGGATAAAGTGTATTGCTATCGAAGTAGTAGCAACATGGAATGCATTACACGATCAGTATCACAATCGCTTAGATAACGTTTTGTGGTTCGGAGTAGAGTGAGTTTCAGTCTTCTTTTGTAATCACCCCTACTCGGCCGCCATGGCGGACTCTACTAAAATGGATGTAAGTCTTCGGGACAGGCCAGTGCAGCCACGCACGTGTCTATAGCCATTCAGACGTCATCGTACAATGTGCCGTCTAGCGAGACAATGTTAGATGGAGAACAGCAGATCCTACTCGAATTACTTGAAGAAGGTAGCACACCCTACGCAAAGGTGAGCTTTTACTCGTTCTTTCAGAACATTGAATTTTCATCTAACAACAGGTGCTAGGTAAAGGAATATCGGAATCCATTAGGAAATTCTCGTAATGTATAACGTAGAAGTCTTTTACTGTATGATCCGGTGCTATCTTACTGCGAGAGCATCTCACAGGAAGTGGAGCACCTAAGCATCACTGGGGCGTGGATCTAGCGTCTACTCTCAGGGCTTGAGCAAGTAGCACTGAACGCTATCTCTTTTGCTAAAATAGCATTTATGAACACCTTGATCTTGGAAGGTTTCTCGAACTGTCATTCTGGTCGATTGTCCATGAATAGTAATTGTGATGTCATTCGGTATGTACAGATGTAAGACACGACAGAAGAAAACGACCTCTAACAGGAGTGAGAATCTAGTCAGTATCAGTCTTGCCGTATCAGTCTCAGGCATTGTTCAGAGTTCGTGATCCGGGGGATTAGGCGATGAGGCGAAACGGAAGAATACGCATCCATTATGCAATTGACGCTCGAAAGGCCTGATTGCTTGTTGCTTGAACCGTGAAATCTGAACGCTACAAAAAGCAGTCGTGCGTGGGAGAATGAATCTCTCATTAGCCATATTCATATTGTACCTCCGAGTGGGTGACCCGGGGAGGGGGTCTTTAGTCAGGATTGACCCTCCACGACGCCTGCCTCGCACCTTCCCTGATTACTTCGCACCGGGAGGGGGACTTTAGTACAGAATGCTCCTTAGCACCTTTGCCTCGCACCTACCTCGCAGCTCCCTAGTACTGCCCCTCACCCTGGCATGCGAGCTGACCTCGCTTAATTAACTGCTCTGCCTGCTGACCTCTTGTCGACAATGATTGTTATCGATTGTTGATAACAACAATATGGAATAATTAGGAAGTCAATTTGTCGAATTAGTTACAATGGGACATTTTCTTGAAAATTGATATCTCGCGTCGCAGGAAAGCTGGGACTCTGATTTTTTTAAAGTGTTATGGGGGTGGTAAGGGGACATCAATGGTGAGGGAAAGGAAGAGATACTAACTGATAAGGGCTGATAAGGAACCTCGAAAGGCGAGTGGCCGTGTAAAACGAGGGAGCGGGTGCATGCACGTTGGCTGTTTGAGGAGATTGTACTGGAAAAGAGCTCGTGTACAAGGCAGGAGCAGGCGACTGGGTTTCAGTGGTGAAGTTGGCTCCGGTTGGAAATGAACACATGTAGAAGGGGAGAACGTGGGTTCATGGTGAACGAACATCAGCGTAGGGTAGAGACTATATGCAAGGGGAGTGAAAAAGGTGGTGCGAGAAGAATGTTGTTCACACTCTTCATTACTCTAGCGAACTATTGATTGACCTACTACTGCATCACAATTGACTGTGGATCAGATAGCAAAAATTGAGCCCAAATTGTAGGAAACCTTTCACCATTGATGTCCTCTTACCACCCTCAGTATACTTTAAAAAATCAGAGTTCCAGATTTTCTGTGACGTGAGATATGAATTTCCTGCCATTCGCCTTTCGAGGCTCCTTATCAGCCGTTATCAGTTGCTATCACTCTCTTTCCCTCACCATTGATGTCCCTGTACCACCCCCTGTATCACTTCAAAAAATCAGAGTCCCAGCTTTCCTGCGACGCGAGATATCATTTTCAAGAAAATGTCCCATTGCAACTAATTCGACAAATTGACTTCCTTATTATTCCATACTGTTGTTATTTTTGATCGATAACAATCATTGTCGACAAGAGGTCAGCAGGCAGAGCAGTCAATCAAGCGAGGTCAGCTCGCATACCAAGGTGGGGGGCGGTGCCAGGGAGGTGCGAGGTAGGTGCGAGGCAAAGGTGCTAAGGAGCATTCTGTACTAAAGTCATCCACCCCTTCGCACCTCTCCGAATGCGCCTGAGGGATGACCTTCCTAATTGCCTTCGCTTAAGTCAACATTTACAGCGCAATGAACAGAAGGCGTAGATTTTATTTGGGACAAAGAGAGATTTGCAGAATTAACTGAAATTATTAGCTTGTGAGGAAAGTTCTGGCCGGTTTTCCGCGTTCACAAGATGAATTCAAATCTCAAAGCGCTTCGACATGAAACAGCTACACAATTGTGTTCCTTAGATGGACAAAAAGTCGCTTTTTCCGGATATATATTTCACTTGGAATGCCACAAGGTTTTCGAATTACTAGGGAAATTTTATTTTTATTTATTTATTTATTTATTTGCCAAATCAATATTTTACAATATGTGGCACCTCATTAGATCAATCCATTCGTCATGGACCTTGCTGCATTCTGCCAATTACACGTATTTAGCACTTTCTTGAACTCATCTCGCCATCTAGATTTTGGCCGTCCGACCCGTCTTCGCGAATACGGGTGCCATTCTGTTAGCTGTTTCGACCACTTGTATTCACTTGATCGAGCCATTTCCCAAGCGTAACTCCATTTTCTTTCCATCGCTTTCTCCACCACATCTTTAATTTTCGTGACTCCACGTAACCATGTATTTGTCTTGAGGTCCAGAAGACGTACTCCTACCATGCGGCGCTCCATCTTTCTTTGTGCACATCTGAGCTTGTCTTTCATTGCTCTGGTTAGTACCCATGTTTCGGACCCATATAGCATAGCAGGCAATACGCACAGGTTGAACAGTCGTCGTTTCCATTTCATTTCCACGTTCTTTGAAGTGAGGAATTCTTTGTATCTTAGAAATCTTTTCCATCCGGCGTGAATGCGTTTTGCGATTTCATTGGAGAAATCATGATTAAGCGAGATTTCCTGACCAAGGTAAGTGAAGGACTGCACTTGTTCCAGCTGAATATCTCTATAAAAGATCGTTGCTACAGTCGTTGCCATAACCTTCGTCTTTGAAGAATTTATTTTCAGCCCACAGACTTGAGAGATCCTGTCGAGACCATTTATCATCTCTTGTAACTCATTCTTCGACTTCGCAATAAGGACAACGTCATCAGCGAATCGAAGATTGTTTAACCGAAATCCGTTGACCGACAGCCCATACGTGGACCATTCTAGCCTTCGGAAAATGTGTTCAAGTGTGGGAAATTTTAAAGTAATGCGAAAACGGCACTTTCTAGATGATTTCACTTCACGAGTTCCTATTTAGCCGAGTTCCTGCGAAGATGACCACATGTAAGTGCTGCAAGGAGAGGGGGTGAAGCATTGAATGGAACACTTTGTCCCTGGTTTTAGATGTGCAGAGATGAGAATGAGTTGCTCGAATTTTTAATTGATCAAATCGCTTCATCTAAAGCGGCAGAAAGCGATGAGCGCCCATACTTGCAGGGGATCTCCAAAAGTATTGGCCCTCAACACACAGGCCTTGTAAACCACCTCGAAAGCCTTGATTTGAACCCAAAAAAAGGGTGCCGCGGGACCCCTCACAGCGGCTTGCGCAAGCGCATTCTCCACAAATCCTCTTCCAATAATTGAAGCAGTAGCAGGATGAAGCCCTCACTCGTGTACCACATTCACCAGATCTAGCGCTGAGTAGGCCCCATTTTCCCAAACATCTGGACAGCTTCTTCAGCAGCAGTGTTCAGAAAAATGGTGATCCGAAGTCGCCTTTTTTGATTTTGCGCTATATAAATCTTCATCAAAATGAGATATGCAAATATCCATATTTCCGAAAAAGTTGCAAATCAAATGGTTTATTCTGTGAGAAAAGACGCAGTCTAAGCCGAGTTATGATCTTCCGCAGTTGAAATTACGAAAAGCGGCCAAAACTTTCCTTACAACCTCATATTGAGAATTCATGAAAGAAAGAGAGATAAAGTAAAATGTGAAAATGGAACAATGAGTCTGAAATGAAAAGGAGCTAACTGAGCAATTCATGAGGAGTATTTCTGGTAGTTTTCTGATTTTCTGATCTCTGACTCCAAAAACTTTCGTGAGAAACAAGATACTTTCTATCTACGTCCAGCTATATTACTAACTTTTATACAACTTCGAAACTCTTTTTTTCTGCTTCATAATGATTCCATTCAATTCTAATTATTCCCTTGGCTGATGTAATAACGATCTTAATTAGTACGTAGTTGATGAATCGATGAAGATAGTTAGATCAGCGAATTGAGCGAGGCCATCCCTCAGGCGCATTCGGAGAGGTGCGAAGTAATTAGGGAAGGTGCGAGGCAGGAGTCGTGGAAGGTCAATCCTGACTAAAGACCCACACCCGGGTGACCCGTCATCCGGCGCGGTCATAGACGGAAGTGGGGTGTGTTGCAAGTGTTTCGATTTCTAGAGGTCGGCACCGAACTGGGTCACCGCCCTTCGCGAATTGTCCGAATGGTGGCGTGTCCTGCCGTCTGGGCTCTCCCAGATTAGCCTAAGCCTTTTTAGGGGAGAAGCTTTGGCAGCGTTATTTACCTGTCTTTACCTGATTGCAATCCGCCGCGCAACTTGACCTGACCTCACCAATCGGAACACTTGCACTCCACCCACGGAGAGTGGATCTGTCAACTTTCCGTCCTCACTTTGCAACTCCGACCGCAGCAGACTTCGGAGTGCACTCGGAGGCTCCGAACCACCGTTCCACTTCGGAGAACTGTATATTAGTGGGATTCTCACTTTTTCTCGTGAAACTTTGCATGCAGCTCTTATCAAGCAAAAACATAATAAATACAGTGCTCTGCATAATGACACAGCCACCTATAAGTTGTCAAAAACTCTGCAGAGTGATTCAAGAAAAGTCTCTAAGTAAAAGATGTAGCCAGTGTGGGCCCGCATTCGTGCATCAACATCAAACTGTAGTTAGAAAACACAGAAAAATTTTCTCTTCATTTGTTTAGAAGTTGCTTTTCCTATTCTGCAAAATGATACAGCCACCTCGTATTTTCTCGTCGCCTTTGACCTCCACTTGCTGATGCTCTATTGTTGCTGTAGGCTCATCGTTTTTAGATGATAACAAGGAGAAAACAGCTATCTGATTTGGAGAAAGAATAGTTTACCTCAAAATAAGACCTGCAGTTGTCCAAATGTCAGATCGCGCGATTCAACCACAGTTCCTCAGAGTATGAAACCAAAAGGAGTACTGAATGTCCTGCTTCGCCTTTAGATAGAGACAAGCGCAATATTTCGAAAGATGAGTCAATTTCCTAGGTCATGCTTGGGAACAAGATCTTCGCTGGAGCTTAAGATGTCAACGAAGGCTGTTTATAGGAACCTCAAGAAGTGCAAATCCATTTCTAGGTGAGAAACGCGATAACTGAGGAGGGCAGCGTTCAGAACCCACGAATATCGCGAAAGCAGGGTGGGTTTAGCCAAGAGATGGATAAGAACACGGATTGAGGTACTTGACACGTTCGAAAGTTTGTACACCTCTCCCTTACTGTTTTTCTCCATGCTGTCCCTCCTTATGAGAAAAAACTCAGATATGACTGCAAGGGCGACTGCCGCCATCACAGCACGAGGAACACACTTCAGTTTTCAAAGAGATCTTCAAAGGAGGAGGTGTCATGGCGTTGGGCGGAGTAATCTTCGGAATTTTTGTTTCGTTCTCGGAGGGATGAGCCATCCCATCACCGGATCTTCATGGTTCGTGCCCTTGTCTCGTCGTGCGTGTTGAAATCTACACCAAAACCTTGTTTTAGTGCAAGTTAATTGGCAATTTCCTGTCAACCGGAGCACTCCATCATCGTGAAGCCGTCACCGAATGGACCCTCTGAACTGGACGACGAACGGACCCGGCCTTTATTAGATGGAAAATTCGTTGGAGTTCTATGCTGAAAACGAGTTACGTGGAGAGAAGGCATTTCGAAGGACTCTGTTTAACTAGGCCCTCATTAAAGCACGGCACCAAGTGGACTAAAAACATTCTGGAAAAAATCCATGTGGGCGTAGATAGTCGAATTTCTGGGTATGCAAAATGAAGGAGGGCCAGTTGCTTGTGATATTAGCATTTTTCTCCTTTTTGTTGTATTCTCGTTGTTCGATACTTCAATCTGTTCAGTGGCTGTATCATTTTGCAGTATACATCGAAAAGGCGACATTTTCAAAACAAATGAAGAGAAATTTTCTCTGTGTTTCCCAGCTACAATTTGATATTGATGCGCAAATGCATGTCCACACTGGCTATATCTTTTACTTAGAGACTTTTTTGGATCACTCTGCAAACAAAGTTTTTGGACAATTTACAGGTGGCTGTATCATTATGCAGAGCACTGTACATAGGTAACAGAGAGATTCACTTTCCGTACACGATTGCTTCAAGACGATAACACCCTCAACACAACCACTGTTGTAATTCACTGATTTACTCGTATTCTGGGTCCTGCAGAGGGTTCGTATTAGGTGGGGACCCTGCCGAAGAATTCTTAGCAGATACTATTGAAAAGTCACCAGAAAGTAACAGTACAAAATATGATTACATATCGAACCACGTTTTCCTAGGAAGGGTACATTTTTCCGTACTGACAACGCTTCGTATCGATCATCACTATGTGATTGGAGGGAGGCGGACCAAAATTCCCAACACAATGCTTAACCTTGTGCTCATGCTGTACGTGGCTCACAAGTGAACAACCAGCGCAACTGTGAGCCAGGGGCTGTGAGATGTAAATGTCTCACATATGGTGGTTAATAAGAGTAGCGAGTGAAACAGATAAACAATGAACGACCAGCATGCTCTGTGCTCTTAATGACAGAATGCATTCTGTTGCTCAGATTGCTTACACCCCCATCACCCAGCACAGTAAACCCATGTGTCACCAAAAAGCTGGAGAATCTGGACGCGTCGCCACTGTCATTTGGTATCGCTTAGAGCGATATTGATTTCATACATTCATACATGACAGTGTTAAACACGTGGAACAGCACACAGTAACAAAGAAGTCAAACATTAAAATTAAAAATAAGCGAAAGAGTAAAAAAAAGGGTGATTGCAAAAAAAAAACCCGATAAATCTGCACTCGACGTCTTGTTAAGGCCGTGGTTGTACTCTGCGGTGGCGGCGGCGGGCGTGGCCGCGTATTTCTGCGTCTCCGCTTAAGACATCCTGCCTGGTTGCCTGCGTCATCTCTGCACCTCCTCCATGCCACTCTTCTTCACTTCATGTGAACGCAGTCACGCCCTGCCGTCGGTGAGTATGACCGCAGCCTGAGGCATCGCATTAAAGCAGTAAACTGCGGGCAAACGTGACCCACACAATGAGCCGAAATTGTCCCTCCCAGTAAGTTTAGCAGAATCACTCCAGTCATAGCTGTCTGAGCACATATTATTGAAGTTACAAATTTTCAGTGGTTTGAGAATTACATGCAGTACGCTGCCACTAGTTTTCGATCAGCCATTCATGAATACTGTAGAGTTTTCGTATGCATTTCTGTCCACAGTGTTTCCAGTTAATTAGATAAATCGTCAGCGTTTCACAGGCAGCAAGTGCGCTGTACTTTCGTCGTATATTCACGACGGATCTTCCGAATGATACACCAGATCCGGAAAAGTATACTCGTTTAGTGAGTTTCTTATCGCTACAATGACTGAATAATTTGAGAAAATGGAGCAGACGTGCATGAGGTATC
Source organism: Trichostrongylus colubriformis (assembly GCA_963978905.1). Classification (NCBI taxonomy): domain Eukaryota; kingdom Metazoa; phylum Nematoda; class Chromadorea; order Rhabditida; family Trichostrongylidae; genus Trichostrongylus; species Trichostrongylus colubriformis. The sequence goes on along the minus strand of OZ022259.1, from coordinate 20,294,917 downwards.
TATAAAAAAGGCAGTGTGGGGTAACTCAGTTGTATCATTCATCCCAATCTTTGGTACTGACCTGGAACGTTTTCATCGAACCCAGCATTAAGCACCCCATAATTCATCGGTATGACAATAATAGGACATGGGCCACTGTGCTACCGTACTTATTATTCATCAGTCATTGTTCGGCAACGTCGACCATTGAAGGCGGACTACGTTAAGAATGGCGAAGGCTCATAAAAGCGATGCTTCCTTTCAATCTCAGCTGTGCGCCTTCCACTGGGAACTGTCCCTCATATAGTCTGCTTAGACTTATGGATGCCTCATTTTAGGAGTTCCTCATCACCCATATCACCTACCACTGTGGTTAAACTGCCTCTCGAACTTGCAATTTTTTCACTTGTCCCGCCGAAAGATTAGTGATAATGAGAAATCCAGATCGAAGAATTAGGTAATCTATGGTGTTTTAATGATTTTTGAAGGTCTCACTTCTATTACGGATAATATCGAACGAATCCCATCCCGTAGAGACGCGGGTCAATGCAGCATGGGCTGTTACAAATATGGCATGCATGTCGGAGAAAGTGAATCATATTATCGTAGATCAGGTGAGCATTTTTAGATATCACTTTCCAGTTTTCTCTTCAGTTTGGCCATTGTCTTCATTTTGTCCCCTTTCGATTTAGCGCACTGCACAGCGAACCCATAGGAAGTATTAGGTGCGATGCCGCAGAAAAAATTTTGAGTTTTATTGTTCGATTTCAGGATGGCATCCAAGCCTTGCTAGCCGGTGTCATATCGGGTACAGGGGAATTCCGAATTCAATGCATATGGGCACTGGGTAACATAGCTGCTGACTGCGCTGACTGTAAGAAAAAATGCCGTGAAACTGGACTTCTTACTGTATGTTCCTTCACATAACTGTATGTATCTTTTTATTCAAGAACAAATAGTTTCCTACCTGCTCTGTCGCTGTCCAGCCATATACAATACTGGTAAATGGACGATTTAGAACATATCAGAATAACGCCCCAGCAACTTTTTTATCTGTATCATCTTGTTTGATGAATAGCAATGTGTTGGCGCTTTATATTAGGTTGTCCGAAAAGTTCTTAGCGTTTTGAGTATTTCACTCTAAACGACATAACTTTCCTAATACTCATCGGATTTGATCGAGATAAGCATCGTTAGGATCAGCACGCTTGCCGATGTGACACTGGTCCATAAATCCCATCAAAGAGAAAGCTGGTTGGTCGGAGGCCTTTTTGCCTGGTGGGCGGGTGTTGTCATGCAAGAGAATCGTACCCTTGCTGTTGACAAGTGCTGGCTACAGCTGACGCAATTTTCGGTACATTCCGTCGATTATTCCACAGTAGGACTCTGCTTTGATGGTCTGGCCTAGTGTCAAAAATTTGTAGCGAATCATACCAGCTGATGTCTACCACACTGTGACCACGATCCTTTTTTCGTGAGGATTCCTCTTTGGAGACGCCTCGGTGGTTCGTTGGCATCCAACCACTGTCCGAAATGTCTCCTCTTATCATACATGGTTCACTTTTCGTCACAGGTGACAATTCGGTCTAAAAACCGGGTTGTTTCTGTCGCGCAAAAGCAGTGAAGACGAAACCTCGAGACGTGCCAATTCTGCCGGTCACTCAAACTGTGGGGCTACCACTTGTCGAGTTTTTTCACCTTCCCAATGTGTTCCAGAACATCCGCAACAGTAGGTTTGCCAGCTTTTCTGCAATCTCTCGAACTGTCTGGGATGGATCAGCCTTCACAAACGCCTTTACATCCTCGTTAGATATTGCTATAGGTCGACCGCTGTGAGGTTCATCCTCAAGGTTGGAGTCTCCGGAACACAATTCGTTGAACCATTGTCGCACGGTGATTGACACAAGTTGTAATTGAAGAAAAATATCGTTTGAAATTGTTCTTTTGACATGCTTCAAAAAAACTTGGGAAAAGGGGATTCATCGAGAAATGGGCAAATTATAGCAGCAGATAGCGCAAAAATTCTCTTCAGAACGTACTACAGAGAGAATGAGTTTTTAATCAGCAGTGATTGTACAGAAAATAGTAGCACAAAACGCTGAGAAATTTCCGGACAACCTAATAGTACTGTAACACTCAATACTTCTTGCCTTATCAGGTGATTGCCCGGATACTCGCTCAAGGAACGCACACGGAGTTGAGTGATTTGAAGAACATCGTGTGGTGTGCAATGAACGTCATGCGAGGTGGTGTCCGGAACGGTACCGTACCGCTTCCAGTGAGGATTTATAGAAAGGCAGCGGTGCATACACGAAAACTCAGAATATGATTGCTTCGTTTCAGACGATACAAATGTTGGTGACGTCATTAGCGGGCCTCACTCGAAGGTACACCGTTTGGACGGATCTCGCCAAAGATTGTCTGTGGACATTAGCGTCCATAGCTGACGACATGCATCAGGGGACTCAGGTACAGTTGAAGAATCGTGCACGGAAAATTGTGCTTCTCTGTCACCCATATGTTTATTTGTATTTGCCTAATAAGGGCCTCATGCAAAGTTTCACGCGAAAAATCGAGAATCCGGCTAGGATACGCTTATCGAAGTGGTGGACGACGGGTTGGGGCCTCGGCGTAGTACCCGTCCCGTCATCCGCCGCAGTCGGAGATGCATAGTGGGGAACAGAAAGTAACGTAAACAGTTCCCCTCTCGGGTTTGTACCCTAATGTCAGGATGCCGCATGACGATGAGCGGCGTGCGACACAGTGTGTGCGAGCTTTGCGCGTCGCGGTAGTTGGGTCTTGGAACGATTACAACGTAATGCAAATGGTGCGATACGCAGCTGACTTCTAATCACTTCGGGACCCAACAATTTAGCTCGTCCGCATTGTTTGACTTGCGACATGCCGCAGTGCGGGTTCCTGACATTAGGGTACAAACCCTCCCCTCTCCGTCTCCAGCCGCGGCAAACGAAGGGGCGGGGCTCTTACTTGAAGCCCCCATCTCGTCCGCCACTTTGTGAGCTGTATCTAAGCCGGATTCTCTATTTTCACGTGGTAAAAAAGCGATTAATCAGCACACAACCTTGTGGGGTATCCCAGTGGTTCTTATTGAGCAAATACTACATGAATATATAAGATAGGGTAAGAAATAAGCTCTTCTCTCAGTGCACGATTTTTTAAAGTTTAATCTATATAGATCACTGATGTGCTTCCATCATCGGGTCAGTACTGGGATCGCCAAGTATTTTCAACCCGTGTAGTATATACTTGCTCACACAAATCGATGGCCGCACACTACTATGGTGCGCTGGTTAACCGATCTCACAAGTGAACCTGGAGCACTTGAGCGCTCCTAATTTAGAACACAATTTTATGCGTTTCTTCGATGACGTTAGTATGGTTACATAGATGAGCATCGGAAGCTACTTAGCGGATCCCATTGACATCGTTTTCGCTTTACTACGTGGACGATTGCTCTGCTCACTCTCTTTCACATAGGACCGTCTTTTGTGGGCTGACATATTGGGTAGTCTAAAAAGTTTTTTCGTATTTTCAAATACCGCTTTTTCCCTCCAAACTGCTTTCCAGCAATCTCTTCTGTACATACACACGTAGTACAAGTCCACACGCATCTATAGGTATTATTGTCTTCCATCTCCCGGATAACCCTTTTCGGCAAAATAAGCATATCAACGGTCAACCTCATTTTCAATACAAAAATTATAAAAAATTTTTTCTTTGAATGGCGTTAGACAGGGAAAGGAAAGGGTGATAATCCGATGGAGTAAGATGAGGGCTATAAGGTGGATGGGGCAGCAATTTTTATCCAAGCTCGAGAATTTTTTGGCGAGTCATTTTTTCACTAGTGGTAAAAAAATTTTTAAATATTTTCTTTAAAAAATTTTCGAGCTTGGATAAAAATTGCTGCCTTATACCCCTGGTCTTGCTCCATCGGACTATCACCTTTTCCTTTCCCTGTCTAACGCCATTCAAAGAAAAAAATGGAATCGAAAATGAGGTGACTTTTGATATTTTTATTTTGCCGAAAAGGGTTATCCGGGAGATGGAAGACAACAATACCTATAGATGCGTGTGGACTTGTACTACATATATATGCACAGAAGAAATTTTGTGGAAAGCAGTTTTGAGGGAAAAAGCGGTATTTAAAAATACGAAAAGACTTTTTAGACTACCTAATATATAACCGTCCAAGGTAACAATAAATACTTATGATAAATTCAGATCGAAGTAGTACTGAACGAACCTGGTTTGGTGGATTTGGCATTCGAGATTCTGGATTCGGTATGTTTCCTCTTCGAAAGTATACATCGTAAAGTGGTTTATATCTGCAGTATTCATTTGTGTCGTAACAAACGTGTATACTTACAGTAATTGCAGCTCAAGTTGTTTTGTTTCCAGCCCATAAGTGAGCTTCATCACGGTGCGCTTCGAATATTGGGCAATATTATCACGGGAAATGATATCCAGACGGCTGCCATCATATCACATCCAAGATTTTACGACAATCTGGTAGAATTTGAACTGTTTCATTTCGCGTATTTCAAAGAATTTTGAATGCTCCATCTCACACTGCCTTTTTATCTGTTCAGGTCCGTTCTCTGTCATATAAATCTCGTAACGACGTGCGCCGGGAGGCTGCTTGGATGTGCTCTAACATTGCTGCAAGCAGGCCTGATCATGCGGATGTAAGTGTGATCGAGCAAAGGGTTGTTACGTATTTTCGCCAACGCGTAAAAGTAGTGGGTGATGTATGTGACATACCTCTCCATTCCACGAGGCCACCTATACCTGCAAAAATTCGCACAGATGTAACCGACAGTGTCTCCTCGCCCCGCTTGTACTAGCAAGAGCGCCTGATCAGAAGACTGGAGTACTGAGTGGTATGGCAGTGAAGGAAAGAAAGGAAATGAAATGTTGGGGAACTCATTTATCAAAGGAGGGCATTAGTCGCTTCCCGTTAGTTTTAGCTGTGTACATGTTTTAAGAAGCACTATAGCACAGACGTATCGATCGACGCCACGTGGTTCCGTGGTGTGTGGCGAGTATGCGTAGCACATACACTGCCCCTCAGAGGCGAGTGAGCCGGCGGCCCTCATAGCGCACCTGATCCCGTCGCGCTAATTCGAAATGAATACATTCCACTCACATACATAATTGCACTAGTGTCCATAAATGGAAAGAGCTGGCGTAGAGAATGTGAAAACCTCATTTTCATTTAAAGACAGCATTAGGGGTAAAGCGGTAATGGAGAAATCCCTACAAGAAGTCACTCACATGGTAGTCCTGGGCCCAAAAAGGCTACTTGTGGCGAAATCCCGCTGAAAAATCGCCCCTCCAAGCTGTAGAAATGCCACAAAAAGCCGCAATCGCCTATCTGTTCCGCCTCTTTGATTTGTCGACCGCGCCTCCCGATAACGTAATTCCCGATGGACTGGGGTGGGAGCGGCCAAGGAGATGCGGCAGGATCGAAGGTTTTGCGGCGCGCTTTCGCAATTTTAGCTTGAAGCTCACTCCAAAAAGTAGATACTGTCGTATTTCCAGTCATTCCCTTGTGTTTATTTGGCTACATGCCAATGGCAGAGTCGCCCTGGCTACCCACCTCTTGACGGAATGGTCGTCCACGTCGAGAATCAGCGGTGGGAAGGGGGTCCTATTTCTCGGGATTTTGGCCAGTTCCATTCGTTGTTTCTTCACTGTCCTGTTCCTAGGCATCTCGACTTTCATATGCACTACTTCTTTTATTTTTCGTCCGACTTTCCCCTAATGCTGCCTTTAAGTGGACAAGAAGTGTAAGATGCACCCATGCTTATGGGCTTCACCTTAGTGAGTTAGCTATATAATGCTCCATAAGGATATTTTTCTTTGATTCAGTTGCTGTTTCTGGACTGGAATATATTTGCGATGATACTTGAGGGTTGTACTTCATCAGAGAAAAAGCTTAAAAAAGTAAGTTTTACTCTTATATTTAAACACAATATTTAAATTACTTGCATGTTGTTTTTGCTAGGCCGCTGAAAATTTCATTTGAAATTTTGACATCTTGTTCTATTACTAAATCCTCCTAGGAATGCATGTGGACAATTGTCAATTTACTTACTGGAGCAAACGTCGACAAAACGAAATTTATGGTTGCAGCAGGTAAAAATGCGATTAATCAGCACACAACCTTGTGGGGTCACCGGTTTTTGCTCTTACTATTAGGTCGAGAATCCTCAGCGTAAGGGTCTTATTCGAACGATCGGAAAGGGGGTGTATGCGCAGAGCTCTACACCACACCGTTATCGTAAAGCATGTCCTGTAATATTCAAAGGAAGAACTGGAGTTATGTCTAGAAATGATGCATTGAACTTGTTCATCAGCTCTGTTCATCCTCTCCGACATGGCTGGTAGCAGCGTAGTAACCACGTGATTTGGTTCCCTGTCGCTGTTTCTTGCTCTCTGGTCTTTTTTCCGTGTAGGTATGGTTCTGCTGTCGAGCTCATTCACGAAGTCGTGCTACAATCGATGCAAAGATAGCAGATAGGCCAAATTCAATCGTTTTGATCACGTTTTCCTGATCTCTTCTTCTCCGATCAGCCACTTCAAATCTCTGTTTTCACTACTGAAGGCGTGAACCCACCCAGAACTAGTGCGAGGTGTTTCTTGGAACACTTACCTTGAAGCATTAGTTTTTTTTAAATTCTTCTGGTGTAGCACTAAGTACTAGTACAATGACTTCATCACTATTTCAGGTGTATTTTATATAATTCCAACACTTCTATCAACGTCAGATTTTCGACTGACTGAACGAACATTGCAAGCGATGCGCTTGCTATTACCTTTTTATCCAGAACATGCAGTATATGTAAAAGACTCGAATATGTTGGAACTAGTGAGGCCAAGATTCGTTGAAACTGACATGCATATACAGGTGATTTGATGAAAGCTTAGAAACTTCAATGTACCGAATTTTGAGCTCTCTTACACTATTTTGATATGAAGCATCGGTAGGGGTAATGAGGAAATTCAGAACGGGGGGCATGCTCTTTGCTAATGAGAAGGCAAGTTTTGAAGAGACGGTTCGTTACAGAACTTGCGTTGAACATCGTGCTTTGAGCTTCTTACCTCGGCCTTGTTTGAATGTGTTTCAATCCCATGGCTGACGATGGTAGGACTCTGTCCGTTTAAATTACCCCCTCCGTGATGCAGAAGCGCGTAAGCACGTCCTTGGTAGTGCGAGGAGTATTTCTTAGGTGTTCTACCGTTTTATTCCATGCCTTCTTTACTGTTTCACCTCTTAGCCTCTCTAATTTCGTCTATCATCGAAGGATAAAAATTTTCGGCGCCAATAGATCCTTTGCCGGATGCGCCGTGCATCTAGTACGATTCAGAGTCACGGTATCAGATGAATGCGATCTGGTATAAATAATGACTTGTACACGGGTCTGGTAACAGCACACTATCCCAATTGATGGGCGCGGGAATTCATCTCCGCACCGTAGGGATGCTTGGAGTACACACCATCTCTCCCTACACCACCTTCCGTCTTCACCTTCCATTATCAACCAAAATTATTCTTAGCGATGTAATAAATGAGTGTATAAGTTTTACACGCTTCGTACATAACTATCAATCTTCCGGCTCTGTAAAGCTGGCTGTCATGATTGCATCACAAAACCAGAGTGTTTCAGGATGGCAGACATCTGCGAGCTAGTTATCTATGATTACTTAACGGGGAGGGCCTTGGGTGTTGAAGGCTGATAGAGGTGCTCAAAGATGCTTTGAAAAACCTACAAAATCACTTAAGAGGGAAATAAAAGAAGGAAGAAGCAGAAGTCAAACATGGCTGTATTTCAGGAGTTGAAAGCGGAAATTGAAGCAATGGTCGATGCTAGATCAATACCGATTGTACCACCATGTACATACACATTTGTCTATTAACAATATTATATGAAAAGTTGTCACAACGAACACATAACAAATCACCTCTGGATTTTGCGACGTTTTACAAACATTTTGAGCGGAATTTTGAAACTTATGTAATGTCCAAACATTAAAACTGTACGTCTGTATCGTAGTGAAGAATACAGAAAACGACCTAAATCAAAAATTAGAATTTCGATCCAATTTGTAGAACAAGTTGAGCCTTTCTTTTATTTATCCTTTGGTTGCCACGGAGAACCTGCACTGATTTTAAGTCTTGTTTTTCCGCAAGTAGGCCCCCGTGAAACTTGTATTAACACCACCCGTGAGGCCTATGGCAGACTTTGTGATTTTCCGATGGAGCCTTCCCTGCGCAGTAACAGCATCAAAAATTCAATAAGTCTGATATCGGCCTAACAGCAACTATGAGATAGTGGTGGCTCACTTAAAGATGATCGAAAAGACGCAAAAGTATAGGAGATCAGCGTGACAGTTTTATATACAAGTATTTCTCATAAAATTATATCCTGCAAGGATTACAGACAAAAGGTTAAAAAATTGCTACACTCTTCCACATGAAGACAATAGTCAGTTCTTCTGCTATTGTGAAGATCAATGCGAGATTCACAAGAAATAGTAAGCTTTATAATCTAGATTACATTAGCATTCTACAGTTGGAAATTCTAAAATTCGCATCATAACACCAATATCAAGTGAAAAAATTCGTCATCCTCCACGGATACCGTTTTTACCAAATTTAGAACATACTATGATTCTGCCGAAGTCCAGTGAACACCAGCGATGAGGTATTTGTGACAGATCGGAACGAGAAAGCGTGAAATCGGCCCACTTATGCGCGCAGGGTACTGATTTTTTGCCAATGAACCTAAAAAATTGAGTGGAGATTTAATGCAGAAGCAATAAAGTGGAACAAAGGGTAAGTGAATGTTAGTCGTCAAATGAAACTTATTAGTCTTAGATGGGTACTATAGCTTGATTCTGCTTTATGACCTGAATCAACTGAATGTTACTTAAAAGCCTGTGTTACTCACATTATTTTGCATCTTCGAGTATCATAAATGGAGTTTTTCCGTCATCGATTACGTTGCTGTCAGTTTGACAGTTCCAGTAGGTACATCCAGACGGACCAGGTAGTTCTACAACATAAACGAAGTGAGTAGCAGTAAGGCCGCAGTTACTTTCTGGGGGAGGGGAGGGGGGGGTGCGGGGCAGATTGCGATCGACTAGGTCGCCGTTAAACTTCGCGAATTTGTGATTCTCCGATTTTGCGGCGCCGCACTTTCGCACTCGGTACTACGACCTTGAGATTGTGCAGTACCGTAACTCCGCCGGCGGAATAGCGACACCACAAAATCGCAAAGTTTAACGGTGGATGCAGAATGCGATCTTGGATGAAGAGATCGCGGTCTGCATCTCTGCTCGTCCCGCCCTGCAGGCGTCAATGAAGGCGTCAATGCTGCAGAGTATGAAGGCGGCCTAAAGGGAAACAAGAATCGCGCCTCGAAGTGCGAGCCATTTCAACTGTAAACTGTTTCAACTGTAAGTGACATTTCAACTGTTTCAACAGTTTCAACATTTCATCTGTCATAGAACATTAAAAGCACGTAGTGAAAAAGACTTTGAAGGCAAATTTGGGAGATAGAGGAGAAGGTAGAAATGAAGTTGTAAATCGACCTTCCCATACCATGTATATGCTGTTATTAATAAACGCTAAATCAATTAAATCATTTGAAAACGTTACCGGGAAATTGAAACATACGTTTGCAATCATGAGATGGATACTGGAAGTTTGACTTCGATCCACATCGCCCTGAAAGAAGCGCGATCGTTCCGCGTTTCCTTGAATAACAGCAGATTCGAAAAGGGGGCTGTGATCATGGACTTGAGTTGTCGGATCGATGAAGTTCTTCCCAGGTCTGGCCATGGGGATTCTCTTAAAGAAGAGCAGAAACTGCACAGCTGCACTCAAGCTCGCAGTGTGCTGTACAATGATGCAAGTTTGAGACTGAGATAAATCAAAGCGTCAGGACATCCATATCATCAATGTAACTTATAATTTCTCAGAAATCAGCAGAAGCCCCCTCACCCCATCTAACCAGTCAAATACGAATTTGGTCAGCGAAAACGTGCTACGTGTAAGCGATTTTAGGATCTAATTAGTTCCTAGGCATCATGTCACCTTTCCAGGTTCCATATCCCACATCACATAAAACAGCACGATAGCAAAAAGTCCAAGGAACCATTTCTGTGAAACCGCTTTTGCTGGAGAATAGCAAAATATGCGAATAAATTGAAACCGTAAATTTTAAGAATGCTGGCGAATCTTCAAGTAGTGCTGTTTAATCGCCCAGCGCGTAATGAAATATTTCAGAATTGTGACCTTCACATACTTCTTGAAAATTTTGCCGCAAGATGACTGCCTTTGTAGCCGAATAACTGTTTCTTTTTCTTCCCGAGATGCTCTATGAGGTCATTCACAAGATGTATTAGTTGATCCAGCTGATCATTCTGAAATTAACAATTTAAGCATACTATAATAGCTAGGCAATTTAAAGTGTCAAAGATTGACTGTCAATTAGAACCATTGGTATCAGAACACTTACAATTTCTCTTCTTGTTTTTAATATTTGCAAGGAGGTTGAGCGATCATATTTCACAGTTTGAATCTCGCTGTTACAAAGTTCAGCAAATGCAATCGTTGAACGCAATGTTTGGGAAGCTTCAATAAATTGATCCAAGCTTTGGATACTCTCCAGACTGCCCATGAATGTATCCTGTAAAAGCTAATACAAACATAGAATTCTTACGAGAAACCATGCGTGGTACTTTGCCACCCACTGTTCAGACTTTTCTATCGCACAAGTTATAGAATTGATTGTAGCTTCCGAAACGATGAAATCATTTTCGGTGATAAGCCGCATTCATACCCTGCGGCTCCGGGTGCCGCGAAGGGCGATAGGCCGCCTTCACACTTTGCGCCACCCTGAGCTGGCGCCGGTGCCGCAAAGTGTGAGTGCGGCCGTAAACATGCAAAATGGACTGCCATCCCATGAGCGTCCCAGAACAGAGCAAATGATGGTGCATTCTATGAATGGGCATTTTGAACAGCCGCATACCTATACATGACTGAAGTGAAGGTAACCAGCAAAACTATGAGCAAGGCGGCGCGAAGTTTTACCCGAAACAGAAGGAAGAAGGAGCCCCCAGCATTAGTTTAACAATCTTCTAGTTAGAAAGGAGATTTAACATCAAGTTAGAAGTAATGACATCGTACTCCCTATGCAAGCCAAACAGTGATTAGGACGCTAGACTTCGTGATGTTGCGTTTTTGCAATTTTGCTGCGTCGCGCCTTCGCACCAGTACTACGAGCTTGAGATGGTGCAATTGCGCAACTCCGCGTTCGGAGCCGCGACCTCAAAATCGCAAAATCGTGACGTCTGAAGGTGGCCGAGAAGGCACTTATTTTCGTGCTCTTGCTCCGCCCTTACCATCCTACAATTACCAATTTACCAATTTATACAATCAAGTCCAGATTTTCATCTAATTATAGTTCAGGAGGGGGGGGGGGGTAAGGATTTCTTCCCAAACTGTGGCTGAGGCAAATAGTCCTAGCAATAATATAGCGCCGCACACCGAGAGCAGTGAAGTGGCCCCCTCCACTCAAACTGCATAAGTACCGAAAACCTTTAAAGATATGACTCAAAAATAAGTGCAGAAATAAGACCGTAAGCAGCGTGCAATGTGACAGCGAACTTCACACACAAAAAGTACACAAAGCAACGGAAACAGTTCGACCCTCTTCTCTGAGAACATTTGTCTAGTGTGTGGGGAAGATGCGATGCGATAACTTGCTCTAATTTGCCATGATTTAAAGATGGAATGAATCAATCTCACAGAGAGAAGCTAAAAATTGACCTCTTCGATTATCTTTCTGCACATCCGTAGTTGCATAGCAAGACGTGATTGGAAATCTTTGAGTCGCTCATTTTCTGCGGATCCATCAGAATCCACTCGTTGCAACGCTTCCGGCATCAGATTTTTAGCAGACGACTGAACTGCAACCCCTAAGGTAAGTTAATGCCGCCTTCTCAAAGAAATTGACCTTGTACGAGTATTTATTTCAGAATGAAGAAAAAAGTACAACGACGTTATGACTCCACCGTTCGAGCGTGTGTACTTGAGCATATGTGTGTGTTTCTGTAGTTTCACGTAAAACAATAAACTTCTAGCCTAAATCAGTTCAAAGGTGGTTCATTTTTCAGTCTATTTTATTTTCTTCTATTATCTTCGCTCACAAACAAGAAATCAGTTTATTACACAGAAGACTCTTACGAAGATTCGATGGAGCATAATTACGAAGCATTTCAAGGGTCAAGGTTGCTCGGGGAAGGGAGGGGAGACACAACTTTTTACCGATATTCCCTCCGTAGGAAGGCTTGGGCTAAAACTCGTATCCCGATCCTTCTACATGAAAGACTATCTGCTATCATTTGCTGTAGGAACAAATCGTAGTCCTTCACACATTTTTACAGCTTGCGACATGAAAAGTAAAGTCGCTTCCCCCCTCTCCGAGCCACTTTGACCCATTTCAAAGATGGCTGCACCCTACTGCAAATTTCTGACAAGCATCGACAGCTTCACCATGAATAGGATAACCATGAAGGTTCAAAAACAACATAATCGTACCGAGACGATATAAAAATTTCGGGGTCAAATAAAGTCGGGTTGAGACGCAACTTTGCGTCGACGTCGAAGCTCCTTTCCCTCCCTAGGTTTAGGCTAAAACTGATATCAGCTACTACATTAAAAAGCATCTGTCAAAGCATTGGTTTCGTCTGCTTTAGCCTAAGCTGAGAGGGGGAAATGAGCTTTGACGTCGGTCAAAATTTTGCGCACCCCCCCCCCCTGCGACTTTATTTGACCCAAATTTCGCATTATGTTCTGTAGCGATAACCAGCCCGTGAGCGAGCTATCAAAACTGAAGAAAACAAGATTTGAATGGGTGTTACATGAGGGTGGATGATTTGTTGAATGATGAATAGTAATCTGCTTTTACATGATGTTGAAAAGGAAACATTAGCTTTACAGAGTACATATTAAACATCCATTGTAGGTTTTCACCTGTCAATTACGAGAAGACACGCTTCTCTCCCACACTCAGCAAGATGTCCCCTCATCACAATAACGCCGTACTTCTGATATGTGAGACTCATAATGTTCTCGAATATTCCTACAATCATGAAGCTTCGAATCAGTCTTACTCTATGATAAAATAAGTTAACAGCTACATCGCATATTCTACTGTCGCCACAACGTTTCTTTCCCGGTTCTTCAGGACAATCGCTGCGGGACCAGACTTCCATCTCGTGCATTGTACGGTACATGGAAATTGTCTGTTACACAACTATTTCAGACATTTAAATAACTACGAATTTTCCAGAAAAAAAAGTCGATTAGTATGGATCTTTAACATGGTTCAACAGGCAAACCGGCTGTTACCGTAGTGCTGCCAAGACGGCACTTGTTAATACATGTAGAGAAGCGTGATGTTCGCGAGACGCCATTTTAATCTACTTGTTTACTACGGTCACATCAATGGCGGCAGTGAACATGTCGGTGGAACAGGGTCAGTTTCTTTGGAATAACTTTTACATTTTATATCGGAGTTTGCGATGGTGCTGTGTTGTGTTTACATTCCCTACCCAGGGGATGGCAACATAGAATACTCAATTCCTGCGAGAAAATAGTCATTTCGATGCCGTAGCAGTGAGGGGTAGGGATATGTTATGGAGTATTGATTATCCTACTATATATAATTCGCTTAGTATGTCTGTGTGTGCGTGTGTGCGTGTGTGTGTCCGTCTGTGTGTCACAAAATTCATATCTCGCGTCGCAGCAAAGCTGGGACGCCGAATTTTACAAGTGATATAGGGGGTGCAGAGAGAACCCCAGCGGTGGTGGACCGAAAGTGATAGCAACTGATAAGGGCTGATAAGGAGCCTCGGAAAGCAAATGTCGCCAAATCCGTTTCACCTTTCGCGTTGATCCAAGAGCGCTAACACTCACAGGTGTTGTGCAGGGTGGGACGGGGACACTGACGGTGGATGATCCAGATTGATAACGGTTGATAAGTTTTGATAAGGAGCGTAAGAAGGCTAGAGTCGTCGAATCCGTTTCGCTTTTCGCATTGATCCCGAAGCGTCCATACTCACAGGTGTTTTGCGGAGTAGGACAGGGACATTGATGGTGGGTGATCCAGATTGATAACGGTTGATAAGATTAGATAAGGAGCGTAAAAAGGCTAGAGTCGTCGAATCCGTTTCGCTTTTCGCATTGGTCCCGGAGCGTTCATACTCACAGGTGGGGACATTAATAGTGGTGATTCAAACTGATAATGGTTGATTAGATTCGATTAGGAGCGTGAGAAGGAAATTGTCACAAAGGCCGGTACGCTTTGCGGCTAAGGCTGCGGTCATACTTACCGCAGGCAGGGCGTGCTGCGTTCACAGGCAGCGAGGGAGAGTGGCACGGGGGAGGTGCAGAGATGACGCAGGCAACGGGAGGGTGGCATAGGCGGAGAGGCAGATAGACGCAGCCACGCCCTACCGCCGGCATATGAAAGTACGACCGCGGGCTAACAGTGAAATGTCCACATTCGCAGGTATTTTAGGGTACAGGGACCTCAGTGGTACTGTTGGATTCAGGGATCCCAGTTATAACGGCCTACGGTGGCTGATAAGAACCGTTAGGAATCAGATGGGATGAAATCCTTGACATCGCTTGATACTACTATACGACCGCTTTAGCAAAAGCGTGTGATGCTCAGTGTCATTAGATGAACATATTTTGTCCTGATATCATGACCGATGTATCGACCGCTGAATTGCCTAGCGTTGCAAAAAATGGTGCATTCCTCATGATACTGCGATTTACATTGATAATCATGATACAACCTATATTCGTGATAGCAAAGCAAGCGGTTCACTCGGAATCATTTTCTAATGCGGTACTGGCAGCAACACTGGAGCCAGACTATGTAAAATTCCAAATTGTGAAACACGTTCACGAAAACGATAAACGTCGATAATCGGGATATGGATTTGCCATCAATGTGTAGGAATTATATGATCAGCAAGTGAACAAACTGTTACCAATCGATGCGATCGAATACAAAACTATCGATGTCTAAACTATCCAAACTCCCAATAGTGACCTAAACCAGTTGGTCCGCACACACTACTGCGCGCAATTCGTGTCGATGACTGCAAAACGGGCTCGATGCAAAGCGACTGAAGTATAATAACACCGAGATGCTTCCTTATCACGCCATCTTCTCTGTTTTTATCCAAATAAATAGCTCAGCCGGAAGCAAAGGAAAGTAAATTTCCATTCAATTCCATACTAAGGTCGTGCCGATCAAACCCATTTTGCACAACATCGTCATGAATCGCGCGCAGTAGTGTGCGCCCGCCAGCTGGTATAACCATAACTGACTTTGCAGTGAAGTTTGAAGACACCGGACGGTGTAACTTCGGCCGATTGTGGGATATAAAAATTGAGGCATTACGTAGTGCAACAACAGAGAAAGAACGGGATAAACAGCCAAAAACGCGAGTGATAAAGACCCTCTTACTTTTTTTCAACTTCTCTTTATAACCAGTCACTGAGAGGTAGTTGCAGATGGCGAGGGGCCATGCCAGCCAGCTGCATACGTTTCTCCGTCCTTATTACCCTAAAGTCTGATAGATAAGTCCGCCCGCACGCGGTGTCGCGCGCGGCAGCGGCGAACGCAGGCGCAGTTTTCAAAGAACACGGGATCGCGATGCACCCTTCATTATTAAAAATGGCAGAATTGTAGAAGCTGTTTATTCAGCTTCATTTCTAATATCTAAAAATACCACGTACCAAAATCTTCGTTTAACCCGTGTAACAATGATCATTCATCTTAGATTTTCTACGCAATCTCCATTTCATCGTCGCAAACACTCATAACATTAAAATTCTCATTCATCTCATCTCAGAGTGACTCTTAGTTCAAGGTCCTCAAGAAGCTATTGATCGCCTCCTCAGAAATTGAATAGAAACTGTCGCCAACTAGAGCAGCTACCTCCCCGTAGCTCATAATTTTCCCGATTTTCCTGATGGATCGGCGTACGCAAGGTGCCTTAAAAGTCGCTCTACGTGGATTTCTCAATGAAATCTTATGGAAACAATTTTATTGTTCCTCCCGTATACCGCTGATCATAAGTTGTTCAAGATTTCAGAGGGCTCGATGACTGGAAGGAGTGCTTACATCGGGTGCAAAACTTGACGCGGCAAGCAGAAGCGCGTTTAGCAGGGGAAAATAAGGTGAAAGACGCATTTCTGTAAGGATTTGTGCACCATTACCATACCAGGAATAAGGAAATGTTTTTATTCAACCGCTGTTCCATCGCCAAAACCATCGTTGCATTGAAACCCTCGTTGAACAACGATTCTCCTCTCATTCCTTCACTTTCCTCTGCCAACTGTGAAGTTCCGTGTTCATCTTTCGTACGACCCCAAATTTACTTGCTACTCGCTTTTATATTAACAGATACAATATACAATACAATACAATACAAACTCGTTATTAATAAAATCCACAAATCATAGCTTCCCCAATTTCCTTCATCTCTGGTCGGTTCCTTGAAGACTGCGGCCGCCTGTGCCGCGCGCGACATCGCGTGCGGGCGGACTTATCTATCAGATTTCAGGGTACATCCCGGTCACTGAAGCCCTACAGCCCGAAGTGAGGCGCAATTAGATCGCGATAAAGACCCCAGTGCTCGCTTTTCAACGCGAGTTTAACCACGCTCATCTCTTCATAACGGTCTTTTCATTTTCAGAGAACCCAGTACCGTTTCCAGTTTTGCTTTCATTCTTGCTCCCAGTGTTCCCAAACAGTGGAAGAGGATAGCCTTCCCTTACCCTCCTAGAGCTCTCCTGAAATTAGCGCTGGACGCCTTGCGCAGTAGGTGATGTCCCGCTCTTGTAATGCCAGTAAACACAGGTAAGAATCGAACCCTGTACCAGAAAGAGGCTTTCAAAGGATATACGGCCCTTACGATAGGTGAGTTCGATTGTGCAAGTAATTAGAGCTTGCTATAACACAGAAAATGGATATGTATGAGGATTCACTACACTAATTGGAAAGCTCTGAAGTGTGCCCGTCAAAACTCATAAATCCCGTAGGACACTTATTTCTCCACCTAAAGAGCATCTTTCCGCTGGATTCACATCCTTGGCTAAGAAGAAGAGACCTCTGAACTTGGATACCCTCTCTGCAAACAGCCCATTGAGTCGTTTGAACGGTCTTGCTCTGTTGAAAGGAAACCATCGAGCGCAGTAGTCATGAGCGGTTTTCTCCATGGGCAAAATCATTGTGTTCACCGAGTTTGCAGTGGTGTTCACCGAGACTGCACGTTGTGATGGCAGTATATTTTTCTGCTTCTGCGTCTTGCCGCTCTTTAATTCATCGTGATGTTTGCGCATATCTTCATTGTAGCCCGCTGTGTGTTTTTGGTAAAGTGTTGAATTTTTAATGGAATAACCTCTAGAAAACGTACTGACTGTGCCAAGATCTTTGAAAAAGTTTGGTACGAAAGAAGAGCTACGTGAGTATCTCGGTGATCTTATCCATGCTCTGCGATCACACGTTCCATGTGTGGTATGTCACTTATCTTGAAAATGTGTAATTCAAAACATCAATAAATCAAGGCTTTCAGTATCTTGATGAAGGAGATCCACTGTGGTGTGAGAAGGTGGTACCCTGTCTCAGACGTGCGTATCGTTGGTGTCACCTGCACGGCTGTCATTCTCGAGGTCGCTGTGCAGGTAGTTGTTCATTTATTGCAATTTCGGATTGATGATTGTAGGAGATTATTCGGTAAGGGGCAGCGCTGCCACAAAAGGAGTAACGGTTGTGCGCCAGAAAAGCTGATTGAATTGTAATGAGGCATTTCCTCAAGTATGAAACAGATATCCACATGATCATCATCTTCGAGATCTTCTCATCATGAGTGAACCTTAAATGTTTTACTCCATTGCAGATCCCGATTGTCCATATGCTTGGAAACTGATTTCTCACTGGTATAATTGTCATAGCGATTTATGCTTTGTCTGCAGTCCATGGGTAAAACCGTCTTCATTGTATGGACAGTGTAGGATTTCTTTGATCGTTTCTGAAACTTACGCATATGTTTTGCTATATCCATCATTTACTTGCTGTTTTCAGCGAGGGATTTTTTGGCTGAAATTTTCGGAGAAAAACCGCTTATTAAAGCGTTTGCTGAGCTGCTAACACCGTCTGTTTATCGGTCATGTGGGCCAATGGCTGAGAATAATGAAGTCGCAACCGACAATGGAAAAGACGATGGCGGAATCACCGACTTCGAAGTAGACATACGGTCCTCAAAAGTTTGTGTCAGTCTAGGAGTGCAAGCTGACCTCAGAGCTCCAGAAGTCAATAAGGTCCCAATACATGTGAGTTATTTTGCACCCTTAATTTTAGGCTCATACCTATCTTAGTAGTTTACTTTGATTGGAACCAGTGTCTTCCAACTAGTAATTAGCTGAAGATTAGTGAATTGGAGGCAAAAACCTGGCCTCAACGATTAGGTAAAAGGGCGGCGTGATAGTCGTAGTCGTGACTGTGTTATCTACAATTAATTTCTATACGGGAGTTACTCGTTCAATGATCACACATAACAGTTTATTTACACGAGAATGATGAGAAGTGCGTCGTTCAAATACAAGCTGGCAGTAGAGGACGAGAATAATTAATAGCGAAAGGGAATTCAATGGGATGGTACGCAGTGAGACTCCAGATTTCCATTGAAGCTTTACTTACTTAATACTCCTGCTAGCACTAAGACAGCACTTTGAAGGAACTGTGAGGGACACTTTGGTCGATTGATAAGTTTAAAAGTGTTAGGTTATAGCAAGGTTTCGAAGTATGAGTAAATAAGTAGATTTCTTACCCTGTATTCCATCCTAAGGAAATACAGGCATACCATTAGGTGGGTTTTTCCTGCTCTTTCAAAAACCTCCATGAATGTCGCTCCAATTTTTCCAGCAGGCCTTTTCCAGGGCTGTATAATAATGAACCGACGCGACTATCGAGTCATCGTGCTTTACGAATTTAAATTGGGACACTCTGCAGCGGAGGCAGCCCGTAATGTCAGCAGTGTTTTTGGCACGATTTGTCCTTGCGAACGGATTGTGGAGCTCTGGTTTGAAAGATTTGCTTCTGACAATTTTGATCTCGAAGAAAAGTCGGGTCGCAGCCGCAGGTGTCCCTCAATGATGAAGATTTTAAAGGAATCGTCCACGAAAAATGCGTTTTTGTGTTACCCATACGTTTATGTTGTATTTGCCTAATGTGGACCTCATGTAAAATTTCACGCGAAAAAATGCGAATCTGGCTGAGATACAGCACCACAAAGTGCGGTCCCAGTGGGCGGGGCCTAGGAGAAAAGCCTCGTTCCGTCGTCCGCCGTGGTCGGAGACGCATTGTAGGAGCAGAAAGTTTCGTAAACAGTCCCACTCTCCGTTCCCAACGGCGGCGGACCACGGGACGAGGCTTTTACTCTTAGGCCCCGCCCACTGGGACCGCACTTTGTGGTGCTGTATCTCAGCCAGATTCGCATTTTTTCGCGTGAAATTTTGCATGAGGCCCACATTAGGCAAATACAACATAAACGTATGGATAACACAAAAACGCATTTTCCGTGGACGATTCCTTTAAGGAGCCGTCGAAGCAAATCTGGAGACAAATACTCGTACAATAGCAGAAGACCTAGGCGTACATTACTCTGCAATGGCCAGATATTTGCTGGAAATTGGCAAGGTGAAGAAGATGTCGAAAAGGGTGCCTCATGAGCTGACCGATGAGCAGTATCTGGCACTTTTCGACACCTGGTCCAACCTCCTAGCTCGCTACAAAATGAGCCATTTTTAGACCGTATTATAAGTGTAGATAAAAAATGGGTTCTTCATGATAACGGAAACGGGGATTAGTATGGGTTGGTAAGGATGCTCCTCGAAAAACTCTTCCTAATCCCGACCTTCGCCCTATAAAGGTTATGATTACTGTGTGGTTGTGTTGTAAAGCTGTAATCCATTATAGTTTCTTGCAATCTGGTCAGCCAGTGACAACAGAGTCTTACTGTTGTGATGTGGAATAAATGTAGAGGATTGCCAAAGTTGTGGCCGACGGTGGTGAATAGAGGAGAGCCGATTCTGTTGCAGGTACAACGCAAGGCCACAAATCTATCAGATCGGCGAAAATTAACCCACTTGGGTATAGAAGTTCTCTCTCACCCAGCGTATTCTCCCGATCTTTCCCCCACAGACTATTACATTTTTCGAGCCCTCAATTCTCATCTGCATCAGAAACAATTTACCAATTTAGACGATGTAGAATGTGCCTTCCTTGACTTCCTTGATTCTCATGATAGTATTTTTTATAGTGAAGGCTTGAAAAATTATTACCTGTTCATTCGCAAAAGTGTGCAGATTCTGATGGTTTTTACTTCTATTAATAAGCTTGTATTTAAGCTGAGTTATACTAGTTTGATGTATGCAGTCCGTTTCGAAATTGATTTTGCAACAACCTGATAAAAGTGACATTCGCTGGCACAATGGAGAAAGAATGGAACGAAATAGTCAAAAAAGGAAATGGAGCCTACGATGTATAGGACACCGTCTCCCACTGCTCCTTATCGGAGACGTGTTTTCGCGTCTCCTGCGTCAGCGTAGGGGTGGACCAGGACGTTTTCTCCACCCTCGCGACTACACGAGCAGTGGCCCACGTGTCCTCTGTAGGTCCATCTGCAGTTTCAGTTGTGGTGGACATGTCCTCCTAACACCTAAAACACCCCACCGGTGCCTTCGACAGGGCACTGAGTGAGCGTAGCGGCTCGTATCTGACCCAAATGATGAATGCGCTTGACCCAAGTGAATACACAGCCATGGGGATCTCCGCAAAACTCCTCCATGCAAAGAAAGGAGAAGTACGGGCGCAATCTCTCGAGTTTTTCTGGTCTTTTACCCTTCTTCCGCCCAACTTGGTAACCTTACTTTTATTTCTAGCGAGCGAGTGAATTGTCACTCATGCTGCCTTAAACACATCCTGCGATTGATCATATCTCTCAATTGTGTTAACGAAGTATTAAATGGGCCTGGTAAAATATGACAATGTTGTAATGTGATTGCTGGGGAAGCCGTCCATCGTAGCTGACTCCTTTCTTCAAAGGCCGCTATGACGTTGGTGTGGCCTACAAACATTAGTTGTTAAAAAACCTTTAATTACATCACATTGCATGAGACGGTCCGTATAGTTGGCAATCACGCTACATTCTTTTTTATGCTGTGAAGCCTCCAAAGAGATGCTCCTTTCAAATTCTTTCTGCCAGTCAATCAATTGCTGCTCTTCAGGCCCAGTGAGTTTCTATAGCAAAAAGCGAATATTTCAGAGAAAAAATGTAAGAAAAGGTTTCTGCATTCGTCATCACAGTAAGAAGTCGAAGAAAACTAGTGACAGTGCAGTTTTTGGTAAGTGGTCAAATCTGATCAACAGTCCAAATCACAGCGCCAGATAGAGCGTAGGCTACGGACTTGGGTGAGAATGTGTGGCGGGGTCAGAGAGATTGATACTCTCTTGCCCAAGTACGTGTGCCACGTCG
Organism: Trichostrongylus colubriformis; assembly: GCA_963978905.1. Lineage (NCBI taxonomy): Eukaryota > Metazoa > Nematoda > Chromadorea > Rhabditida > Trichostrongylidae > Trichostrongylus > Trichostrongylus colubriformis. The sequence continues at coordinate 20,273,287 of OZ022259.1, read as the reverse complement.
GGTGTAGGTTGGAACACACGAATTTAGCCGTGACCCTGTAACAGCCTGTGGCCTTTGACCTAAGCCTTAAATAATTCAGACAATTTGTTCATGTAAATCGTGTCCTCCTTGCAAGTCTGTTCCGTTGTATAGTCAAATTGTCTGAATTATTCATGTCACAGGGCAAAGGCCACAGGCTGTCACAGGGTCACGGCCTAGATTCGTGTGTCCCAACCGTCACCCGTGCCACGTCCTATCTAGCGCTGTGGGATGGATCGTAATTTCTCAGTGTTTTGGTCATCCCGGTAGCAGTTGATGCCCTGAATTACTATTTCTTCTATTTTCAGTGATTGCTGAAAAGGACGGCAGTAATCAAATAAAAAAATGGGATGTGTCGATCCAAGTTGACCTTCCAGTTCGTTCCAAATCAGGTACATATCTGCTGCCACGTGTCCGATGCACTACTGTAAAATGAATCAGCAGTTGAGTAGATCATATAAAGTAGGGGGCGAGACTAATACATAGCTATGTTTCCGATACAATACGGTTCTTCAATTGGTCCGCCAGCATCACCATACAGCAGAATTTTGGAGCCACTTATTAGGGAAGGTATTTTACTTCCCATGGAACTTTGAAATGAGACCCGGGGGGATCGGAAAGAGCTTCGAACGCTGATTATAACTGTGAAAACTAAAATTGCTAAATGGCATTCTGAAGCGAGTTACGAGGGGTCAAAGTTTGCCTGTGATGGCGAGGCGCTTCGTCATCAGCATGACTAGCGGAGAGCAAGTAATGGTCTCCATGGCTCAGTGGTAGTGCTCCGGTTCTGCATTCGCGATTTCGTGGGTTTGCTTCCCGCCGGTGCGGCTTTTTTTGCATTTTGTGTTTCACTGTCAGTAAGTGCTTTTCTTTCACTTCCAAACGTTTCCTCGTATGATATTCGCGCGCGTATGGGGCCGAATTACTCCTCTGGGCAAGTTTCCAGCCGGATCCAGTTTTTGGCCAACTTCGGAAAATTGGGGGTGGCAAGGGGTTAAGTAGGAGTTTTTGAATTTCCTTCCACAAAAAATCCTGCAAGCTGAACAAGATAACCTAAGCATACCTATCACACTTGCCCATCACACTAAACGCACGTAACAAGCGCCAAATAAGAGCATTTGCTGGGCAAGGGTCAACGACTTCTCCTTTGTTAAATGGGTTGCCAGCCAATAGCCCATCAATTTTTCCAGATTTGGTCAAATTCTCGAATTGGCTGAAAACTTGTCCCATAGGGTTTTTGATCCCCTGAACACGGAAATCACACTGGTTTTGCGTGAAAACGTATGGCTCGCGCGCTATGGGCTCCCAAACATACCATGAAATGGTATTAATCTTTTTTCAGAAAAACCGTCATAACTTCATTCAGGTAATTGTTTGACAGATTCTGAATACAGATTTGAGATCAGCATTTGAAAGCGCGTACAATGGTATGTGTCATATTGCAAATGGCCATTTCGACAAACCGTCTGATGGCAAAGTGCCTCGCCAATGAGGTGTCACAGGCAAACTTTGACCCCTCGTAACTCGCTTCAGGATGCCATTTAGCAATTTCGGTTTTCACAGTTATAATCAGCGTTCAAAGCTCTATCGATCCCCCCCCCGGGTCCCATTTAAAAGTTCCATGGGAAGTATAATACCTTCCCTAGTTACAAGGGTATGGAGAAAGTGAGAACTGGGAATACATTGTCTTTGAAACCAACTCCCACTCTAGAAGAGGTGATGTATAGCGAAACTCGCATTGAAAAACTGCGGCTTGGGGTCTTATCACGATCCCGCAGCGCGGCATATCGCGCGAAAGTTTATCGACCGGGCTAGTTGTCGGCGCGGACGGCACAGTTTACAGGCGGCTGATTCAGCCTCTATAGTGTCTGCAGTCTTTCCCTGGCTAGTGACGCAGACGGGCGCGAGACAGAATGGGGTTTTGGGGCCTATATCGGTTTCCTAGCAGTTTCATTTCGTTTTTTCTCTGCTGTTGCATAGCTGAGCGCCCCTGCTCTCACATTGCTCAGTCTCCCAAATTTACCCCTTTCGGTGTTCTTAATACGGATCGGTGCATAGGTCTTACAACACATGCTACTTTTTCAGTATGTTGTGCTTTCGAAGCCCTCAGATGCATATAGGCAATATAGCCATAGTTGTCATCTACCACTTACGTGCGATAACTGGGCAACTTCTCAATGTTCTTAGCCCAGAAGTTCACAAGCTATGACTTGTGAAACCTATGGATCTACAATTGGATTGCAGCTAATAACTGAACTCCTTAATTTTTATGTAACGCTCGGGGCCTTGATTAAGTAGTAGTTGGAACACTCTAGATCAGATGAATGCATAGGACAAAGCGGAACTTCGCAGGTTAGCCACCTTTTTTCCTCATCTTGGAAGCATGAGGGAATACATGCATGCTGCTAGACAATTTAGTTGCTTCTCCCAAAAGATAAAAGTTACTGTTAAACAATCTCTAATCGTTGCACTTCTAAGGAAATTGGGAGAAAATTGCTCTGACCTGAAATTCAGGTATTGACACACATACACACAAGCTTCTCCACTACTTTAGTGGTACCTCTTCTAATGGTTAACAAAAGTACCCATTTTTACTTTCCATCTTCACTTATAATGACACATAGATCTTTTGCCAATCAAGGGCTGCACAAAGGTTCTAGCCTCTTGTGCTTCTGCCTTGTTTGACTGAGCTGGTAAGGCATCCATATTGCTAAGCCATACTGGGGACCACGACGATTCAATAGTCTGCAAATCTGAATGTTCAACAACATTTGAGACTCCTAAATATTTATTTAAAAAGCTCAGAAGACTCCTCAAAAGTCTCGAAAGTGTTTGGTATATTTTTGCAATATTTCGGTGTTTAACACCTTGTTCAGGCCTGAAACTGTGGAGTAGCTCGATTATATTGGGTAGTCTAAAAGTCTTTTCGTATTTTTTTATACCTCTTTTTCCCTCCAAACTGCTTTCCAGCAATCTCTTCTGTACATGCACATGTAGTACAAGTCCACACGCATCTATAGGTATTATTGTCTTCCCTCTCCCGGCAAACCTTTTCCGGTAAAATAAACATATCAAAGGTCAACCTCATTTTCAATACAAGAATTTTTCTTTGAATGGCGTTAGACAGGGAAAGGAAAAGGTGATAATCCGATGGAACAAGATCAGTGCTATAAGGTGGATGGGGCAGCAATTTTTATCCAAGCTCGAGAATTTTTTGGCGAGTCACTTTTTCAATAGTGGGAAGACTTGCCGAAAAATTCCCTCGCCAAAAAATAACTCGCTTTTCAAGGATATAAATCTGTTCGGTGGGCTCAACCATCCTATTGTTGGGTGGACAGAAAGATTCGCTCTGATCCAAAATCATTGAAGCAATGAGACACTTTGGGACTACCAGCTGTTTCCTCGACTAGGGGTCCTGAAGAAACATTTAATAAATTATGGGCTCGAGGATGGGTTGACTTTGGACCGTTTCTCCCAACAGTCTAGTGAGAGCAATCTGAGAAAATCGTCGGAGACGCTCTTGCTCCTGTAATGACTGGTACTTATTAAAGTAAAAGTGCAGTAAACCACATGAAATTGGGAAGTGTGATATTCACTGCGATAATAGAAATGTAGTTTCAGTGAAACCAGACGCGTCTGGGTGTCACTGTTGATGCGTGAGTGTCGCTGAAGGAACGCTTTACCATCCACTTCTTTGACTTTCTGTGTAGCATATCCTCGGTTGTTTAAAGGTTGTTTTGTGCCTATCACTTTGCTGTTTTGCTCTTGCATTTGTATAGGTTCTTACTGCTTTCGAGCCATCTCAAGTTCTGAAGTACTATATAGTTACTCCTGGGTGGAGCATAGTTCATACTTTTTTCGTTTTTCTTTATGTAGTGTGTCTGTCTTATTTCCTTAAGCGTATCTGCAAACAAATGCTATTTTCTAGATGCAGTGAAGATCTCATAATCTTGCATATTGATCCGAATAGAGTTTATACTCCGCGACTGCTCTTTTCTGGTTATGCCATAGCAAAACGTATATTGCAGAATAAACTCGTTGAAAAAACTGTGATTCACAATGTTTCCTGTGAGAATTGTTTATGTCGATCGTATACTCTTACACAAATATCAGCCTTGATCGTTCGAACTTACGATAAGTATCAGACTTGAGTTGTTCTCACGTATCGAGCGCAGTGCTCCAGTCAACGTGAAAAGCAGCATACGGTTCACGCGACGGCGAGTCGGAGGGTGTAGGTTAGGACACACGGATTCTGACCTCGGCTTGAAACCCTGTTTCAGGCAATTTTGTTCATGCGAATTCTATCCTCCGTATAACTATTCCGCTGTGTCCATGACTGGATGATGCTACCGTGACATAATACTTTAGAAAAAAGATCCAAAATTGAGAAAAATCAAAATAATTAAAGTGAAATGTCCCACCCACTTCTTATCAATATTTGTACAATGGTCTACTTGCTTTTCGAAATATTCCTAGGGAAAACTGTTACAGAGGACACGCTAAAGGGCTGGACATCGGATGCACAGCACCGCTAATTGTTGCTCTGAAGTCTTCTTTTATCACAATATGCTTGTACGGAAGCAGCTTCGGAACGTACTTTCGATGGTGCCCAGTTGCAAAAATCTATTTCGAATGTTCGGTTATCAGACGCTTTCGTGAATGCTGCTGCGGGGAATGGGGGAGATGGTGGGAACGTGCAGAAGAAGAAAGAATACAAAAGACACAGCATGTGAGTTTAGGAGTTTGCTACTCAATAGAGAGTAGAGTTGCGATCATCGGTTTTTCGAACTTTTAAACTCGGCCAGTAGTGCTCAACGTCATGGCGTTATTGGGAGAGAGTGAAGGGATGTATCATACCTAATGTTTATCGGGTTGTGAGCCTGTGCTGAAGAGGATGGCTGGAATGATTCGGAGATGCATTCGGAACTTCTGGTATCCGTGGCTTCATTGAATTTGTTATAATTGAGAAAACTATGTCAAATTGGTTGATACCGTCGATTCACACAAAAGTCACCTTACGCTGGTGCAACATTGCTGGCTGTCTCTTGAGTTCACCGACCCGTTGGTGGCGAACCAACTGGTAGTTTGGCAAGTGTTCCGGTGATTAGCGTGCGGTCAGGTCACCTATGAGTGGGTTTGCTCCACGAGACGACTGATTTCCTTTTGATTCCGGGATCTGGGCTACGTAACTGGGCAATGTCAAAGATAAGGTAAAGGAATAAAGACTGACATTAATGGAGTTATATGTAATAAAACTGGATGTATTTCATCTTCCATTAAACACATTTTCCAACTATTAGGTTGATTCATAATAAATCGGACAAATGGTAGTGATGATTTCTAGAGATCGTAACTCAGCAACGAGTTAACGAAAATGGACGCGCGAGGTACCGTTGGAATGAGTATGAAAAGCTCTTCAAAGTACGGCAAAATAATCTTTCCAAAGTAGTTTCACTCCGCCACCATGCCGCACGATTTCAAGCCGTCCAGAGACCACATCCGCAACGTCACACTATTTCTAACGGTATCTGGCCAGAAACTCGCGGACATCGGCAGACGTCCGAAAGAAGTTCACAAGGGGCATGCTCCCGCCAGAAGTACAGTGTACTTGTGGCATTCGAAGTTTGCGTCAGGCGACTATTCCATCGAAGACGAAAACCGCGGTCGGTGGAGCGTACACGGCGTAGAGTACTGGGAGCTGCTCGATGAAGGTGCAACAGTATCCGCCGACGTCTACGTTCGTCAATTATGAGAATTGAAGGCAAATGTCCAAAGTTCGCAACGGCGGCGGTCACATGTCTACTTCCAGCACGCCAACGCGAGACCGCACATTGCAAGATCGACCAAGGCCGAGCTGCTGTCGTACAGTTGGACCGTGCTTCCACACCCATCGTACTCCCCAGACCTGGCCCCTTCAGATTTCCACCCTTTCTCCCACAGCCAACGCTACCTGGACGGCCAAGACTTCAAAACTCGCGACGACGTCAAGACGGCACTCGGCAACTTCTTCGAGCTCCGGCCCCCGGCCTTCTGGAGCAAGGGCATCCATGATCTGCCTAACTCGTGGCAGAAGGTCATCGATAAAGATGGAGCATATTTCAAGTGAATCCCTAAAATTTGTCAATTTGCCCGATTTATTATGAATCAACCTAATAAAAGCAGCCTAACAGAGTGTATGGCAAATGTTCCGGTGTCTCCATGATAGACTAAGAACCGCAAACGGTCTTACAGATAGCAAAGTCTGTGTATGTGATTGCGTCGAAGTTTCATTTCCGACTGATTTGGTAGAAGGCGTTCTTGTGAGAAATTGCGTGAGGTTATTAAATGTGCGGATTCTTCAAACTTAGCCTAATTCAATTGCATTCAGCCGATTGAAGGTTCCGAAATAACACTATGAACCGCGAAGAGTTTCGGTTCGGTTCCGATGTTTGTCTGGCGTCCCATTGCGTTTGTTCGTGGCCGATGTCTTCAATAGTGATGACACTTGAAGTCGTTCCATAAGGACTGACACGATTCTCAAACGGTGCGCCACATTTACGACTAGTACACGTTTAAGGTTCTTATGGGTTTTGTGTAAATCCCTTCGTCTCACTTGACAAGGATTATTCCGATCCCACTTTTTCAAAGCTTGCAAATGTCTTTTGAGATTCAAACTGGTGAAGAAAACAAACACTGTTGCATCCCATGACAGTAGATAGACCTACTTTCCAGAGCTCATTATCTCTGCTGACTGGGTGTTTTATCTGAGTGGATTTTCCCTTGGATTTCCTTCAGGATTGGGTGATACATTGCGAACTCTGGTTGCTGGGGTACTACCAGGCACGGGTTACATGTATGATTTAAATGGGGTTCTGCTGTGTTTGGGATATTGTACTCTCGTAGCGCTCGCATCCTGTGGGGTGTCGTCCATTCAAAGAACAAGGAAATTACTGAGTTGAAACCTGGTTGACGCGCTTTTCTATCACATGCTGTCTTCAATTCGATATGTAATGACTTACAGTAAAACTAGTTTTTGAAATATATGGCGTATGGCTCCTAATCGGGTAAAATCCATTCACCTAGGCTAGGGGATATCCTAAAAGCCTTACGTTTTGTGCGCTTTTGCAAGCTTGTAACATTGAATGTTCCGCATCCAAGCTCTTCATCAAAGAGTTTTTTGGAACTTTTGAGTTCAGCGATCTTCTACTAAAAACTCATTGTTTGGGTCTCTTTGCTTTTTGTTGGCTCTGAAGATTTTTATGCTACAAGAAACTGTCAACCTTTATGCTAACACGATTCGATGAAGCTGGTGCAAAAATCGAGTACATTCCAGCTTGATGAGTATGGGATTTGCCGCTCGCTTTAGCATTATGTAGGTGGCTCTTGTGTACAACTGTGCAGCAGGAGTACAGTAAAGTGAAGGCTCACTGGGGTAGCTGTCTGTAAATTCCTGTAATTCACAGTACATGCAGTAGTTGATCACGTTGCAGCGGTTTTGTCATTTTTATTTCCACTAATCTTTGGTATTTGCTATGAAACAGCTGGACGATAACGAGAACGTGCTCAATAACCCCAGCTTTGTCCTGCTGGTTTACCTGGTTGCACGTCGCATTTGGGATGTTCCTACCATATTCTCTATGTCATCTTACTGCCGTAGTCATCACGTAAATATTAGGAAAGTGTAGTAGTGGTCAGTTAATTTTTTACGATATTGTTCACCTCTTGATTGCTCGGACCAGTTACCCCTCCTTTCTTTTTTGCCAAAATTTTTACAGTTTTACGCTTTTCAAGGGGAAAAAGCGGCAGCGATTGACTCAGATGTCTTCAAATGAACTGGCTCTCTTTGTCAAGTTCTTCTTTCCAGTAATTGCGGTAGTCGTTCGGTTTCAATAGCTATTTGACGATTTCCGAAGTCACCTAAATAGCTGCACAATTGGCTTCTTCATGGTTCTGAATAAAATCGCTTACAGGTTATGCCGGTTTGGCTGGTTCATAGTACACTATAGCATATGAACCTCTGTCTTCCTTATTTGTTCCGTTTTCCGTTACTTTGACTTCACTTCGTGTCCTTTATTTCTTTCCCATTACTGCTCAGCACTTTCTCATTACCTCGTTTGTTTGTGTATTGGTATATTTAACCAGAAGCTCTGGTGTATAATTTGGGCATCTATCGTGTGCATATATGGACTTATTAATGAGTGGTGAACCTCCACATCCGAATTGTTTCGGAGGAAATCGTATTTCCGAACTTCACAGTCAAATCCCCAGATTCTGTCGGGGTTGACGCCTTCAAATGACTTTTGTATAAACCACGGTACTACTGCTGTATCAGGCTTTAGTTATCGCATTATGGTTGACCGAAGCGGGGTATTTCAGCTTTCTGGAAGTTTTCAGTTTCGTTTCATTGCTTCTTCATCATTTATCGGACCATCATTTCACTGCCATACACTGCTGTATCTCTTATTAGGACGGAACTGACACCTATCCCTTGCTGCACAAAAGTGAAGTACGGCATTTTCGCAAAGGCACGCATGAGATGTTCGCATTTTGGTGTCTTCCAGTTTGATTTCGACCCTTTACCTTGTTATTCGATGATTCGGGTTTCTGTTTCAATATTGACGACGATAGTGTTCAAAGTAGTTCGTTGGCTTTCGTTGAGGACTGACTTCACCAGCTCATGTACCACGTATGAACCGTACCGTAGCTAATCCTTGATCAAGATTCTCGTCAGCTACTTGTCTAATTACGGCGGTGAGGCAATACGGCGACAATTATCGTAATATGTATCAATGCGTCCAGTGAACTGTACTGACTGCTGTCGGACAAAGACTAGAACAAAAGATTGTATAAGATGCCGATTTGAATGGACAGCAACACGTCAAGTATCGTACTTGGCTACCGTATCTCATCATTTTTGGGTGGTCTGTTTTATTCGAGAATAAGAGAGGTTCTGTGGCTAGTGAGGAGGAATGATTCTCTTTATTAAAAATCGAGGCCATAACTGTGCATACTATGAGAGAGATTATTGTGGCAGTTGTCGACCAGTCTTTCTGAAATACGCTATGAACCTTGTCATGGATTCAAAAAATTGTAAATGATCAATAAAACTTGACTCGAATACTAAGAAGCTCAAGTTGAATCAGGATCCCATCTTCTACCGAACCGCTTTCTTGCCAGCATCTCAGTGTCCGATAAAATATCACTCATTCCTCGTGTCTGTTTAGGCATAACGAAGCTTTTTCGATATTTTGGCGCATGATTCCTAATTTTTATAAATTTTGGGAGCATGTAATATACCGAATCTTCGGGTGACTTCATCTATTAGTATCACAAGCCTTCACGTAGCCCAAGCCAGCGCTCCAACTTCTTCTTTTTTTGTGAATCTAGTTGATAGGGTTCAGCCTCCGGTAATGGCGAGTAGTTTGAAAAATTTGTCATAGTTCACGAGTTATGTTTTCTGATCGTAAATTTTCACATGTCCTTGTGCTCGTGTGTGTATGCGTTGGTGAACATTCGCGTCTAAGTGAGCCGCAAGACGTAAAAACGGGGTCAGCAGCAGGGTCACGACGACGACAAACACTGTGTCGAATCGCACACTTCACCTCATCCCATTTCAATAGTTTTTCATGGTGTATGGAACCCATTTTCGAGAAGTGCGCTATTTCCAAAGTGTCTCAATAGCCTTCCTTTCGGGAGAGAACAGCTTTGTTGCATCACAGCCTTGCCATCTTGTCCAGTGCTCAGCTTTGGTAAGTGCATGCAATGTGATGTCTAGGCGGTTAGCTAGAATATCCAATCAAACCATCAAGAAGAAGGCAAACAGCTGTCAGATATCTCCAGGCTGTGAGGTGTGGCAGTTTGGAGGGTGTTCGCCTTCTCCGTCTCGATTGTCCTAGGCTGTCATTCGCAGGCAGCGTTCTTAGAATTGTTGTTGAGCTTCTTGAACATAACATGTCATCTACAGATATTTTTTGATGGGTTTCACTGACAAAGCTTTTAGGCAATTTCTTAACAGCTTTTACTACTCTGGAATTGTCATTGAAGCTTGTGGTCAACTTATTTTTGCTGACTAATCAATGAATGTACCATACGCTTTTGTTCCAGACTAAGAGATAGGACGCGATGGTAAAATGCTCGCTGTTAGGAAGCTCGTACTTGTGAAAATATTCACCAAGCATTTCCAGAAACATTTTATTTTGGTAGTCGCAATACGATTGTTGAGTGAGGCTGATGTCAGACTTCGCGAATCCTTGATACTGGGCCTTCATATACGAAATAGCAGGCCTGCTACGTGTGCCATCGCCTTAGCATTTTTTGATACCCCACATATTTAACTGACATTCCCGAAACATACACTTCGGTGTGTGCCATTTGTTCAGAGAATATCCGGGAACGCGAGCTAGACGCGCTTGAGGGTCCTACAACGACTTTGCTTGAAGTACTGTGCAGCACACGGTATTGCTTCAGGACCCATCACAGACGCCGCCTCGTAAACTTTCTCACTTAATGGCATATACTCCGTAATGTGCAGAGCCGTTGACTCCTGTACAGTCATGTAGGGGTCATCCACTGCATATAATAATGCTTTCTCCTAGCTCAAGGAAAGTAAGAGTTACCGACTTGGATCACAATGAGGTGGAATTTTTTAAATACTTTAGTAGAAATACATGCTTGAAATATTCAAAACTTCGATTTTTGAAGGCTTCGACTTTGTTGCTCGTCGAATTAGCTCTCTGGCGATGATTGGTTAGTTAGATCTTCAAACGCAACCTTTTAGACGAATATTTTACTCCCGTTTGAATGCGATTTAGCCCATACGCTGTTTTGTGGGAGCCAACCAATGTACAGATCAGACTTTCCAATCTCTTACTCAAGCGCTGTCCCAAAACGTCAACCCGGAGTGATAGTCTTAGTTAGCCTGGACTGTCATTTATTCGTCGTCGGACTACGGGAGTGGAAGCGGCACCATATGTCACTACGCCATCTCCACCTTTACCAACGATTATTGTTCAGAAATGCGTTGAGTTTTTTGCTTGATTTATTCTCTGCCTTGGAAATCGTAAGTCTCTGAGACGTCGTATATGCTCAAGCTGAATAGGTTTCAAAAAATTAGCTCAGATTCCTTCGGTTTTTATCCTTTGTCAGGTTTACTAGTTCAAAAAGCAACGGTGATGTAGATGTTAGCGATCTTCCTGATGTGTTTGTGATCCTTTGTTATTTTTCTGAATTTTCTGCAATGTTAAAGGCTACGAAAGTGAAATTCTCCATGAGCTCCTTTGGTTAAGGCGGCAATAGAGCAGTTCTTGCCGAATGAACTGCATCTATAACTAATTTACACTACGGCGCGGCTTTGAAGCGACGAAATTCCATTCATTTATGGGGCGTCTTCGAATTCGAAATCGCTATACAGCGGGAGTTTTATTGCCATTTTAAGAGGTGCATGTCTCCATATGTTATAAATGCTCGGTGTTTGTCAGTGCTTGGTGGAACTCCTATTTCATTTTCGATGATTTCTCCAGTTTTCCAATTTTGAATAGAGTCTAAATGAGACTTTAAATCATTTCGAATGCAGCTAAAGTTTGGGAGGAGTTTTGGAGAATTAGTGAGGAAGTGTTTATTCTAATAGTCGCTGCTGAACTGCCCCTTCCTCCTTATATTCAAGCTCATATTTTGCTGTGCTTTTTCGACCTTAGATGTCAGAAGCATGTTTGATGAGAAAATGAGTACGTGAAGAATGAAGATAAAGTTTTGCCGTTAATTAAACCCTTTTGTGGAATGTGCCGTGCATTCTAGTTCCATGGATTGTGGATTGATTGGCAAGTGAATGCGATTTGGCCCATACAATAACTTGCGGGAAGCCGATGTAAAAGTCATGCTTGTATCCCCCAAGCAAGCCTGGTAGCGCTTCGCCTACCTCGAAGGAATGTAAACCTTGATTGGTTGGCGGGCGATGATGCGGGATTTGATCCCTCACCGTGAGAGCGTCAACCGTCACTACAGCCCCTCCGCCCTTGATAGGTGCATGAATGAACTGAATTTAGATGGAAACAAGAGCCATGAACATCGAATGGACTTTAACTCATGCATTTTTGCGTATTTACGATGCCGCAGAAACGCAAAATAGCAAAAACACGAAATCGCGAAGTATGACGGCGGCCTGAAGCTTTGCAGTTCTCACATTGTTGAAAAGCAACTTGGAGTGTAACGTAGGGTGAAAGTGTGATTGCATTTCTTTAATAGCGATTTCCAAGTCCTTTGCTAACAGAAGCCCGGTACCCTTTTGCAATGAAGTTCTCATAGCTTTGTCGGCTCCGCTTATCCTATAGTATTCCCATGCTGACTGTTACCAATTACCAGCTCGTAACCTCACTTGTGAAGCCTTTCCTGATGGTCTATTTTTTCCGACGTTTGCGCTTCGGTGGCTTTTACCGCTTATGGTCCTCAAGCTACTGAAAATGACCACAGTTCTTGTTCACTTCAGTTCCAGTGGTTTTCTCTTATATCAGCCTGAATCATAAATCTTACGGAGGGTGGTGAGCATCATGCGATATCATTCGAATCTTAATCAGCGTTCTTCTGTCCTTTTGCTCTTATTTTAATAAACCAGGGGATGCCAGAGAGGTCATAGATGCTGTCCAACTTTAATCTTAAGAGATATTTAATCTATTTCAAACTTGCGTAGAGAATCCCGTCCATAGTCCTGAACATCTACTGGCTACAAGTTGTCGCTGAGGCAAGAGCGCCTTGGGCTCGATCTCCTAGCGCTTAAAAAAATTTGTCATCGATTTGTTTTCGATTATTCCACAGCTGTTTTCCTATTGATAAAATTATTGGTATAAGATCCTTACTCCCGATCAGGCTCCATATTACTCCCCCCCCCCGTACCCGTTTGAGAGCTTTTCCTGGTCGTTACTAAGGAGGATGTATAGTTCCCTTGAGGAAATAGGCAAAATCATGAATCGTACGGCGATTGATCGATGGTGTTTGATGGTAAATTCGTGAGGGGCTTCTTCCTAATGTCATATGTATACTCATCTGCCTCTATCTCAAACAAGCTCGAGCAGCCCATTTCGACTCGCTTTCTCCTCCCGAAAGCCGACGTCGGCGCGATTGAAGGAAGACAAAATCTTCCAGCACAAAATCGTTCATACGCAGGATATCTAGAGGATACGGTGAGTGCTGAATTTCAATTATATTAAAGGCTTTAGTTGAGTATACTGTGAGAGGGTTTTTGGGACGTTTACTGTGAAATTTTTATCGAAATTCAGCGCTATGGAATTTTCTATTTCATATTAGTAGGAGTAATAAACGTTGTTATGGTCCAAAGGAGTGTTTTCTATGTGGCTTGATCTTATTGTTCTCTCTTAAATATCTCGTAACTCTTAAATATTATCAGTTTGGTGGTATGCGTTGTAGTTATTTTTTAGATAATTCTAATTGCTATTTTCGTTAGAGCTTATGTAAGAGCGTATGTTTTTGATTGAAATTCGACAGAGATGGCGCATCGGCAAGCAATTCTGCCTTTGTATGCCTAATGTCGTTGGTTCAATCCTCTTAAGTCCAGTGATATTTTCTTTTGAACATGACATAATGAATTAGTGGAATCTCTGAATTATTGCAAATTTTGTCAGCGAAAACTAATCTCTCATGAGGCCCTTTGTCACATACAGGTTGCTATGGTATTTTTTGAAATATGACAACAACGAATACGAACCGAGATAAAATAGTGATGGGTGGCAATTATGCAGTTCTCATTCATACTTCTTTTCGCCATTACTCTTTTGCCCATTTTTCCACGAACACCCTAACTAAATATTCATTTACAAATAGACACCCCTCTCCCACTCTTAGTTTAATGCCTGAATATTCCTAGAAGTGGCCGAAGCCGTAGGATGAGGCGATTGCAATTATGATGCCATTAATTATTAACAAGTAGGTGCTTTTATGAGCGGCTCCAAGGAAGATAGATGAGTCTGATGGCTTAGATAAATAAGGCATACGGTACGTGACATTCGCCGAATAGCTGAAGGCATTCGGAGGCGACTATAGCGAGATAGCTTTGAGGCACCGTCAGATGTGTAAATATGTGGGAGAAAGTCTTAGTTTCAGATGAGTCATGTTTTCCTGACATGTGCTCTCTGATCGTATGGCTTCCAGTTGCTCGATGTTATCGAGAACTGAGTGAACCTCGATTTTGCTCATTCTGATCTGATTTTTTCAAAGGGGCTAATTTGTGCTCTTATAAAGATAAAAAGTTCGCGAAGTAACTATGTAGTTCCAACTGTTTCGATTTTCGAGATTGCCGGATTTTCTATCGTAATGCTTAGGTCTTGACTGACTCTTGCCATCAAGACGATCAGTTTTAATAGTGTGAATCATCAAGTCTTACATACATATGTCTTAAAAAAGTAGGTGTACGCTGAAATTACAAAACTTTTGTGTAGGCTGAACTCACATCTCTGAAGGCACAGAGGATTGCCGCTATTATGCTGTTGTTTTCTACCAAATATTTACTTTTCAAAGTGACTACTCAGGAGGACCAGGAATGGGAAAAATAATGAAATTCGCAACTTTTTGCTCAGTAGCTGGTTTTCTCATTGGGGGAAAGAAATCGGATAAGTGTGGTGCAGCATTTAAAAAAGTTTCCGTACGGTAAATTAGAAGGAGAGCTCAGTTTTCGAGCGAGGATTCGAAACAGTGTCTTTTTGCACGTGTTCGGGCGTCGTGGCAGCCTACTTCCCTTGTATAGTAACTGTAAAACTGCTGGATAGGTCGTTATAGAGGTTTGGGTCTGAAAGAGGGAGCTTAGTTTCTGCTAAGCATCTCTAGTAATATTCCAGACCGTAAGTCTTTCGCAGTGGTTTCTATGTGATGAAGTAAGTTACTTAAAACAGCAGTTTAAGTTGGAAAGTGAGCTCGCTATTTTCCAACAAGTTTCACTCTACATGAACTTTACCTAGCAGTTTTCGGTGTAAATAAGATATTTTGATATTTTGATCGCCATAATGCAAGCAGTCTCAGTCCCTTCGGTTGATAGCCTTTGATCGTCGATATACCCTATGTACGATCGAGGTTAGCCGCTGTCTACGTGGGCTAATTCTGCTAATCCACCGAACCACGATCACCGACAACAATGCGACCCTCCGAGCGCTTCATTATACCGTTGCGCGGTGCTTTTGGTGCTGGTCGTCGTTGAAGAAGATCGTGCGCGATGAAGAGACGCCGACATGGTACCGTAATTAGAAACGGGACGCTCATCAGTCGCCGAACAATCCAGCGCATGTCATCGAGTTTGCATGATCGCTACTTGAGTGATTTGGTAGGGTGAAGAACCGAGAGGTCTGAGTGTCACTCGAACAAGATTATCAGCAAGGATCACTCGTCTTGCATTCTATGAGTAGTTCGAGTGCGTGGCGTATACCACAAGGATTTGCTGGATGTTTAAAGGCATCAAATGCGGATATACCTCGAGTACCTCAGTCGGTGATCGAAAGCGACAATAAGCTGTAGAAGAGACAGTGTGCTCGGTTGATTTGCGCAGGAAACGAACCAGAGACTGTTTGTTAGCTCATGGCCTTCAATCCACTACGCTAATGTTTGTTGCTTTCGCTGACCCTGCTGAGCGTATCCATTCAGAACATGAATGAGGCTTAATACTGCTGCTCAAACGTGATCTGGCTTTTCGCTTCTGCCCTATTGTGCGCCAGATTAAGTGCTCCATCATTGTGCAAGGTATAGGTCCATCTTTCATGGGTGAATCGCTGCAATTGAAGTCTAATTTGGTCAGTGATGGACTCTTCTCCCATTACTTCCCTCAGAAGTGGCTGAAATGTATTTCTGGTTTTTTAAGGGAACTGTTGTGAGTTAGAAGTGAGCGGGAGATGCATTTCCACTGCGCAGTCTAGAGTACTGCTTAAATCACCCATCATTGGTAAAATTTTGTCAGTTTATCAAAGAGGAGGTAGCCCAAAACTAAGGAGGCGGTAAGATTAATCTGTGCAGGCTTCGGAAGTGCTTTGAAATTAACTGCGCAAGTGAAGATGTTGGTGGAATTCTGACGATTGTCCCCTATTCAACCCCTGAGCGATTCATTTTTGATTTTGATTTCCATATCGAGGTTCGGCGCTGATCCCCAGTTCTTTCAGATGTCGTTTCAGGTGTTGCCGGATTTTTCTCATTGATGATACCGAAAAGGACGTGAAAAGAGAGATTTACTTAACCTGTGGCAATTTACCGTAATGGTAGGGTTTAGTGCAATAAACTGTGTAAGCAAACCATTTAAGGCAAAATAATAGAAAGTGGAGCTATGAGTTTGATTTTGTGATGAAGTATTTGTTTAGCTGTGTGGGATTCATTTTTTTCTAAATCTGTTTGGTTTGACACCTTTGTGAGCGTAAAGTACTGGGAGGTTTTTCGATATCTGTTAGGGATATGAGAAGAGTAACATGCTGTGGGAAAATAGGGAAGCAGAGAGGATTCTTTTGATTGGGTAGCAGGGATTAGCCGTTTTGCATTCTAAGAGTAGTTCGTGTGCATGGCGTATACCATGAAGATTCACTGGGTGCTGAAAAACATCGAATGTGGATATCCTTCAACAAGGCTCAGACCCCTTCGAGGAAATTTTCACGGGGTCGTATTTTGGGTTGGAGAATAAGGTAGAGGTCGTATTTGAGGTGAGAGAGTCGTATTTTTCGAACTTTTCTTCGACGGCAGACGTGACCGTGGTTTGAACGTGGAATTTGGTGTCATTCCTTCCTTTCCTGGACGTAATGACTCACAAGAAGTGCGATACCGTATCCAGGCGTCCGATAGTCTTCAGTCGGCCGTTAACGAATCTCCGTTGTGTAATCCGTGGTGTGTGACGCTGGTTCAAGTCGAGGTCAACCGAGATAATTGTCGTTTGGAGGTGTTGAGACAACAGTGGTAACATTGGTGCTTTGTCATTTATGTTACGCCCACCATATACAACAAAAACAATACACGACAAAGAAATGGAAATTTCAAACATGAATGGCTAGGGGCCAGTTTTCGCTCTACCCATTTCGAGCCAACACTATCCTGCGGCTAATTATATGGCGGTTTTTGGATTTTCATAGATTGCATGACAACGATCTAGATGTATACGTTCCCTTTGAGCCAGTTCAGTAGACTGTATTTGCCTCTTATCCTTCCATTTTTCGTTTTTAATTTTTCTCTAATGATTTTATGTCGACAGATATGAAACCTGGTATCGTAACAATAAGTATGTCTCCTCATATTTTATCCTCTGAAAAAATTGACTTAAAGCGCTGTGTAGGCGTTGTTCAAATTTCGGTGATATTTTTTGAAATTTTGAAAAGAGAAAGTCAGCGTTCAAACTCATGTGGTTAATATGCAGTATGAAAACACTGTACTAAGAAAATCCATAGAAGTCGACATTTGTTCGGATTGCCCGAACCCTTCCCCTCACCACTTTCATATTTAGTTACTTAGAATTTTGGGTTCGTCTATGGGAGTGAAAACGGCCGGCCTCTACTTTTTCTAATATCGATGAATCGTTCATTAACACGTATTCATCACCTCCACGATACGGAATGAAAGTTGGATGTGTGGCGCAACCTCGAAGATTGCACTTTACCTCGTGGAATGTGGCATCAGATTAGAGGCATTCGTGCTGCGGAGCTTAATCGGTCTGGAATCTTGATTGTCTCATGCTAGTGACATCTGGTGTTATATGGAAAGCCTCGAGACCCTAGTTCAGATTAAAATCGGATAACTTCCATAAAAAGTCGGCGGCCGGTGTTGTTAACGATTTTCGTTGTTCAGCTGAGAAGCGTTTACATGGCGAGAATGAGATGTTTTTCAAACTACTTATACTGCACTAGCCATTAGTAACGTGTGGTCCCATGTAGTAAACTTAATATTCAACGATCATTTTGGTTGGAAGTACAAAAGGGAGTGAAGGTGAGGCGTAATGCGGCGTTTTTAGAAGAATATTCATGTTTTTTGGCATAGCGTCCACTCTACAACACGCTGCCTATGGTTCACCTCTCAGGAAATGTTGGACAAGTGACAGACTTGCGATTTCGCGATTAATTGCAGAATCGTGAAGTCTTCGGTTTAGCCCCTCTGCTACTGCATAGGTAGATGTGCCATAACATTTCTGTACAAAAGTAGGTGGATAATAGAAAGTGTGGCTTATGTTAATTAGTAACAACTCCATTTATCAGATGTTTGTCATTTCCTATACATTTGTCGTATATACATAGTTGGGCAACACTACACGACCCAGAAGGAGGGAGGAAGTATGGACGGTGCTTGCTGTTTTGTTTTGGTAAATAGGCTTACAACTAGTAGTGCAGTATTTGCGCATGGCGCAATCCCCCTATATTTTCGTGCTCACTAGAAGCTCTTATTAAGAACTCCTACAACTCTCAGGTTTGGACTGCATCTTATACACTAAAATAAACAATGTTAAGAAAAGGCAACGTGGGTGATGCAGTGCTAACAACAGGTATCTCTTCTTCCCTTCATAGGAATAATGTTGTCGTCTTGTGATCGTTGTGAGTCGGTTTCGTCGTGCACGAGCCCATGCGCCTTCAAAACAAAGAATTAATCGGCAATTTCCTGCTCCGTTTACGAAATTTTGACTGCTTCTGAATATTTCACGCTATCGTCTCCTGTTTTTATGTGCCTGGAAAAATTGCTTGTTGATCGCCTCGTAGCCGACGAAGCGTCTCGCCGTGTGGCCACTACTGGAAGAATTGAAGATGTCGAGTCTACGGTAGTGGTTATTTCGCATGAATGCTTGGAGTACGTCCTGGAAAAGAGGCCGTATAGGGGACTTTGGGAAACATCAAATCGAAACAATCCATTGTTTTGCTTTAGCTAACGGGTAAGGGCTGATTCCTCCTCGGTATGTATGTCCCCGGTATGGTTGGAAATGTATGCACCTCACAGGCCTCCACTGTTGACTAAATGGGTAGCCAGGTTACAGATGGTCACAACAGGTTGGCAGCGGTCACATCACACAAATGTGGTGTCGAGGTAACCTAAATGGATCATTCGGTTGAAGACTCGTGTTCAGACTATGAAAGCTTCATTTTTCTGGTGATCTGAAGATTGCGAACCTAAATTGAAAAGAAATTGCTTCCCTAACCGTTCCATCTGGTTCTGCTTTCACCGAAAATGAACATTGTGAATTCAGTTTTTGAGCCAGCGTAGCTGTTTTTGGAAGCTACGATTTCCACATGTTTCCTCGGAGTCTGTTCTTTTTTTTTTTGAGATCATTTCTGAGCTTAATGTTTCCAGGCTGTCCGCCTTGTTCACCTCTGGTCCCCCCATGATTCCCTTGCCTCCAAGGCTGTGGGTGTGTTGCATGTGTTTGCCTTGGCTTGATCTTAATTAACGAATTGCTAGCGAGCGATGTCGGATGTGGGTGGCTGGCAATAAAGTTAAGTGCCGAGTGGGATGGGTCCGCGAAAGGCAGCCACGGTGGTTGTCGTCAATTTAAGAGCTGCTCAAGTGTGAGAAGCCAAGCGACAATAAAAGTGAAGGCGATAAATTATTCGTTGATGTCAATTTAACGCTTCAGCTCCGTCCGTTTAGTGGAGAGTCGTCCAAGTAGAAAAACGGCTACGTCAAGGTGTATGCAGTTGGGCAAATGTATGTCCTGTGATCTTATTTGGACCAAGTCCGGGAAGGGACTGTTTTTCTAGCTGGGTTTTTTCGTGCGATGTCAGGTTACATAGACCCAGTCGGCGAGTGGATCATATGGTTCACTGGGGCAGTGCCATGGTAGTGTATGTAGTTCCCTTGTCATTTGTAAAAGGGGTCTAGTAAAGGGATTCTAGGTGGGTAGTACACTTTGCCTCCCGCCCTCTCAGCTACAGTATCCCCGAAAGATCCCTCTCGTTAGGTGTCTGTCGTCTTGCGAGGTGCATGCGTGTCTGCTTACGAAAGCGCTCGATCTATCGTAAACAGAGCGCACGCGCACAGCGTAATTCAATCCCTTGCTTGTCAATCAATGGAGCAGGTGAGAAACGATGAGACTCGCGTATCAGCTGCCGAAGCCCCCCGTACGTAGATGTGGGCTGTGTCTGTGTTTGTTTAAGCACAATCTACTCATCATCAGTCGAGATTTTCTGCTTAGATCGTGTTGGGTACGGTATGCTGACTGAATAGGTATCAGGCTCTGGTAATTCATGTAGTTACCAGCACTAAATATTTTCAGATTTTTTTCCACCTTTTTCAGATCAGGTGTTATCAAATCCTGTGGGTTTTATTTAGGATCACTATGAGTATAACTTTTATCAATGAAGTGGTGGTGTCTCTGGACGTATCCAGTCACTGTCGGTGCTCTGGTTAGGAATTTGGCACAGTCTTTCTACTCAGCGATTAATTTGCACGGAATTCATGGTTGGTCTGAAACCTTCCCAGGAATCATGCCCATCCCTGAAATTTGGATAAGTGCAGCAGATATACACATTCGAAATCTTTCCCGATTAAAAGAATCGATATCAGGTGACTGGCTTACGATTGCATTTCATACGGGGTAACCCATTGATGAAGTGCAATTGTGTGTCTTTGAAATTGTCCTCGTTTTTATAAGCAATATAAGCAAATGTTTTCATAACTGTACGTGCGTCTCCGTGTTAAGCTCTAAATTCAATTTTCCGATTTTTCAAAAGAATGCACTTTCCATTGAATTTTACGACCCTGTTGAGTGTATCAGTATTCGTGAAGTGAACACAAAATGTGAAATCTTTTTCGCTTTTTGGGTTTTCTATTGAATTCCAGGACCACTTGGACATTACACGGTCGCTTGCTTTCTGTTATGATTGTTCATGGCGTATTCGCAGGAAAATGTAGCACGATTGGAGACTTGGCGCTTGGCGCCGCAGAGCAACTGGTACCCAAAATTCAATGAACTTTCTAGATATCAAAATTTGAATCTCATAAGATCCAAAATTGTTCAAATAAAACGCACCATTCCGTCACCATGAACTCCTAGAAGCCATCTGAAAACCACGCCCAGATTTGTTTCCAAATGAAATGAGAGCAACGCCAACGGATAAGCGTCTCTATGCGTAAATCATCATGACCTCGATGACCTTTGTCGAGTGAAGTTACCGTACTCATTCAGAGAGTCCGAGGTGGCTAATTGGGTGGCGATTCACGGGCCGCCGGACACCCTAACCAAGGTGACTGATTGTCTTGCGGTGCAAACTGTTTTGCTATTCAATTATCGTAATTATGCCTTTCCGTGGTTCAGTTGAAAGGCGTTAGTGGAAGGTGTGTCAACACCACGTTATTCACCTTAGCCGACGATAATCATCTGATGAAGAAGGATCAAGGGGATGATTTCTTTCGAAGTAGCAGAACCTTCAGAAGGCTATCCCTGGGTGTTCAATGTCGAAAGTGTGACAGGAATCCGTTTCGTAGTTTGAGGTGACCTATTGATCTGCGAAATTAATCCAAAAAAGGAGAAATCTATCTGTTTTTTATCACATACTTTTAAAGTTGCCCTCACAATAGCTCTAGGGCTCTGAAGTAAAATCATATGGTTGCAAGCGAATTCACCGTCTATTCTAAGTGCCAGAAGACCCATGGGATCATGCACGTACATACACGCCGGGCTGCTTGGCTATTAGTGGTCTGATTCGACCACAGTTTGATTTTTTGATTGTGAGCATCGGAATTTTTTGATTCGAAGTCGTAGAAAATTCTGGTCGAATTGCGGTCCCAATGCTCGGGAAGGGTGACTCATTAATTCCAGAAATCCTTTTTTCTCACTTCTATTTACTGGATTACATGACCCCATCCTTATAGTGATTTTTATTGCAGTGAGCCCGTAACTATTACTCTTCTAGTGATTATAAACACTGGATGTGAGCATGGCGCATTCCAAACTGATGATGACATTTCAGTCCAATCCTTCATAGCGAATTCAGGTCACCAAGCGACCGTCATATGATAATTACATCACGAATCACAAGGTGACCGATCATTCATGCAGCTATGTGTGAGGGTCGTGTGAGTGATTGAGGTGCATAGCACACCTCAATCATGCGCACTCACCTCTTCGCCTGACCTCGTCGTCAACGGCGCCCACCATCAAGCGCTCCAAATTAACCCCTGTTGTCTGAGTTTTTCTTCTGGTAACCTGATCAAAATACCGCCACACCAAAGACCTCTACCGTAATCCACTAGTCGAACGAGATAACTAATTATTTGGCGGGAGAAGTCGTTTTTCAGACGACGAATGCCTTTAGTGGCGGCATGTGTTTTGTTCTCTATCCACCGGCAGGTAATTATGCGGTAATATTCGAGGTGATGAAGCGGAATGGACGTTCATGGCGTTCAAAATCCGATACCGAATAGATTAAGGTGGAATTGTAAGAGGGGGGGGGGGGAATGGTTTGGTATGGGCCATATATGAATGTTTGTGGTCGGCTCCCACTAAAATCAGGGCAATTGGAAGTGGTTTTAAAAGTAAATAAACCACCTGAAGCTATATGTAAGTGAAGCCTGTAGATAGTTTGATTCTAAGAAAAAGTGTTTTACCAGGAGTTTTTATCGAAAAGCTTAAACGCTTAGATACGCTGCAGGCTACTTACGTTAGGAATCGTTAGTGATTGATTGCCCATGGGCAATCCAAGAAGCGTGATACCCTTGAACATTTCAGCTTTGAATGGATGAGTGCTGCACAGTTCTCATTGCACACTTTTCTAGGCTCTTGTCCAGATAGTGTAGGATTCTCAGCTCATTCCTGATTGGATCCAATGCATCTATGAATATCCCATGCGAAAGACTGTCAGAAGCACAAAAAATCAATCCGAAAACTTCTACCCTCCACCTAGATTTTTTTATTTTTAAACGAGCTGATGAGTTGTGTTATACCAGATCCCTATCCGGTATATCACAGCTCATCCGGTAGATTTCTTTTCAAATAATCACCTAGATTTTCAATTCTGAATGGATTTTATTGAGAAAGAAATTTACCTTGCTGTCTTTTTCGAAATGGTGGTCTGCGGCTGCTATGGCCCTCCAATTATCATAGGTCGCTAGCTCTTAACGCCAGAATTAACCTGACCATAATGTTAAAGGTCGTCACTCCCGATAATGACTCGTTGTTCTTCAGCCAGAAGCCAACATATTGATTCTGCTGAAAAGGCTGGTCTGGTACACCGCCTGATGCTTCACTTTTCCCTCTTCCGCTGGTTGCGTCCCCTCATCAACTTTCGTAAGTTACCTACCGGTAGTGGTGGAGTCGAAGTGAGTTGGACGATAATCGGACGCCTCGGTGATTACCCAGATACTGGTTCCTATCCTCACTATCCAGCCACCATAACGGCTGCATAGCGGCCGGCTGGGCTGACGCACGACGCAAAAGATCTACAACTTACAGTAATCCTTTGGTAGTCAGTGGCGCTCAACGAAAAACTAGTAACACTGAAGCGAATCGTAATCATGATCATCGGAGACGCACGTGTGCACACGGACATTCGGAGAATATGAGGTTGACAGGCCGGCTGGAGGAACTGGTAATAATAGAGCGCACAGTTTTTTAGGGTGACATAGGTATCGGAATAGGTAATATGCGCCAGAAATGGGTTGTAGAAAGATCTGTGGAGGACCAGCTAGAGGATGGGGCAGGTATGGGCTTCCTGACTGTCCTTGAGTGAACGTAACTGTTATTTCAGAAACATTTGCATTTCCAGTGTATTCGTTGAACCAGCGTTTGCCCCTACTATTCACTTCGAGGCAGAGGGTAAAGGAGGAAGCCAGTTCCCATAGTTTAATTTCAGCGAGACAGAAATGTATGGTGGCAAGGGAGGGCTGCCAAACAGCAACACGGATAAATAGGGCTCACGTGATGTGCACGTTTCAGGAGGATTAATTATAGTCAGCCGTCTTAGGCTCATGTCAGACTTCGCGATTTGGCGATTTTGCGACTGATTAATAATAGTCTGCAGTCTTAGGCTCATGTGCTCATGTCAGACTTAGCGATTGGGCGATTTCGCGACTTTGCAGCTTCGTGATTTTGTCTCCGTGCGTCGTCGCAGCATCGCACAATCGCAATATCGCGGAATCACAAAATGGGAGAATCGCGAGGTCTGACCACTAACTCATTAGGTCAGTCGTTAAACCGGTCACCGCCCGGCCGCCACCTAGCCTGTCAGACATCCTTTGGCAGCTGAGTGGCGTAAAAAGTTTTTGGAAGGGGGTTTTCTGGCTTCTGGGACTAGTTGAGGGTCTCTGCGTTGTAATCTTCAGTCGCTTCAATGGTAGTGAAAACCACCGTCTCACAAATTTTACGCTCCCGTGAAATTATATCTGGTAACAGAGCTCACCAGGTGGATGCTTTGTCTGTTTAACGGTGACAGTTCGAATATTACCACCGTAAAAGCTACCACAGTTCCTGCGGACAGACTAACAGCATCCTAAGGATCGAAGAGCTGTCATGGAATTTCTAACACCGAGTGTGTACTCCTATGTCACGATTTCCAACCACGATGAACGACGTACGACGCGGTGTGTGCGTGCCGCCATACTTATCCCTTAGAGCGCTCACATGGTAATGCTAAGGACGCCATTGGGACCCAGCAACATGGCACTATTAGCTCGTACGCTTCGCTTGCGACACCGGCACGCCGCGGTGCGAAATCTTGACATCAGGGTTAACATCTTTCTGTCACCATTGATAATCTGAACAAAGAACGTTCAAGACTGTTTGGTGGTATAACGTTAATCACTATTTTTGGCTTGGTCGGGATACGTGGCCGCTATGGATGAGTTCTCCATGCTCGCTCGGCTTTCTGAGTATAAAAAGTTTGTGTCCGCAATCATTATATAGACCTGATGGCATTCATATGCCCCTGTAGGAGTTGAATGCCTATTGTGTCTTCAATCAATGGTCCGGTAAAATTCGAATGTTTCATTCTTCTATTCATTTTTTATGATAAACCATGGATTGCGAAATTTAGGGTTTTTGGCATGAGAAGACTCCTGACACGAGCATTCGAGCTGTTTCTCCTGGCGTGCCTACGCATTTAGTTATGGGCATTTTAGAGCACTACTACCTTCCATCCTTAGCTAGATCAAGGTCACCCATGGTACCAGTCGAAATTTGAACCCGTCTAACCGTAATTGTTGTCTGTAAATATGTTGTGAACGTAAGAAAATAGACGTCTAATTTGCCTATGTGCCCAGCGCGTACAATTACACGCTTTTCACGCAATTAAATGTCACTATATAGTTGACGCATGCGCGCTATGAGCAGTAAATCTTCGCGCACTAGTGCACGTAAAGAAATCGGAGACAAGTTCGAGGTCGCCAAAAGTGTACGGTAACGATATAGTAAAGTTACTGGCCAAGAGGCTCCATAGATTTATTCTCACGGATTTTCGAACGCTTCTATTGACTGACGTCTTAGCTTTGTGGCTTAATTATGTCCCCAGGGAATTTAGGAACGGTGTAAATAGCATTAAGATATGAACGAGGGCTCTCCACATAAGCTCGAGTCTGCAGGGAAACCTCATTAATCTGAAATATTTATTATTGTAATCGTCATATCAATCCCTTGCTTATGATTTTTTTCCTGTCTGCATTGGCTTCTAAAGTCTTTCCCAAAGGAGTCAAAAGACTAATTTTCCTCATTTTGGAGCCCTATCCTTACAAGAATGCATCACATTTTGTAACTGAGCGCTTTGGGTAGGCTGAAAGTGGCCATGGTGAATAGCCAGATTGATTCACTAGAAATCTGTTTTGAAAGAAAAGACGCAGAAAGGCCCAAGATTCATTAGCTTAAGCTTCCATGCTGTTTCACGGTCGTATGTAATGTGAATGGGTTTTTTGGAACACCCAATCTCATGCGTGGCTTTTGAGGAGAACTGTGATTTATTATGTTTACCAATGGTCCACAATAGGGAAAACAGACATTTTCAGCCCTCTTTTTCTTGACGCTGTTTTCCATGATGATGCGCTTTCCCTAGTCGATCTTATTATTCCATGATGCCAGTTTCCTCAAATCGTCTTTTCATTGTCACCAAGCGAGTGCGCGACGGCGGTGGAGATTCACCGGCGGCCGGCCCGGCGCTACGCATCGCTGACGGGAATAATGATGCATGATGGTATTATCTGTACGTCAATCCTCCTACCCTTCAACTGCCTTTCCGTTTCAATCTGTCAACGGAAGATTCGTCTTCATCTAATTGGTTCGTAGAACAGTTTTTCCTTGTAATCCAGTTTTGTAGGTGGCACACGGATCGTGACTAGCTGTGCCAACCTTACTTGGAGTTGGAGCTTGTCAAATCCTCTCAAAAGCATGAAATACTTTGAAAAGACGCTCTGGGTCTTCGGGATACATCACATTCTAGATGCTCTCTCAACTGGACCACTTCGACCGAAATTCTAGCTCATCCACGCTATCCGTTAGAATAAATTGAAGTTTGAGAAATAAAACTTAGGCCTGTCTGACTGCTGATCGGTATCCATTTTATGAACTTTGGATAACAATGAGCTCACCCAGGTTTTCCAAAAAACATGGTTCGTGTGAGTCAGCGACAGTATGTCTGGTGTATTTCATAGATTCCGTCACTTTTGTTGCGAGTGGGAGATTTTCGGAAGATTGGGCTTGTGCTCTTACAGCATTTGACCGCTAGATCATAAGTTTAGGAAGTCAGTTTGGTGTTCTGTAGTTTTTTTTTTTTTGCCCCACAGCTTATTGAGCTGACCATTGAAGAGAGAGAGTTGAAGTTGACGATGAACATAGCACATTTTGTGGAAGTGAAAGTAGGTAAATGAAGTAAAAAAAAGATCCCGAATGAATGCGGTGCCCATTCTGGAATATTCTGCGTGTAACTGCGAATATCCCGTGCATTTGCAGAAACCGTGCATTTTTAGAGGTTCAATTTTGAGTGCTTTGTATTTACTTCGATATACCATTTCCATACTAAACTTAGAGCCGTGTATCTGATAACCTTATATTTACTAACGGATTACATAGTTTTTTAATGTAATTATGCACACTCCCAGTATTTCTTCTTCCTTCCTCTCTTACTGAAAACAATTTCCGGTATTTCTTCTTCTTTCCTCTCTTACTAAAGGCACAGAGGGAAGATATTCATTATTGTCCGTCTAAGAGCCCGTGGAAAACGGAAATCAAAGTAACGCTTTGTTGCAAGACCCCCAGGAATTTATCTTTGATTATTCCTTCGTTTTTTAAAAGCGCATGAAATCAAAAAATAATACTCAGTCCTAAATTTTAATGCATTGAAAAAAAAGCCAACGCAACATTTCATATTGGTACTTTGGTGCCTTATCTGTTCCCTAATGTTTACTGTTGCTCCACCCGACTATCCCCTAGCAGTTGCGAGCTGATGAGAAAATCGTCCGATCCTTGCTGGCTCTTCCCCATTTACGTAGGTAATCTCAATTTCTAGACGGCAATGAGGTTATAATTGTTTCCTGCTCAAAGCGTCTCCTCCCCATCACAAGGCAAAGTAATGCCTCTCGCCGCTGCGGCGAAGAAATTGGCCGCCCATGGCGAGACTACGGTAGAAGGAGTTTTGTTTTCTCAGCAATAATTTCCTCTTATCTGTGCCCTTCCCCAGGGGCACGTTCTCAGGTATGAGACGAGGTGCACTTTCAGTAACGTTTCCAAGAAGCACATTGAAGATGAAGAAGTGCTCTATTACCATAATTCCGTTATTAAATGTAATCATTAATGATGTAAAGAACGTTTCAGTGATAGTTCTTTCATGGAGTAGCTAGAATTGTTGCATGAGAGAGATCTTGACCTTTTGTGGATAAGTTCGAATTAAAAGATTCAGATAGAGAGGAAGTGTACCGATACTGTGGCTTATCTAACGCTCCAGGGTATTCAGTGTATCTGTCACGGCTCTGTTTGTGTAGGCCCCAGTAGGGCCAAGTTCTTCTGGCGGCTATAAAGTGTAGCTTTTTTTGGGTTGGAGAATGGCACTGAAGGTATGAAGCGTGGTTTTTCAGGGAATGGAATTCGGGGATCCCTTTTGAATATTATATTTTAAAAAACCCTTGGCAACTGACTGGAACCTTGAGCAACCGTTGATTCCAGGATAATGCGAAGTGGCAACACATAGAAATAAAGCGTGTTGTCGTGGAGCGGTCAGATTGCTGTGCCTATAGAATCTACTGTGTGATGGGTGTGGTGCACGACGTGACACCTAAGCCCTTTGAGCTATGCCCTTACACATCAGTGAATTAAACGCTTCACGGTCGCATGCCAGTTTTTTTTCAACTTGTTCACATTATTCCATGAAATCTACTTTGATCGGTAGTTTCCCAGATTTTTGTCGACTAGTTCTTTCAGAATTTTATTGGTTTTGTTGGTAACGAGTCGCTTTGATTTGAAATCATTAATGTTGCTGCTAGGCGTAAGTGATGTTATCTAATCAGCATGTCAAATGACTGTAGAACGCGCCGTTGTCCCCTTGTATCCGTGAATGTGGTAAAGAAGAGCGAAGTAGGAGTTGTGAGCCACATGTAGCCAGCCAAAGCGATCTAGGCTGCCGGCATAGCCAATTATAGCCGCTTCTCATCTCGGCTAAACGGTCGCCGGGGCGTCGCCAGCCTTATTCAATTCTTACCCATTTCCGAATGACGACTGGCAGTAAACCAACACATGGGACGCGTTTCTCATTACCCGAGATCGTCGTCACGGGACCTCTTCTACACTCTTGGAGAATGAAGTAAGCATTCGTAATGTTACCACCATAGACGCCTATACTGTTTCCGGATGACGTCACCTAATGACTGTTTTATAGTGCGGTTCCTATTTTGGAAAGCTATTTTAAGGTTCTGAGTGGGAAGATTGGTTTTCGGTGTTGTAATGGGAACCGTATTGAATGGCTGAGCTGCGAATTTAGCAATTGAATTGTTGAAACTTGACTGGATGTAGAGTGGGTCAAAATCCGGTTGGTGACTTCGTCCTGGGATCTCTTACCATTGATTGGTCTCATCAAACTGAAGATATTCAATATTTGTAAGCGGGGCTACCACAAAAACTCGTGCGGAAGCGGTTTGTCCTCAACAGAATCCCTTCTGGCTAAGCTGAGAGGTCGTGGACCCCAGAATAACTCCAGGGCTTCACAACAAGAGCGCGGCTGCACCACACGGTGCAGGTGGCTGGAAAGATCCGCTTATTATTCGCGTCTTAGGGTACAGCTCGAATCTGAGCCAATCAGTTAGTCGTTATCTCTGTAGATCAAAACAAGCCGCTGGAGGAGGTGCTCGGTTCCGATTAACGACGTACACCTGCGCACAATTAACGGTGGTGAAGGTGATGGTGGTTGCTGCGGTTTGGTTTTGAGGATTCGTATGTGGTGGTTAAGTCCCTAAATCGTCTAATAATGGATAGCAGCTGAAGAAATATAAGCAAGATTTCGTGCGTGGGAGGCCACGCCCATTTTCATTCGAGTCTACACACAGGAGCTTTTAGAAAGTGAATTTCAGTCAACTGTTCCAGGACAGTTTGAGTTTTCCTGCTTGTGCGCGAATTCGCTGAGGATAATCTAGGATTCTTGGAGGACAGGCATGTGAAGGGCATTGTTCTTGGTGGTGAAAGGCAGGACACCATCGGTTACGCTCCATAGGAATTTTCACTGGCGAACTGCGTGGAAACTACGCGCGCGCAAAAAATCGCATCTGAGAAGATGCTAATTTACGTGATCGTCGTGCGCGCACACGTGTCGTCATCGACACTTCACCTGCCGGAAATGACATTTCCTTCTTGTCGCACTGCTCCATTACTCGTCTCATTATCATTCTGACAAAGATATCATTTCTGATAATTACTTTGGACAATGAGGCTGTAGCTCTGAGTTGCAGTGAGCCTCAGGAGTGATCTAGATGGATATCGATCACTCCGCATGAATTGCTTGATGGCCGCCAAATTGTTCAAATGATGCTTGCGTTGGATATGCAAGGCGATTTGAACTTTGCTTGAGCTCTTTGTGGCACACATCGATTCCAATAATCGAGGAGCCGATCAATACGTATGTGAAGTACAGTTTCTCTACCTCCACGATACTTACAGTAAATATTTAGCCTTTTCGGTTATTGTGTCTTTTCCTCCTCGCCAGCATCGTGAAAAATTGGTTTTCTAGAGATCTAATCGAGATCTTTTTTTTTTTTGAGAAGATCGTTGGAATTGCAATGTTATTCTCTGTAATCAGGCCTGTTTCCTTTCTAGTAAAAACAGTAAGTGCAAAAGAGGTGCACAAACGGGCGAAGATGATCGTAGAGAAGGTTATTGTCCGTCAGATTCAGTTTATATATTGATTTATGTAGAAATTCTTTGAGTTCTACTACATGAAGGTAGCCCCAGAATGTTCAGGGTTGTGGAATTCATCAAGAGTTTCATAGTCTTCGATCGATCTGCATGATTTGGAGATCTTAAAAGAAAATCCAACTCCTATCTTAAAGCATGGGTGAACCTGTTCGAGACATTAGGAGGGCATAATAGTCACAAGGAAAAGTTTTTAAGCGTTCAAGTGAGGTTTCTAGTTAGGTTTTCCAGGCCTGGATTTGGACTTCTCGAAGTTGAATGTCATTGGTAATTGGTGAATCGACTTCGTGGGTGTCCTTGTGTTTATCGTTAAGCTGTGTATCGTTTAGATCGTCGGTCGAAATCTGACGCGATGGTCATGAAACGCGGAGGTGCTGTTTTTCAGGATGAGAATGTATATATACAAACCGTGCCGCAAACTGCGTACCCATTGAAGCGCATTATGCTCTCAGTTTTCATGGACGTACGTTAAGCGATTGGCGTTTACAGAGAAGATTCGTCGTCGTCGTCCAACGCAGCCATTTACATAAACAAATCCACGGACAGGTGAAACGCGGGTTAGATAAACTGGGAAGGGTAGATCTGTTTACATTCATGTATATCCGTCAAAGGTAATCTGAGCACTAGCAGGGGTGAACTTGAGGTGAGTGGTACGGTGTCAACGAGGAAAGCACCTAGCATTAGTGTTCGTTGATGAGATCAGCTTAAAGGAACCGGAAGGGGGTCCGAAACAAGAGGAAGAGGCAAAGAAATGAGGATTTTGTAATGAACACTCAAGGTTAGAAGCGATAATAGGCGAAAAAACCCGGACTGAAAAGCGCGACGCTGCGGTGTGTATTCGCATCCCATTCGCATCAGCGCATCCATTCCGAGTTGTCCGCTGTAGGAGACGGGCCGTGGGCCAACGTTAGTTGTAGCACCTGACTCCCAGCGCAGTGGAGTGGCCATTCCCAACCACATTAGCATTATGTAAGTACATCTAGAAACAATATAAGAAAGAACAAAGTAAAAAGTAAAGGGAAAAACAAATTTATAATTGAAACATCTTCTTTTGGCACCATGCCAAGGCGTCAAATTGGCGAGTTTGTGCAATGGCGGCCACTAAAGCTCGTCCACACTACGTCTGTTCTATCGTAAGCCAAAATTACCCCCTTCTGGTGTCTTTAAAGCAACCGGGAGGGGTCTGGAGAATGAATGAGGAAGATGGGAGCAAATGATCGTTCTGAAACGAACACTTGAGGTTAGAAGCGATGATCGGTTGAGAAACCCGGAGCGCGACGCTGTGATCTATATTCGCATCTTCCGCGCATCTCCACGAATTGCACAATCTCATTTTCGAGTTGTTTGCTGGCGGAGATGTCATTTGTTGTGTCGCAGGGTGTATTTCTTTATTCGTGATGACGTGAGCTAAGTGAAACAGCAACAGCAGCAATCAGTAAAGGTTGGGGAAAGCGGAAGGTAAAGAAAAATGTGATCGTGTTAAGAAAAAACCCATTGACACGCGACGTCTTAGCAAGGTGTCGTGTGTGCAATGTCTTCAACCTGACTGACTACAAGCTTTACGGTAGGTTTTACCGTAGGACAAGATTGCTTCCTTCCGGTGTTTTTAACATGACCAACAACCTGGTTTTCTTTAAGTAGCTCTACAGGTTAGTGAATACCACGGTGTATGGCAAGGATTTTCCAGCTGGTGTGGTTATCCTCTCTAATCCTTGTCCTATGTGATCTTGGAGTAAAGAGTGTGCTTATTTCGCGTATAAGGGTATTTTACGAGCTAATTCCACTGTATTGATAGATTCTCTCAATTTCATGGCTGTCATTGGAGAGTGCGTAAAGATTACCGAATTCTAGAAGAGACAGGGATTTTTGAACTGGAATATGCGATCGCTGTGACAACCTAAACAAAAATCCTGCGGGCTGCCGTCCGCAGCGCAGCTTAGGTCAGGTCGTTTCGTGAATACCAATCAGGGCCTGATAGTCTCATAGTTCATTAAATATGCGACGACATAGGAGCGCGGTATGTAAAAACTCGACCGCGAACCGCCATGCGACTGGCTTCACCTCCTCCTCTTCACAATGGACTGAGCCCTATGGAACCTGTTCATTTTGTGATGATGTCTGCACCCGCACCATTTCATTTGCTCTCTCATCGCCTGTACTGCTGTACCTCGATGTGACCTTGTTCGTCGTTCGTATTTGACCGTGGCGAACGAATGTGCACACCTGTGGCGCCGTCAGACGGTGGCTATGGTTAGGCGGCTATGCTCGTCCACTACAAAAGCCGCTCAGGACAAATTGAGAGCTTTTTCGTTGGCCTTTATCGAGACGCCGACCGACACGGTAATTGCTCGGCCTGCGGGACAATTAGAAACAGAAAGGAAATCTCGGATGCGAAGCGGAATTTTTTGGACATATTGTGGAAGAATCTCGAATGAGGGACATTAAGTCATTCCATCGTTTAACAAAATAGGTACTCTAGGGATGAAGGATGAATATCGAAGTGTTCTGGAGAGAATGCGGAAGGAATTTATTCCCTCTAATTAGGACCAAAGTAAGGTAAAGCTCGAGGAATTAAAGAAATAGGGGAACTCCGATAAATTAGTTTTCAATGGGAAGATGAAGTAGCCCTGATGAACACGTATAATACTGCGAGGCTCAGAAGTATTGGGAAGCTTTTTATAAGCAGGAGGTGTTGTTTAATTTTTCTTTTCCTAAATTTAATCGATTAAAATACTCAATAAAAGTGTTCACGTTTCGAAGCCTAGAAATATGACCTTTAACGGTTTTTGTTCAGTCTGGAAAAGTCGCAGATTTTTCGGAAACAAGCTCTTATTCATTATTATTTAATGGCTGCTATTGAAGATTGTAGATGATTTCCGTTTTTTTCTAGAACTCCTTATGCGTCAATCTCGGATAAGCAAAAATAAGTAATTATATAAATGAAGATTGAAATCAAATTTTAAAAAGTATTGGGATATTGACTTCGCAAGATATTGAATATTACCTTTCCATTTTACATTTTTCACTTTCCGGATGTCAAAAATCTGTTCAAAATGGCTTTTGAGCTGTAGTAAATCAAAAGAGTTATGTAGCGGTGAGAAAGTCAGTATCGTACTTTTATGAAGTTAATTTTCTGTTACGTAATATTTATTACATAATATTTCAAGAAAATTCAGCTGAGGGCTTTGTGCTTTTTGAATCCGAGTTCTGGGGATTATCTTAGCAACTACACAAGTTTTGTCAAAAGTCAAAGTCTTCTTGTCACGCCTCTGTCGGCAGCGGTCCAATGAAGGAGTGTCTTACTGCCGGGTAGTGGAGTCCTCAATGAGACGGCTTCCTGCCGCCCAGCTCAGTCCCTCGGCGTTTTATCTTTCGATTCCTATCACTACGCCCATTTTCCTGGTCCTTAGGCGTAGATGCACATTTGAGTTCTTCAGAGAGTACGAGTTACTACAAAGGCCTCAAGACAGAAAAAAAGTGAGACTGTAGAGAAGTTGGGGAGAGAGAATGAGTGAAAAGATTGGTACGCGATGAAGTGTTGATTTGTCAATGTCGGATGAAACAACACACACACACGCACTGCACCCACTGTGGCCATACGCACACTGACTATCGACTATTCACATGTGTTTGTGTCAGTTTTGATGGCGTTTCACACCCTGCTTCTCTGGATGCTCCCACAAGCTCTTTCTCTTCATCTCTGGCTTTAATTTATTTGATTAATGTGAGAAGTTCTCAGTGACATATTCCTTTATGTTAGATCTTCCTCAAGTGCTAGTACTGTACACTTAGGTTTTTCAATCTCAATGATTCATTCTCGTCATTATTCCCGTGATACCTGAATATATGAGCTGTATAAGCACTCTTGAGCATTGCTCTTAGACCTTAATCTATGCGTAATATTAACCCCATGGTTGCCAATTACCATAACCCATGTTGCGTAATCGGGAAGACGGTGTGTCCGCTAATACGTCGGCTGTCGTTAAGGAGTCCAGCCGTGATTGGCTGAGACGCTTGACCCCGCCCTCTTCTTGTCACGCCTCTGTCGGCGGCGGTCCAATGAAGGAGTGCCTTACTGCCGGGTAGTGGAGTCCTCAATGTGATGGCTTCCTGCCGCCCAGCTCAGTTCCTCGGCGCTTTATCTTTCGATTCCTATCACTACGCCCATTATCCAGGTCCTCGAGCGTAGATGCACATTTGAGTTCTTTTTAGAGAGTTAGTTTTGGTTAATTCAAATTTCTAGTTAGTTCCTCGTGGTCAGTTTCTGATCTACTTTGTTTTGAGCTGAAATTCCTTTCTGCTGGTTAGTGCGTTTGAGTTAGAAAGTCCGTTTGATAGGAAAAATTTTTTGTGCCGAATCATTTCTTCAGACAAATGCCACACGTTTGTGCCGTCCTTTTCGTTTTTAGCCCGATTTTATAGTCTTTATCATATCCTGCTCCCTCTAGGGCCCTGCTTCTTTCCAGCTTATCCAGTGAATTTCGGGGATTTTTTATTTTTTAATTATTTACATTCGCATCGCGGACAATGACGGAAATCAGCAGTTACCAAAAATCGAAAAAAAAAACAGAAACCATCAATTTGTCTTGTTTTTATTGTGAGATTCTTGAGAGGTTGGGGGTCAATGGACCAAAACTTTCGAGCTCTGTCTTTTTTGTGGTCAAACAGTTGCCGGTCCACTGACTTTTTTTTTTGTTCGAGTTTTTGTTCACATCTCCTAGCACCAGCTCTTTAATTAAGCTTAAGAGTTATGTAAATTTATGAGGGGCATAAGTTCCGCTAGTTTACATGAAAATTTTCGCATTTCACATATAAGTTCGAGGATTTCAATAGCGGCCATGAGCGAACTTTTTCCAAGTATAATACACGATGGAAATTTGTAACTAAAGAATTCTGAAGTATTCTTCCTTGAGGGAATGTGAAGATGGCTTTGAACGTTCTCAGCTGCATCATTAGCCATTTCGGAAGATGATATGTCGTCAGACACTAATAAGGTGTTGATATTGTAATTGGAGACGAACGTCTCATGGCCGAATCTGAGAGATCTTAGGCGATTGGCATTCCGTTGCCGCCGTTGTCGTTAAGTAATGCCCGTGTGGTTCAGTATAACGGGGTTCTTGAAATCTCTCCAAAAACAGGCCGATTGGCTTCAATTGTCGAATTGATGGTTTCCGTGTTTTATTTCTTTCAAAACTGATTTTCATGCAAGAGAAGGTTTCAGAAGGAAGTTTGAATATGAATTCAACCCATTCCGTTTCAAATCTGCTAAAAAACAAGTCACTAGAGTAGTTCTCCATCCTTCATAGTCTTGTGCCTTATCAATCAAATGTCGTCTAGGACCCTTGGAGGCGTGACTAATTAGGGATTGTACTAGTTTTGATTATTTCCATATTTATGACGTACGGTGTTATTAACAGCTTCAGAAGCTATGCCAATTATGTACTGCTGACTAGTTTAAACTCAAGCGGAACAGGAATAGGAGTGGCACTTTCCACCATTTTCCCTAGTCAATTTGGCGATTCAGTATCCAAAGACCTGTAATAAGGAATAGATGCCGATCTGCCAAGTTTGTAGCAAGTGTCGATCCCAAAAAGATGCTGTTGAGTCTTTTGAAGACATCGATGGTTCTTTTGGAGGTACCGTGACATTCGGCTGCTCGCTTACACAAGGACGGCCAAGAATCGATTTTTCCATTGTTAAGTTCAAACATCAAACTGACAACGCGATCCGGGTGCACTTATGGTGCTTTGGCCCCCGACTATAACAATGTTTTCCCTTTCGTGGTCAAATACCCGGACTGATTCGAAATTATGACTATTAGGCATGCTGGCATTCTCCACAAAGTCTTCAAAGTATATTTAAATGTGGATTGAAACACTGAGCACTTTTTATGGGTTTTTTTATTCAGCTTGAACGCATGGGAGGAGCTTCAGTGTCAGGATTAGGGGCAATTTTGGATTTGGATTAGAGCCTTTCGGCAAGGTATTTATCGATTGACACCCTCACTGGTGAGGCTTTCGGAGAGCTTCAGATGTTTTCTGGCATTATGCCAGGTCTCTCTGATGCTTCATTCATTTATCACTAGTGCGTGATAAGATTCCCGTTTTCAATAATGAGTTCCCTGTTTGGAACCCAGTCTATTCCGCTTGGACGACGCGCGACGTCCGCTCAAGAAGCCCCGCCTACCGCTCGCTACAGTAATCGTCGCCGAGGCCACTTACGGAGGTGGCGGCTAATCTGAGTAGTCGTCCAACGTACCACATTGCGGCGAGGCCGCCGTGCCTATCTCCACCTGATTTCCGTTGTCTCCTCCGTTTCTGACAGCCACCCGCTTCCTCTGCTCCTCACTCTGACTTATGCAAGTATTTATCAATGATGATTACTCAACGGCATCTCTCTTGCTGACCACGCAACTCTGCGGATATCCACAATCACCCGCCTTGAGCACGGCAATAGTGCCGAAACCAATAAAAAGTCGTAAAACTGCACACATCGGCGGGGGAAGCATAACGGATAGCCACGGTCGGAGCGCGGTGATTAGAATTCAAAGAAATTACGCAAAGAAATTCTTCTCGTTTCATCTTCGGGAATTAATTTACGACGAGGCCTCCAACAAAGAATACATTTTATGCTAGCAAGGCATTGCTGATGTCAGCCATCTGTTCTCGGTCTTACGATTTGTTTCATTGTACTTGTGTCTCTGAAATCGTGCTCTGGAAATGTGGCAGTAAGCTTTTTCCATTTTGTGTGTACTTCCGATTCTTTTTTGCTGTAATCATCATAAAAGCTTTGGGGAGTGGGGTCTCGGAAGGGTAGAGGGACCGGGAAATAATGATGTTTCTATGGCTTGGTCTCCTTACATGCAAAAACTTTGATAGAAATCAGCTTATTTGGCTCGTAAGTAATGAAGTTGTCGATCTGCTCAGGCGTCCGCTTTCGTTGCGGTTACCCGTTTCGAGGGTAATCTCAGAAATTTAAATTTCTAAGCTGTTTTTGACAGTCTGATGTATAGGTGACAAGTTCCTGACTTAAGCTTCACTTTGTTGAGGACATTGGAAGCTGAAATTCAGTGATTATTCAGAGAAATTCTTTGTCGAAACAAAAAGTGAAGAGTCTCGAATTTTCCACAATTTTTCTGACCTTCACATTTTTGTTGTTTGTATGTAGCTCACTCCAAAATGGATATTCAGAGATATTTTTGAAGGGATCTTCTACTAAGGAGTACTTTGTAAAATTTCCTTGAGAAATGGTCTCCAATCAACTTATTTTTATTACTTGGCTGAGTGTGAGGTAAAAAACCGTCGACAAATTTAAATTAGTTTTTGGGTAGTAATTCTGACTCTGGACTCTTCTGATATCAGATGACAGTGTGTGAATAAGTGATTCGCTCGACGTTCCGCATCTCTCAAGTGAATCACCTCCGATAGTTCCTAGCTTGAACAGTCGTCTCTGCGTCGCTCCCCACTGGCTGCTCCAGCAGCTACCACCCATCCCATCGATCTTCTTTCGATGTGATGTGATCGTCACATTTACATACCCACAGACTCATGCTTCGTGTAGATAAGATCGACCCTCAGCTGGCTGATGCCCGTTAATCGCTATTATGCCCGAGGGTCAACAATTCTCTGGCACTCTACCAGGTGATATACTGCATCAACAATTTGCCCTTTATAAAAATGTGTAGCAATGGGGTTCACCCACCTTCACATAGGGTCGATTTCCTCAGTAGGAGTGGTTGACGTCAGAATTTTGGTAGAGAAGAGCACCACTACATGATGGTTTCGAGACCGATAATTCTTTGGTGGAATGCGCCATACACTCAACTTTTTCACGGATAAAGCGGTAGATAGGCCATTGTGAGTCTTTCATTTAGTGGGATGGGTTCGTATCGCACCTAGGGGCATATGAGATAGTGCGATTTCTCTAGCTACTGCGCAAGGTACGTCCCACACTGAGAGGCTTTGCTTAGAACAGCTGCACCTGGAGGAGGGCCCAGATTCTCTAAACAGACTACCCCTGAGCCATTAACCCTGCGGACGTTTTGAACCTTCGTCAGTTCGGAGTGGAGGTTGAGTTCTAGCGTATGCCAGAGTATTACTGCGAAATCATAAGAATAAACCTCATCCCATTTAACTTCCTTCTCCAGTATGGGAAGCATCTCTGGTCCTCTTTCTACCGAATGTATTTGCTCAGATGATTTCGCAATGAATTCGTGAAGAATCACGTCCCATCCATTGTATACCGAGAGTATATTGCGATTTGGAGTGCATAATAGACACAGAAGATCTGCAGTATCCGGCGTGCGTCGAATTCGCACCTCGTGCTGCCTATTGGCCAGCGAACTCTAATAAAGAGCCCAATATCTGCGGGACGCTGTTGAGTCTGTTCTATTGTATAGCGTCGACGAAAACTTCATCACCTTCCAGCCACCGTGCCCGACACGTCGTTCTCGGATAGCTGCTGCTGCTGCCTGCGTGGTTGATATTTCTCCGCCCTCATTCACCGCCGTTTAACGCGCCTCCAACGGCTTCAATACGGCCTGTTTTCTCAGCGTGAAATCAGCTCCATCGATTCGTCGTCGTTCGTTATATTCAACGATCCGAACACCGCCTCGACACCATCCGCCTAACCAAGTCATTGACAGACGACGGAACGATAACTTGGAGTGGTTAACGGAACTCCAGACTTGTGCAGGATATACTTGGTAAGCGAATACCTACGTTGGTATAGGTAGGCTGCGATGGTTCACATGGGAAGGGGACTCTGGTTAGAGTCAGGGTAGGACCTAACGCATACATATCATGAGCATATGAGAGGTTACCCAATATGGGTATAGCCACGAAGCTGGCCTCTGGCTTTCTTTGTCTCATACTTAGCAGGTTCTGAGAAGATTGTTACACGGCCATGGTCTTGCTCCAGAATTCAAGATCTCAAGCATCTGATGTTTTCATTCATATTGTCTCTCTCATTTGCCATGTTCAGCTATACCCGCGATCTGTGATTATGGTTTAATCGGTTTGTACGTATGTGGTATCAGTTAGCGTGTCCAGATAGGTGTGTGGGCGTATTTTCAGCCGGGCCGTATGTCCTCAGGTCCACCGCAACTGAGCTCATCACCATTCGGTCACTTCTCGTACCTCTTCCAGCCACAGCATCATCATCATCATCTACATCATCATCAACAACATCCACAACTACCGTTCAATACCCCCAGTATACAACGTGGTGGTTTCAAGTTGAAACGTCAACGACAACGTGTTGACGCTGGTGAACCGAGAAATACCTATCAGGTGGGTTAGACCCATGTGGCTGAAATCTGAAGAAAAAGGAGCCACAGGAAAACTCTCAATGTAATCAAAGTGACTACTGACAAGGGGAGGAACCCAAGTCGAAGTGGCCACTAGGAATGGGATACATGTTTCGACGTATTTTCGGCGCTTATCTCGAACCTGCATTCCTAATTTGCAGAACGATTCTCTGAGCGGAGTTATGAAGGTGTTTGGGTAGGATTAGAGGCCCGTAGCACGCGAGCCATACGTTCTCGCGCAAAATCTGTGTGAGTTTCGTATTCAGGAGCCAAACTAACCCATAGGGCATGTTTTCAGCCAATTCGAGAATTTGACCAAATTTCGGGAAAAATTCCTGGCCTACCCAGTAGGCCTCAAGTTGGCTACATACGTGTCCTCTAGGATAGTTTGGTCCCCTGAACACGAAAATGGCACTGGTTTTCGCGCGAGAACGTATGGCTCGCGTGCTACGGGATTCCGAACCTACTATATAATAGTGTTGTTTTTTCAAGAAAAAAAACCCTCCATAATTCCGCTCAGAGAATCCTTCTGCGAATTTGGAATGCAGGCGTGAGATCAGCGTTTGAAAACACGTCGGTCAAAAGTATCCCATTCCGAATGGCCACTTCGACCTCGGGTCCTTCCCTTGTGAGTTGTAAAAGCCATATGCGGGGTGACTCAGAAGACTTGCAGGAGTTAGAGTGAGGTTTGGGATAATAAACCTCAATTTCACTTCGAAATCAATGGTTTGAGGTGGTGGGGGAGACGTGGTTCCCAATTTCAATATATTTTGTTGGAAAGCCCACAGATTGCCATAAATCATATATCAGCTGGAACGTTCGGATCCGGGAACAACTCAAGCCTACAACTGTAGGACAAGACAGTACTAAAAGTGGTAGAGAAGGAAAAAAAATTCAATTTGAACCTTGAAAGCCATCGCTCATAAACAAGGAGCAACGCATTCTTGACACTCAGGTGGTCAAGTCTCAAGTTGATCCCGTCAATGAATGAAGCCTTTTATTAGGGCACATTTGGGTTAGTTATCTGACCTTTTCATCTTCGTTTTTGAATGCCCATCAATAAAGTCACAAAGGGGAACATTCTGATCAGCTAATAAGAATTCCCCGAGCTTAGTACACCACTAAATCATCTAGTTGCGTTTTATTCCCGTCAAGGAGCTGTTCGAAACGATGTTTCAACCATCGGAGATCTGCCGGCACCCAGCTGTTTCACCTGGGTGGTGTTCTCTTATTTTCCGGTTCTTTTTTGTTTGCCTTCATAAAAATTCTAGTGAATTAGGCCAAACAACAGAAATAAAAAACAATAAAAAAGGATAAGCTTTCCATGAAAGAGGACCAGTCATGATGTGGAAAACTGCGAAGTTGCAACCTCGCAGTTTTCTTCATCATGACCAGCTTACCTTGATCACCTGAAATAGAACTGGGTGAGTCATAAAGGCTGTGTGACATCAGGACAGAATATTCGCGTCGCGGTATTCGTCATGCGACGCGGAAAGTGTGACTGGAGGCACCGTATTACATCCTAAAGCGTCCACGTTTTAGAATCCAACTCAACTGATACGGCGCTTCTCTGGCTCGCACTTATCGTGTTGCGCGGTCACGCGAATTTCCTGTCCTGAGACCCTGTTCATACTCTGCAGTGCCGGTGTCACAGGGTGGCTGTCTGTCTCTGCGTTTCCTCCTAAGCCACCCTGCCCCATTGTCTACGTCGTCTCTACCAATCCCTCGTGCAGCTCTAACTCTCTGGCTGTGAGTGCAACCGCACCCTGCCGGTGCTGTGTATGAACGTCGCGTAATAGCATACACTTAGTCAATGAGTATGAAATTTTAGTAACATTTTGTAAGAGGATGACAACAACCCTCGGCTGCCATGAGCATGCGTTATACGTGCAGGTGCGAATTCCCATATTCATACTATACATCCCGGTGAGAGCACTTTTCCGGCCAAATGCAGGCTTTTTTTTGCGCCAGGTACAGGAACGCAAGCCGCACCGCAATACGCATCAGCAGTCTCGGATTTTCCGTAGTCTCCGTTGCTAACAGGCTTGTGTTGCGTGCGTTGTGCTCATTTTGACCGAATTGCACGCGAAGTATGAATGCGGCTTTGTGGCTCGTCCTTCAGAAAGGATGTAGGATGCAGCTATTAGTTGTTTATGAGAAAGCTTACAATGTAGCGGAATTCTCGTGGAATGTCTTCAGGTTGAAATTAGTTAAAGGGGCCAACGAGAGTTATCCAGAGCACCTGAAGACTTGATGGGTTCTAACTGTCATTCTAAAAAAGCCTCATTCGACCCTTGTTCCTGTCTTCAATCCTGCGGTTACTGTCATTCAGTGTACTGCAAGACGTTTCTGATGTGCTTAGCTTTTCCTGATACTGTAGGTGAAAATAGGAAAAAATGCAGGCGAGAGAGTTCTTCAAAAGTTGCGTGCTGTTTGGTCACCAACTAGTAAGTGGTCACTAAGTATGTGCGCCCATCTGATCGATACGGATCAATAGTGCCGTGTGATTTTTCAGCAACAAGGAGGTAAAGGACTTCGTGACGACATGGCGTCGGATGCGATTAGTGCGTTGTTCCCGTGGATGAGTCAGAATGCGGCGGACTTGGAATTCGTGAAGGATGATCAGCCGACGGATCTCAGCTGCAAGGATAATCTAGTGAGGGATTTATTTCACTTCAAAATGGTAATCCAACGATGATTATGGTGTAGTAGAAAAGGGGCTTAGAGACGTTGCAAACTTTGAGGAAATTCATTTTTTTATGGATGACTGCCAATGACGTCGGCCGGGCGACAGTCAGTTGCAAAATAAACACAGATTTTCGGATTTGCCTGTGGCATATTTTTGCGTAATCACTTCAGTAGCGATAGCATAACAGCCATAACCGTAAACTAGTGTCTACCAGATCGGTAGGAAAGGAGAAAGGTAATGGAATTGAAAAACAAAATGTTTAGTTGTAAGGTCAAACATATGGAATGTTGATAAACAAACAAGAATAACTAGTACGAAACAACTGCCACAAGCCTGCAACTTTTCATGAAAATCATTCTGGGAAGCGCGTGAGTCGTGTTCAAAATAGCCTTCCTCACAAGTACAAAAAAGCAGTCAGCGTTATTCAATCGTTTTCTGTGATGCGCCACGCATTCTACTTCCATTCAGAATCGTAGCATCATTTGAATGTGATTTGGCTTATACAATGATTAGTAGGGATCAGGCGATGTTCAACTCATTGTTATTATGTGTCCTCTCATCTTTAGCTCGGTGCCAACTCAGAAACTCCGGAGGGACGGGAGGCTTTGTTTTTTTTTTTGGTGGGCCTCCAAACATCCCTTTTTCATACAAGTTCGAAATAAGTAGTACTTTGATGGTTTCAAGGTCTCTAGTACGGCAGCGTTCCGTGAGATGCGACACAGCTCCCAGCTGCGATCTTATTTTTAGTTCAGTGTTTCCGTTGAAAGCGAATCGGTGAAATCTTACTGCGCGATACTTTCAAATGATGTCTATCGCCTTAACCTATAACCAGTTGTCATCGAGGGCGAAATTTCGGCCAATCCTTGCCGGAACTTCGTCGTCGTCGTCGGCAACGGCGGCGGTGGTGGTAGCGGTGTCGTCGACAATCTCTTCGT
Organism: Trichostrongylus colubriformis; assembly: GCA_963978905.1. Taxonomy (NCBI): domain Eukaryota; kingdom Metazoa; phylum Nematoda; class Chromadorea; order Rhabditida; family Trichostrongylidae; genus Trichostrongylus; species Trichostrongylus colubriformis. Next base: position 20,230,049 of record OZ022259.1, on the reverse strand, counting down.
TGCATAATCGCGTGTTTATAATCTCATACACCAACTTACTCGAACGTATGGAAAGTTGACTCACAGTATCCTCACCTTATAAACAGTATGGTCATTGGTAGGTTCTCCCTCACAACCAGCCGATCTTTTTTCGAGTTTTTGGTTCTCCCGAAAAAGTTGACTTTTTGTGGTGTGAGAGGAGGTGATGGTTCGATCTTTGCACCAGTTGACCACAATCAATAATGATCGATTTTCACTCCCCTCCCTTTCTGTAATATGTTGTTGTTTTTGTGTAACTTTGTAGAAACCAACCATAGAGTTCGTATCACCACAACGAGCAGTATGATCAGAATGAGTATTGATTGGAATACTTAAAGACCGAAACTGTAGCAAATATTGGTTGCAACGGTTGCAATTTTGCCAAATATACCTACCATTTTAAGAAAATGGATCTTACAAACTCGACTGAAGAAATTGACCAGTTGGATGTGGAGACAGCTGAAGATCAGGTGAGAGTACAGTTTGATGGTTTGATAATCAAATCAGATTGGTGACTGATTTGAGTAGTTTGTTGGAGCTGAACTGCCTGTGAAAAATTAATGTAGCTACATACTAGTAGTGTACAACCGGCAGCTCCTGCAATTGGTATGCGAATAGCCATCGATCGCAAGTTGTAGTGAAAATGTAAAAAAATTAAACTTGTAAGTTGCACTGATTCATTCATAAATATCTGGCCCGAGCTCATGTCGGGGAATCCTCTGTTGGCGGTAGTATTTTGCAGTGCACGTGTAGTCGTACAGTGTACTAACAAGAGTCGGTAGCGACGTCCTACCACTCTCGGTGGATCACGGGGCCTCTGAAGACGACGAAAAGGTCGAAACGTCAGGCCATAAATAACTTGATCCACCTAACAACCTTGTTCGGAAAAGCATTACACAAATAAGGTAGTATTCTGGTTGGTTGAGAACGGTTGGTGTTCAGACGGCCAAAATGATAATTTCGTGCTCAATTTTATCCCCCCTCCCTTACTTCTCACCGTTCTTTCAAGGCTAATTTTTGTGGATTGAAGAGCGCAGGTCAGCAGCCTTTTCGGAGGGAGTTATATCGCAGAATATGGGGAGGAGATTGTGCTGTCATAAATTTCGTTGATACGCAAATTAGTGTCCGATGGTTATCGATCGTTTTGTCTAATCTAACAGGGTGTGCTTTTCAGACAGCTGAGCTGGTCAACGACGATGTCGCAGTGGGTGAACCACGTCTGAGCAACGAAAGTGCTAACTCGACGGCCTCGTCGTCGTCCTCGTCGAAGCGAAAGTCATTCCAACCGCAAAAGAACATTGAAGATGTTGAACATCTGGATGAGGATGATGACGATGAGAACCCATCGCAGGACATCAACACCAATGACGATGGTCTGGTCAAGAGTGAAGACAAACCAGGGACGGAAAACAGTCGACAATTCGAGGGTCTTAGCGCCCTCCAATCACAATTGAATCAGCCAAATATGAAATTTCAAGAAATGTTCGAAACACAAAGGAAGCTCTACAATAATATTATTGAACAACAGAAAAAGTTCTTCCCACCACAACCGCCTCCACAGCAACCTCCTGCGGAAATTGTAAGTGTACGAGTTGTAGTTACTATCTGACGAGCTACCAATTAACAACTTGTTTAGATGCCGGAAAAGGTTCGACCCAGAGATTTTACGCAGTTGGCACAAACACTCAAAACCGAGATCATCGACTCGTTATCAGGATCGATCGATAAGGTTTGTGATATTAATAATATGTAAAAATACTATACTATAAATGCACGAGTCGATGTTAAAGCAGGATCACTAGCGAAAAATGGCCTCTTGGCTGGCATGGGGCATTTATAATCGTCAATTCAGCTGCTAACCTCTACTTTCGAGCAGTCGGCTGTAACATCGCCAAAACCCGCGAAATTTCTTTTTCAATCCTTACATTTCATCTTATTAGATACCAGATCCCAATAATTGAATGCTAATAATAATTAAATTTAGTAGTAAACTCGAATTTTATGCTATTCTTTCTAGGTGTTGAAGGAATGGGCAGCAAATGAGATGGCTCGTTTACAGCAAGAAGCAGCTCGACCAGCGGTTCCACCTATGTTCAGCACGTTGTTTCCTGCGCCAAATCCGCTGGCGGCACATTTTGGCCTTAATCCGCACAGTAAGTATTAATAACCTAGCTGAACTGAAGCCATTGAGTAGTGGCCAGTTAGCAATAGGCGCTGGCCCAGATGCCTCTGTAGAGATGGGTAGAAGTGTGCGCTTTTACGAAATTCCACGCCATAATGTGTTATAATACGCAGCCAGGAGCTCTCAGGGGCGAAGGCAGGCCCTTGGAGTTGTCAGAAGGTTCTACTGCAAAGGGACAATACATTTACAAGTAGGTGGGCACCAACTCGGTCGTCTTTGGTTTGGTTACTGTCCCGGATTTTTCATCGCCAATTGTTGTGGGAGTGTTTGGATGGGCTTCGGCAACACTTTCCTAAGGGGTGTGGTCAAAACTCGCATCAGCGCCCTACCGCCAATGGTGATTAGGACGTGGAAAGTTAGATGAAAACTTTGGAACCACCTTTATGAAGTTGGGTGTGTATAAAACGATATAGACCTCCAGATCCGGGCTGAGCAGCTTTTAATTATTTATTTTATAACTGTTCTTTACTAACAGCTTCGTTACGGTATTTGCTAATTACCCGAAATGTAGCGTGATTTTGATAGTATTTGATATAATGATAATGAGCTAAAAACTCTAAGACTTCCATGATTCCAGTGCCTCCCACTGGCATCTTTCCATCTCCACTGAACGCGTTCAATTCGTTGGCTGCTTTAAATCAAATGCGCAGACCATTCGAGGATGACGGTCCTAAGAAGAAGAGGAGCAAGGTAACAGTCTGATGAACCTAAAAGTATATCTGATAAACCTATGCGGATTGTTTAGGTGACTGATAGCGTACGAAAAATGAACGGTACGCCGATGGCACGAGAAGGCTCACCGAGTAGCACGAGGAGCAGTCCTGTTGTGGGTTTTTGAAGAGTTTACTTTAATGGGGTGACGATTATTTGATTTTCGTTCAGCTTTCTCATTCGACGCCACTCTCCAACTATTTCCCTCCAACAATGGTTGGACATCCGTTGTATGGCGGTGCATCATTTGGCGAACGTGAAGGTAGTCCCACGAACTCGGATGAAACCAGCGAATGTGGTGGATACGATAATGGTCAGAGGTGAGTTGGTGGGAAGCCACGCCCACTCGGCTTTTCTTTATAAAACATGGACGAGTTCTACCTGTTTGCAAGGAAATACTGCCTTCCTTTCAGCTACACATTGACGCCAGTTCATCTCCGAAAAGCCAAACTGATGTTCTTCTATACTCGTTATCCGAATTCGACGCTGTTGAAATCGTACTTCCCGGATGTCCGATTCAATAAGAATAATACGGCGCAATTGGTGAAGTGGTTCAGCAACTTCAGGTGTGTTTTCATTTTGATCCAGAGATAAAATGATTTATAATTTGGAAGATTAAGGAATTAAAGGGATACAAGTTTTAAAAATTAAAGAATTAAAGTGATGCAAGTGTTTCTGGTAGTCATAACCAGGGAACATGGGTAGAGTGACCTGAGGCGGGTCGTATTCTGGGAAAGAAGTTCCTATTTTCAAACATTTTTCGGAGATTGTCAGGAAGGCTGTCACTTTTTGAGGAATTTTGGGACCGATTAGTTGATTTTTATGACTTCTCGGTGAGCAAACTTAATGTTAGATTTTTTTCAATTGTTTTTTTGGGAGATACCTCGAGTATGGAAATGGGTAGCATCGACGGAAGACGATGTCGTGTTTTCCAGAAATTTTCCTCGATCTTAGGCCCGAATATGGTCAATATGCTTAACCACGTGAGAGACAATGATGCCTGTTTGACCCTGGCTGGGGTTGAGCATCGCACGCATGGCAGTGGAGCCTCATGCTACTGCAGTGTGTATGCACCAAAAAATTATTTGAATTTCGCCAATTTGCACAGGACTGTGCACTTTTCGATAGAAGTTGCATGCGTGGCTTACCCCTTCGTGACTCATCCAAAGACTCAAGTCCGCCATCTTTGCCGCCCTTAAAGGAACCGGAAGGGGGTCCGAAACAAGAGAAACATACAAAGAAATGAGCATTTCGTAACGAACGCAGAAGGTTAGAAGCGATAATCGGTGAAAAAACCCGAACTCAAAAGTGCATCGCTGCGGTGTGTATTCGCGCCTCATTCGCATCATCGCACTGGCGTTCCGCGTTGTCCGCTGTAGGAGACGGCCGCGGGCCAACTTTAGTTGTAGCACCTGACTCCCAGCGCAGTGGAGTGGCCATTCCCAAGTACATTAACATTCATGTAAGTACATCTAGAAACAATATAAGAAAGAACAAAGGAGAAGGTAAAAGGAATGAACAACTTTATAATGGAAACATCTTCTCTTGGCACCATGCCAAGGCGTCAAATTGGCGAGTTTGTGCAATGGCGGTCATTTGAACTCGTCCACACTACGTCTGTTCTATCGTAAGCCAAAATTACTCCCTTACGGTGTCTTTAGAGGAAAATGGCCTTTGGTCCATGGATTATATTCGTGTATAGAGAACAATATGTATGTTTGGGAATGACTAATGTCAAAAGGAGTGACTTGGCTCAGGACCGAACTATGATTGATCACAGCACAGCATCTCCCACCTCTGCGCTATAATTTCCACTTTATGCTCAGAATTCTGATAAGAGTTATAGAATTTTGTTGAGCTTCCGCGTCATTAACTTGCGAAATTGATTGATAAATGGGTATGTGAGCTAAATGCGTGATTGATCACCCAGCGATAAGATGCGATATCATGAGCGATTTTTCTTGGCAATTAGCATGCTTAAGTATGCAATACTTGTCATGATGTTGTCGTTCACGCCTTATTGGTGTCCGTTCGTTATTGAGATGGCATCCCGCTGAGCGAATGGCGCACGTCGGTGCGATTGACAGCACGATAAAGCTTGTCGAGAGTTTCTGAGATTTACGAAGACGAGCGTCAGATCGCATGTCAGCGCTGTAGAATTGCATCGTCCAGGGATGTGGAAGTAAATGAGGGGAAAAACTAAAATAAATGATAAATGATGAAATAAATATGGCTATATATAGTAGTATGAGTTAGTTGTACCATACAAAAGGCGTCACCGTAAAAACATATGTATGAGCAGCGGAGTGTACTGTTGTATGTGGAGACATCGAATTGCTTCAAGATGGATTCTTGAGTATTTTAATCCGAGTCCAGGGTTAATGGGATCCCATCCTTCGAACGGTCGCATTTTGAGTCAGGGTCAAGCGTTGCGTTGAGGAAAATATCTGAGAAGTACGACCCCCTCCCGACTATAAGAGTTCCTTAGTAAATACAAAGTTTGATTATGGCTTCTTAGAGACCACCTCATCGGTCCAAGAATTATTGAAAAAGAGGTGGTAATTAAGAATTCTTCAAGGAATTCTCAAAAAAATAGACACCTCGTTGAGGACTCCTCGAACCACGCTTGAGCCTACTAGTTGAAACGATTTGATTCTCTGGAAGGGAAGTAGTAGATCTGGCACGGCCCGCTTACGAACCTTCAATATGGTCGACTTGCGATGCGAGGAGAAAAGGGTCTTAGGGGGAATTCGTCACGCACTACAGTAATCCTATTGCAAGACGACACACGCGCTCGTCGAATTCGATGCGATTAGAATTCGATCTGAACCGGCGGCAACTGAGCTGTACGGCTTGACGACGGCGGTGTGGTTGCATATCCGGGGCCCGACTGTTTGAGTAGACTGAATCCTGAATAATACCAATTTGTACTTTGGGCTATGCCCTTTCAAGAATTGGCCTCATAAACCGACTGGAAGTGCTCCTCAGATATTTGACAAATATTGAGTCTATTTGGAGACTACAATTCTGAAAAAGATGTACTTTTTGGCTGCGCAAAGGTAGTCTGGGTAATTGTTCATAGTAATTAGGCCGGAATGTTAGTTTTCACTGCTCCTACTCGATAATTATGATCTTCAAATAAAGAAAAGTCAAAGTTTGCACTTTGGCGTACTGCTAGGGTTGCCCTAATGGTCTGCATTTGATCGCTAGGCTGACGTACTTTCCACCTGGTCTCCCCTCCGCCAGCGTTGACAAGTTCCTTCGAGATTCGCGGGCGGTAATCGTCCGCCCGAAATGATGTCGCGTGGTGTACGGTAGGTTGATAAGCGGATCAACTAGCGGGGCTTAGAGTATTGTCTATACGGCGCCCAGAACCGGCCGACGAAGTTCCCGTTTTAGCAGAAGTTGGCATAGGTTCTCATGAAGAGGGAACTGCATAAAGAGTAGTTATCCACTCAACAGACTAAAACAATACTCAGGTTTCCGTCTGAATGAAATGTGATCCATGCAACGTTTGGCCCGATGATAGTCAAACGTCCCCGCCGTTCTCATAGGTGGTGGCCCATTCGCGCGACCGAATTCGGGCCATCTAATCAAACATTTCGTACTCAAGGCCGCGTCACATATAGAGAGCACCGCTGGATTCGATTACATACATTTCTATATGGGCAGCCTTGCCTTGACATAGCTTTCAAATTGACATCAGAGCGTTTTCAATGAACAGGTGGTGGATGTTCTTAGCCTGCCGGCACTGCCGTTCGGCGGTCTGTAATTGTACAATGGGAAGTGAAACGTAATCCCATAACCACGAAATGGTGGCTTCCAAAATAAGGTGTTATTGCGAAACTTCTGAAGGTTTAATTGGTTCAAAGTAAGCTTAACTGCTTATCCTTCTAAAAAATTCCCTTTTTTCTTTCATTCAAATTTGTGTTCATAAAAGGCGATTTGAGCAATCGTATAAATACAGTAGGTTTTAGAACTGATCAATATTTATAGAAATCACTACGTGTACCCTCTTCCACTAAACCAATTTCAACAAATTATTATGGTCATGGGATCATGTGATATATTAGTTTTCACTTTATATTGGTTTTCAATGCACCCCATGATTATAGTGTTTTTGAAATATTCTATTTTCAGAGAATTCTATTACATTCAAATGGATAAATTTGCTCGTCAAGCGCTTGCCGAGGGCATCACGTCACGTGATGATATCATAGTCACAATGGATTCGGAAATATTCCGCACTTTAAACCAACATTATAATAGAAATAATCACGTTCAGGTATGTAGATGCATCAGAGTATTTATTTTCATTGTTAACCTACCAAAAGTTATACCGTTCTAGCCTCCTGAGAATTTGGTGAATGTCGTCCAGGAGTCGTTGCGTGAATTCTTCGATGCGATTCGTCTTGGAAAGGATGCTGAACCGTCGTGGAAAAAGCAGATTTACAAAGTGAGTCTTCTTGGCTCAGTGATTTGATTGAGTACTTTCGCAAATTTAGTTGAATGTAACGGAACCGGAACGCTGTCGAGTGCTACACATGTAGTGAGGTAGTAGAGAAAAAAGCCGAGAGAAGTGGTCAAAATTCTGAAAAACTAGTCACTACCTCTTCGCTGGTTCCAATTATGTACGCTTTTTGCGTATCACTCACATCGACTGGTATCTCGCAGATATGTGATGTATGGCGGTTATACGCAGCACATGGCGCTTCTTTTGGTGGCGCGGTTTGCCATGGCGCTATCAGGTCTAAGCGTTGCGTTGCGAAAAATATTTTAGCAATATGTCCCACTTCCCAAATCGACCCCGACCATACGATGCCCACCCTCCCTTCCATGACTGTTGTTGCCGGTATGCTAATGGTCGCACAAAAATGTCGCCAATCGATGATCATCACATTTTGTACTTCTAAGTAACAAGGTATTGCTACCTAGCTTCCTAGAAGTCGAAGTACATGAATTAAAATATTGATTGTTTTTAGAGGATCCCATTGTCGGTCATAATCACTAGGAAAATGCGACTGTTCTCTTTTCCGGGGCCTCCCCATCCCTCGCAGATTCCTCGACGTAGCCTCGAACCGTTTCAGCAGAGGATTCTTCAACCCATTTCGACCCTGGGGGTATCTGAAGAGCCCAGCTGAAGATACAGGTGTAATGTGAACGGGGATCTGTAAATCGCTAAAACGCGTTTGAGACAATTTTGAAATTTGTCTAACCTTTGTGGTTTTATGAAGTAATTTATGTCATTTTGATATTTTTAAGGTGATCAATCGACTAGACGATCAAATACCTGAGTATTTCAAAGATCCGAATTTCCTCGAGCGGTTGGAATAGTCCGGATGAAGCCGTACATTTTTTTTTTTGTAAACATACGTTATACTCATAGATGTTACAAGCACAATCAATGCTGTGATGATCCATTCCATTTCATTTTATTTTTGTTTGTTCTTCTGATATTTTCATCATTTTCTTTCCTATAGCTTTACATTATATTGTCTAGTACTGCTAAGCTCTAAGTCACGCGTTGTGCAATCGATGCAGGAATCGACCACTTTTCATCAGATAATCAATAATTTGCAATTTCGTACACATTTACATCATACGTTGCGTTGTCTTTTTCTTAATTACTAAATAATTGTTCAATCACCATTGTGCCTAATATCGATCTTTTCGCCCTCCATTCTTGAAATACGTATTGATTGGACAGTGTTCTCGTTTCAATATGGTCCCATTTATTACTACTTGAGGCATTCCTTTGTACAGTTTTATAAGCTTCACAACTTCTATTTTCACCCATATTTATCTTACGACTCGGCCGAAGAGCAAAGTGTTCTCTGCGTCTCTGCACTTTAGTGAGAGGAGCAGAGAAGTGATATTCAAGAGAAAAAAGTCGTTGCGCTTTGAGAGTTATTCTTCACTAACTATATCAAACATACATAAGTATTCCAGTGTTATTATGCAAGTGTCGCCTGTTGCGATAAATAAATTTGAAAGAAGTAATTCTTCGCGAGGTTTCAAGCCACGCCCACTTTGACGGTTGTCTCACGGTGTAGCCTTACCTCTGTCAGGTTTCACTTTATAGGTGATTATTGATTAAGAGTGCATTGATTACTCGTGAATTGTGGTCATTCCGGGCGAACTACTGCCTGACAGCTAATAGCTTCGGAGAATAAAGGCCGCGTTTATACTCTGTGGTAGCGGCTGCAGATCGTGGCTGCGCGTCTCTGCGTCTCCACCTATGCCACCTTGTCTCGAAGCTCTGCGTAGCCCCTGCACCTCTCCCGTGACACTCTGCCTCGCTGCCTGTGAACGCAGCAACGCCCTGTCGGCGCTGAGTATGAGTGCGGCTTAATCGCTTCAAGACCCAAGCACATGACTCTCACGTATCGCGTGCACGCCGAACACCGCGGTGCAAAATCCTGTCCAGATTGTGGAGATATCCCCATGCAGAAACTTGTCCTTGTAATGAGAGGAAGCAGTGGCTAGTCGCCGCTCGCTTAGTCCCTTTACGCTGGCTAAAGCAATTCGCCGAGTATGACTGAAGCGCGAAATGAGCCGCTACATTTTTGGGACCAAGGCACACAGACACCTCGCGGATCACAATTAAACTCTTTATTGTGGACTTTTTTACAAAAATTAGCGATGATTGAGACGTCTATAATATTTTAGGTAATTTATATTGGTAAGGCTGTGGCATTTCGTCCAATGCCTGGTTTCACGATGTCCAGTGATTTCGGTTCGCCTTCATCCATTTTATAGCGGACAATGGATGCCTGTAAGTTGTCATCTCTACTACATATGAAACGCTTCGTCTGTATGTACGTCCCTCCGTCCGTCTGTCTAGAAATTAGGTACTATATGAAAAACGACCTGTGGAGATGGGGACAAGTTTGGTATGGGTAGGGTATGGGACAAGAAGTAGAAAACACAATGGGCCAGGTGAAGCTCCACCCGTGGTGGGCGGAGCGTGCACCGAAACACTGCCCACAAGAAAAAGCGATTTCGATCGACCTACTGACGCACATGGTGTTTCGCACACAGCAGTGGGCGCCAGCCAACTGGTGAATAATATACATATGCGATCGATTCATCCATTTTTCCAATTCTGGCTTGAAGTATAAACTCGAAGGGCTAGCTGGATTTTCAGTGGTCGAACATTACATTTCTGAGCTCCATCCCTTTTCTACTACACGACTTGGGGGAAGACCATACGCTGTTGCTATCCACTGCGAACAAACTTGGGACAGGGACAAGAAGTAGCACGTAATGTTGAAATAAGCGATAAACTGCTTAGCTTGTATTGTTGCTCTAGAAAGCACTAAGCGTTGGATTTCTAGCGACTTCTGAAACATTATGGAAGCTGACTCGATTTATACAGTAGATGTATAGTAGCGGCTAACTGTAGTAGCATAGCGAACAACTGAGGTCACTTTAAGATCCCTAGGTCCCTCAATTCTTTCGGAAATGGCTTCCTGAAACCTCTACTTAAGAACTCTCTCTATACCGTAATATCCCGAAATTTCCGAAGATACCAGTGGTCTTCTTGCCCATCACTCATCCGAACGATGGGGTCAAGACACTCCAACCAGGCCACCGCGTTACGCAAAGTGCGTTGTCGGGCACCAAGGGCTCAGATAGTTCCGTTGCGAACTGACTGCATGCTATGGGGTGCAACCCAGTTGAAGTGTGCTTACACCCACTTCTTTTCAAGAAGGCTTTTGTGGCTGAAAAAGCTATCAGCAAAGAACTCACATTCATTCCTTGAATGGTCATAGCTGCAGCGTAGTTTCGAAAATTATCCAAATAAGCTACAGCTGAGACGATCGTCACCACTTCTTTTGGGTAATTGAGGAATCCCTCATCGACCTGTGGTGAGATGAAAACGAGTGAAAAAAAATGGGATATTTTGCTTTCGTCTATTTCTTTTCAGAATGTGCAACGCATTCCAGTTCCTATCGGAATCGTAGCTGTACATATTTGATAGCGACTTTCCTTATAAATATTGTGGGCATTAGTTCTTGTACATGTCAGAATTTCTAACCTTCCACCAGTTCCTTGTTCCTGGAGAAATAGGAGTATTGTTAGCCTTAACCCGTAAAGAATTTACTCCACGGCCTACGCGAATACGAAGATCCGAGGTAAGGCGCAGGACACGGTAATCGTTGTGGGACCCAACTATTCAGAACGCGTTCATACTTTGCGGTACAGGCAGCAATGCGTGCTTGCGTGTCTCTGCGTCTCCGTCTGAGCCATCTTCACTAGTTGCCTGCGTCGGCTCTGCACCTTCTCTGTGCCACTCTGCCTCGCTGCCTGTCAATGCAGTCACGCCATTCTGGCGCAAAGTATGAACGCGGTCTTACAGCGCCCCACACACTGCAACGCGAATTTTATGCCTATTGAGACCTCACGTCCGCCTCGGGTGAAACCCGTAAATCTTCAAATTTCTAGAATTATATTAGGTGATGGCCGTTAAACCTAGCTGATGTCTGTCGTGATCAACAGCTAAAAATTAGAACTTGAAGAAATATTGATTGATTTTATTGAACGCCTATTGGTTACTCACTAACTGCCGCCCTCGTACGATCACAGCCAATCCGTTTGCTTTGCAAAATGCTGAGCATTGCGATTCGGTGAACGTCGGTATTCCGTCATCAGAGATCACTGGGTTTGCTTCTAGTTTCATCACTGCCCATGCAGCTTCCTGAAAACCCATCTTCAGAATAACACTATTGTTGAGGAATTTTTTTTTGAGAAATACGGCTTTCCCTGACCATAAGATCCCCCCACCGTGAGTAGAGTACGGTTACTGACTGACGTTTCTTTCGATAAATTGCCTCTTATCGGTCCAAAACCTATTTTAAAAGGATAATCATGGAGGGGTCCTAGAGGGATTTTCGAAAATACCATTTTTTCACCTTCCTAACCGAATCACGACCTTCCCCTCACTTTCCAACCCTATGACCCCGTACTTTCCAACCTTGAACACGACCTCCTGCGGAATTCTGGACTCATGCTCGACCCTCTCTGAGGCTGCCGAGTGCATAACAACTCCTGATGCTTCGAATGTGTGGTCTCAATTGTGTTCATCTGCGTAGAGTGGTGAATCTTGCTTTGGAAAAATAGCAAGCGCGAGGCGCGACATAGGTGAAAACAAACCCTGAACCTACCATACATATTGATCGGTCCACTTGATTCATCGACACTCTCGAACATGCCTTCAGTGCTGCTAAACCATTCTCACGAATGACAGGACCAGGCCCACCAGGGATGCAAAGGATTTTTGGCCCGATCATTGCAGCTATTGGCATAAAAGCCACTGTTCGCTGAATTTGAGCAATTATTCGCAACCTCAAAAGAATCGTTCACGGAAATTCAAATTCTCTTGTTACCCACTTATCTATGTTGTATTTCCTTACTAAGGATCACATGCCAAGTTTCACGCGCATATACAAGAATCCAATTGAGAATGAGCTCCCCAGAGTGACGGACGACGAGGTGGGGCGTCCGAGCGGCTATCTACGCCAGGAAGTTGAGAGGCAAAGAGGCGACACTCATGTGGTCAGAGACGCAGAGAAGCAATCAACACTGAGCTCGAAAATTCGAACTGTGCTCTAACCCTGACGCTGTTCAAATGATGTAGCGGAAAATGTAACGGAATTCAAACGAGTTTTTAGTTCCTTCACTGTCTGTTGGAGTGGAGAAAGTTCTCGGTCATTTCGTAGTTCTGTTCATCTACTTTATCTTACAAAGTGATTTCAAGAGGAGTTGGAATCATGGACTTTCCGGGGCGATTCCTTCAATATCAACATTATACGAGCTTGCTCACCATGACCGAATCAGAAACCTTTGACACTGCTTCAGGCGGAATTCGCCTCCGAATTAACCAGTCGTCCAGTCCCAAACTCTTCAAAAAGGCTTATTTCGTGGTACAACTCGTCCATGACCTTTGCCTTAGCTACTTTATCCTCTCACCTTTATTGATGCTGGCTCTTCGAGATGACCTTTCAATAGGTACACCTTTGTTGGAAAGAGACATTTCAAGCAAAAAAGCAGCATTAAACTTTCCAAGGGTGCTGAAGCAGACTGTCATTAGTAAAGACTACAATATTTGACCATGCACAACTTTTGAGATACACAAACCAAAGCCGAGTCCAAAATAGCATCCAAGGAAGACATAGGTCTTCTGCGGTGGCATTCCTACTAATGAAAGCAGTGTGATCAAAGAATCTCCTTCGCCATAGATTGGTCCCATCACGGTCACCTCACCCTGAAATTCTGGAGTAGATTTGTCGAGTAGGGCTGTGGACATCACAGCCATTCGCTTGAAGACACGTACGTTCGCCGGAAGGAGGGGTTAGGCTGGATCGTCACGCAGGGTTCATACTCAGCGCCGGCAGGGTGTATGCGTTCACGGGCAGCGAGGCAGAGTGGCACAGGGGAGGTGCAGAGACGACGCAGGCAACGGGAAGGGTGGCATAGGCGGAGACGCAGAGACACGCAGCCATGACCTGCCGTCGGCATCGCAGAGTATATATGCGGCCTCATTGGGAGCTCTGGTAGGCGGGTCGCTCCAACCCTTCTTTGCAGGAGAGACGAAGCCACCTTCAAACGCCTAACGATTCAGCTGAGATTTTCAGACTGGCGAGCGTAGAATGCGCATCTAAAAGCGATACGGCTTAGAGCAGTGTCGAAAAAATTTTGAAAACATGACTCTCAATCCATTCAATTCAACGCTGCCCTAAATAAGAACCCGTTTCTTCAATGAAGGCCGATGAAGAGTTGGGGATATGGGAAGGGTCGAGTGTTACGTCGGGGAATATTTTCAAGAAATGCGGCCACCTAACCAATACTTCGTTAATCGTATTATAGTGCTACCTAGTAATTCATCGATTGTCGATCTAAGGGACCACCACATCGGCTGAAAGATCATTTTAAAAGAGGTGGTCATCGGAGAATCCCTAAAGGATTTTCTCATTAAATACATACAACCTCCTTCCCTCTTTTCCGCCCTGAAATACGACCCCCGTTGAAAATTTTTCGTCCCATGCTTGAACCTGATGTGGGTGTTACAAATATGTACCACACCTTGCTCATTGACTAACCGATCGATGATTGGCCAAGCTCTACGGTCCCTTTCGAACGTGAAAAATTTATTCCTCCTGTCGAGGATTGCTCGATCCATGTTGCTTGTCCCGCTAAAAGCTTGCTGAAGTTTTGGTGCTATATGAACTCCGAGGTGAGCAAAGCAATTTTCTTACATGCAGAAAAAGGTTTCCATTTTATTACAAGTGGTTGACATTGACTTAAAAGCACACCACGCGACAACCAGATTAGTGTCTCACTTTCTTGGGGCAGGTAGGTCTTCGGCTAAGTGCTCACACTGCACCTTTCTTGCAGCTTCACTGTACACCCTCACCGTGTTGTGTCTGCTTGAACACAACCTAGCCACGCCCATCAAACCAGATCATACCTGACTTTAGACGAACGAATTTCCAACATGCTACTCACGTGGAGAAGGAACCTACATAGGGTGGGGGTCACGAGGTCGAATTTACGCTTCGCGGCGGTGCACTCGCAGCGCCACCAGTACGACTCGCCGCATCGATTGCCCGTGGGAGAATGGCTGAGCGCGACCGCGTCACGTCTGCGCTTCCACTCTTGCCACACTGCCTCGCATGAAGGCTGCCATGCCCCGCCACCGGCACTCGCACCCGCCGCGCCGCTCGTCGCGCGCGGCCGTGCGGAAATTCGACCTCGTGCCCCCACCCAACTACATGAGCAAATAAATAAACTTACCGTAAGAGGAAATAATTGAATGAAACAGTCATTTCCTGATGACAGCTCCCTCGTTGTGTGTTCAAGCAGGCACAACACCATGAGGGTGCACCGTGAAGCCACAACAAGGGTGCAGCCTGAGTAGTTATTTAAGGACCTACTCTCCCCAAGAAAGTAAGCCACTAATCTGATTATCACGTGGTGTGGCTTTGAAGCTTCTTCTCTACGGGCTCAGCTGCGGTACCCCCTTCCCCTTCCCGATTTGTATAACGCCAAAGTTGTTTAGATAACTTGGGGATCCTTGCTAGGAAGCCCATTGATGGTGCTTATAAATAAACCAGTTGGCGGGCGCACACTACTGCGCGCCATCCATGGCGATATTGTGTAAAATGGGGTTGATCGGCACGACCACAGTTGTGCATGGAATTAAGTGGAAATTCCTATGCTTTTAGCTGAGCTATTGAATTGGAAAAAGCAGAGAAGATGGCGTGATAAAAAAGCTTTAGGCATTGAGAGTCCCAGCTTTGCTGCGACGCGAGATAACAATTTCTCGCTATTCGTCTTTCGAGGCTCCTTATCAGCCCTTATCAGTTGTTATCACTTCCGTTCCCTCACCCCTGATGTCCCCTTACCCCCCCCCCCTATATCACTTTAAAAGTCCAGAGTCCCAGCTTTGCTGCGACGCGAGATGTGAATTTCTCGCCATTCGCCTTGCGAGGCTCCTTATCAGCCCTTATCAGTTGTTATCACTTCCGTTCCCTCACCCCTGATGTCCCCTTACCACCCCCTATATCACTTTAAAAATCCAGAGTCCCAGCTTTGCTGCGACGCGAGATGTGAATTTCTCGCCATTCGCCTTTCGAGGCTCCTTATCAGCTCTTATCAGTTGTTATCACTTCCGTTCCCTCACCCCTGATGTCCCCTTACCACCCCCTATATCACTTTAAAAATCCAGAGTCCCAGCTTTGCTGCGACGCGAGATGTGAATTTCTCGCCATTCGCCTTTCGAGGCTCCTTATCAGCCCTTATCAGTTGTTATCACTTCCGTTCTCTCACCCCTGATGTCCCCTTACCACCCCCTATATCACTTTAAAAGTCCAGAGTCCCAGCTTTGCTGCGACGCGAGATATCAATTTCTCGCCATTCGCCTTTCGAGGCTCCTTATCAGCCCTTATCAGTTGTTATCACTTCCGTTCCCTCACCCCTGATGTCCCCTTACCACCCCCTATATCACTTTAAAAATCCAGAGTCCCAGCTTTGCTGCGACGCGAGATGTGAATTTCTCGCCATTCGCCTTTCGAGGCTCCTTATCAGCTCTTATCAGTTGTTATCACTTCCGTTCCCTCACCCCTGATGTCCCCTTACCACCCCCTATATCATTTTAAAAATCCAGAGTCCCAGCTTTGCTGCGACGCGAGATGTGAATTTCTCGCCATTCGCCTTTCGAGGCTCCTTATCAGCCCTTATCAGTTGTTATCACTTCCGTTCTCTCACCCCTGATGTCCCCTTACCACCCCCTATATCACTTTAAAAGTCCAGAGTCCCAGCTTTGCTGCGACGCGAGATATCAATTTCTCGCCATTCGCCTTTCGAGACTCCTTATCAGCCCTTATCAGTTGTTATCACTTCCGTTCCCTCACCCCTGATGTCCCCTTACCACCCCCTATATCACTTTAAAAATCCAGAGTCCCAGCTTTGCTGCGACGCGAGATGTGAATTTCTCGCCATTCGCCTTTCGAGGCTCCTTATCAGCTCTTATCAGTTGTTATCACTTCCGTTCCCTCACCCCTGATGTCCCCTTACCACCCCCTATATCATTTTAAAAATCCAGAGTCCCAGCTTTGCTGCGACGCGAGATGTGAATTTCTCGCCATTCGCCTTTCGAGGCTCCTTATCAGCCCTTATCAGTTGTTATCACTTCCGTTCTCTCACCCCTGATGTCCCCTTACCACCCCCTATATCACTTTAAAAGTCCAGAGTCCCAGCTTTGCTGCGACGCGAGATATCAATTTCTCGCCATTCGCCTTTCGAGGCTCCTTATCAGCCCTTATCAGTTGTTATCACTTCCGTTCCCTCACCCCTGATGTCCCCTTACCACCCCCTATATCACTTTAAAAATCCAGAGTCCCAGCTTTGCTGCGACGCGAGATGTGAATTTCTCGCCATTCGCCTTTCGAGGCTCCTTATCAGCCCTTATCAGTTGTTATCACTTCCGTTCTCTCACCCCTGATGTCCCCTTACCACCCCCTATATCACTTTAAAAGTCCAGAGTCCCAGCTTTGCTGCGACGCGAGATATCAATTTCTCGCCATTCGCCTTTCGAGGCTCCTTATCAGCCCTTATCAGTTGTTATCACTTCCGTTCCCTCACCTCTGATGTCCCCTTACCACCCCCTATATCACTTTAAAAATCCAGAGTCCCAGCTTTGCTGCGACGCGAGATGTGAATTTCTCGCCATTCGCCTTTCGAGGCTCCTTATCAGCCCTTATCAGTTGTTATCACTTCCGTTCCCTCACCCCTGATGTCCCCTTACCACCCCCTATATCACTTTAAAAGTCCAGAGTCCCAGCTTTGCTGCGACGCGAGATATCAATTTCTCGCCATTCGCCTTTCGAGGCTCCTTATCAGCCCTTATCAGTTGCTATCACTTCCGTTCCCTCACCACTGATGTCCCCTTACCATCCCCTGTATCACTTCAAAAATTCAGAGTCCCAGCTTTGCTCCGACGCGAGATATCAATTTCTCGCCATTCGCCTTTCGAGGCTCCTTATCACCTCTTATCAGCTGCTATCACTTCCGTTCCCTCACCCTTGATGTTCCCTTACCACCCCTCATATCACTTTAAAAAACCAGAGTCCCAGCTCTACTGCGACGCGAGATATGAATTTCGTGACAGACGGAGGGACAGACAGACTAAGCGTTTTATATATAGTAGGGATCACAACACAAGCACTGGGATGGTAAGTTGCTCACAGTAAGTTCGACGAGGCTTGGCTCCTTCTCTAATATTGCCGTTGTACGGTTGAGTAGCATCGTGAATACGTCCATTTTGAGGAACGGTTTAGGACCATCCGGGTAGAAGTTCATGATGTAGCTCCAAATATTTTTCGCAAACGTTTCTGAATTCCAAGTAATCGAATACGGCCATACCTCTGCATCAGGCACCACTTACCAAGTGAAAAATTGTTCGCGGTTACACCACCTGTTAACTCGATTGATGATATCTGGAATTACATACAATGATAGATATCCATCCATCCATTCTAACCTTACTGATAGGTTGGCGCATAATTTTTGCACTACATGCGACTTTTCTTGTAGACGTTGCTACTCCAAAACATGCAGAGGTACTGTCGGAATGAGGAGGGGGGGGGGTATCCCACCATGAACATTATTTTGACCAATACTTAGAAGGGGAAAGGAACCCTTTCTCCCCACCACTGAGACTTAAAGGAATTGTCCACGAAAAAAGTCTTTGTCTTGGCGGGGTAGGCGGGGCCTCCGAGTAAGTGCCCACCCCGTCGTCCACAGCGGTCGGAGACGCATTGTAGGAACAGGAACTGACGTAAATAATCTCACTCTCCGTTCCCAAACGCGGCGGACGACGGGTCGGGGCTTTTACTCAGAGACCCCGCCCAGCCAAGAATTTAGGGAACTGTATCTCAGCCGGATTCCCATTTTTTCGCGTGAAACTCTGCATGTGGTCCGTATTAGGCAAATGCAACATAAATATAAGGGCAGCAGAGGAACTAATTTTTTTCGTGGGCGATTCCTTCAAGCAAAAATATAGGCCTGTGTGTGCAAATTGTCCTCAAAGATCCCTCCAAGATGCTCAGGTAAAAGTTTTCATGAGATATCCCTCCCCCTCATTGCGATAGCACCCCGCAGATGCTACAGTGATTGGGTAACGACTGTCCCATGCCCTCTGTGTGAAGTTCAACAAGCCACGATTTGAAAAATCTGTGGATACACAATTCGAGTGTAGCTAGATAAGGCCCTGATTAACGACACCGGGAGGGGTAAATGTGGTGAAGCGGCGAAAAAAAAAACAGGAAATAGGTATCCAATTACCCCCTTCCCTATCGCGCCCCTCTGCGTCACTAGCGGGGGTAGACCCCAGACGAGCGGAGAGGCTGAATCAACCGGCTGCGAACGCTGTCCCGTCCTCGTCGGCAACTCGCCCGCCTGAAGAACTGCAGAACGACACGCCGTGCTACGGGATCGTAATAAGACCCCAAGCCGTTTTTTTTCAATGCAAGTCTTGTTAAACATCACCTCTTCTGAATAGGAAGGTTTGTTCTCAGAAAATATGTATGCCCAGTTCTCACATTCTCCTTACTACTCCCGGTGCTTTCGAAATGTCGCGCAGAAAAAAGCGGAACTTTGGCTCTTCGTTATCTTCCTGCCCTATCTTTGCAACGCTGGAACATCGGCATGTTGCTAAACAAAACAACTGCTATGCGGAGGAAGTGAAGGATACTGTTGCCCAGCTTGTAGCCGTTAAATTTTATCAGTAGCCGCTACAGCAGTGTCGATGCTACATTGTAAATGTGTAGCATCCGAACAAATAGTTCTGACCTAAAATCCAGCTACTACTAGACGTAGATGGTTCTCCTTTTCTCTGCCAATGGTACCCCTTCTTATGCTTAATACAGAGTATACAATCTTTATTTCCAACTATTATATCTCATAGCCACGGATCTCCTTCACCGAGGGGCTTCTCTCGCTGGAGGGTCTCGAGCCGTTAGGTGGCAAGGCTACGTGGCGCGACCCCAGGTGGCGGATAGGGGGCTAATCGCGGACCGAAAGTCACCATGTACAGTAGCGCTCAAAAGTCTTCGGCGAAATGGTCTTTCACTCGGGTTTTTTCACTTGTAACTTTCTTGCAACTGCACCGATTTAAGAGAAATTTTAGTATGTTGTACTTGGAGAAACTGCATACTTAATATACTATTTTGGCGCGAAACGCTGTAGGTTACGTGGTTATATGAAATTTTTTAATTTTGGCATGCCATCGCTATGCCGTCCCGCTGTGCCGCTGTCATCAAAAGTCGTGTTCTTGCTACAAAATATTAATGTTCTCTGAGGCTTGCTCTTTTTGTTTTTGTATAGAAAGCCGTTTTTCTTGAACAAGCCTCTTACTTTTTTTTGGGTGGTCTTGTAGTAAATTCTTGTTAAAAATCATGAAAAGTGGCAAGCGGCGCTCAAGTACAAGAAAATGTTGACAATAGGTTCAGGCACCACATATTAAAATTTTGTCAAATTTGGTCAAGTAGAAAAAAAGTTGTGACAAAAAAGTTTTGGCCGAAGACTTTTGAGCGCTACGTATTTACCCTGAGACGCAGGTGGATCCAGGGGATCGACTCCCTGTTTTTGCTGCGCTGGGCTGATTCATACCCTCTGTATCCATGCAGACGTTTCTTGCATACGTGTGGGGCGTTCTGTATGGTGCAGTTGCATTCGGTCCAGCCAAAAGCTTGCATTCTAACGACTGGGAGGTACATGGGAAGCGGTCCGGGGTCGCCTCCAACAAATAAACCCCAAGTCCACTTCGGGATAGCCTGGCTAACTACCCGGAGTACACCCAGCCCCCACGACAGAGCCCGGCAAGCTACTCGTGGGTCTTCATCTTGCTGAAAACAGCAATAAAAATGGGCCTCATTCCCCTGAATCTGAGGGAGTCCCCAATACGGCCGCGTTGGGTAGGACCGCTCGGGAGAGGCTGCTAAAATCTCAGGGCTGCAACAGGCTGCCTGAATCGAGAAGGACTGAGATGGCGATCTGTACTTACAACGCACGAACTCTTGCATGGGAAGCGAGTATCGAAGATCTGATGATGCATGCCAGGAAGATCAAGTACGACGTCATCGGACTGACCGAGACGAGGAGGCATCGCCCGCTACACGCCGTGTACGAGACTGGTGAAGAACTGTTCCTTGGAACATGCGACAGGAGAGGCGTTGGCGGTGTGGGCGTTCTCGTCAACACGCACTTGGCCATGAAAATCGATTCGTACGAAAATCTGCCACCCGAATCGGACGTTTGCGATTGAAAAGATGCGGTTCAATCCCGGCTTTGACCATCTTCGTCGCCTACGCACCAACATCAAGCTACGACGAGGACGAGCTCGAAGCTTTTTATGTGGAACTGGAGAAGTTCTACAAGGAAGACCACACCTTCTTCAAGGTCATCGTGGCGACTTCAAACCAAGATCGGCCCTAGAAGAACGGACAGTGAGCTTCACATCGGGACTCACGGAACAGAATGGAATGAGCAGGGTGAAAGGCTGTCAGAGTTTATTATGTCGATCAACTCCATCCATGGTAACTCACAGTTCCAGAAGCCCTCTCATCTGCGATGGACTTGGGAGTCACCCGGTAGACAATTCCATAATGAGATCGATCACGTCATCTTCAATCGAAGGTTTTGCCTGATCGACGTCGCTGTTGTTCCGAAGTTCTACACGGAATCAGACCGTCGACTCATCCGCGCAAAATTCCTCTTTTCGATACGTGGAGAGAGAGCCGCGAAATTCAAGGAGCGAAGATCCAAGACAGTCATCAACTGGGAAAACTTCGTTTCTCTCGCTTGCGTATGGGAGGATTCCGTTATCGAAAACATCGACGACGAGTACAACCGGCTCGTTGAGCATCTTCACGATTGTGCCAGGAGGGCAAAGAGTTTGAAAGTTACAAAGAGGCGTTTCTCTTCGGAAGCTCTCGAGCTGATACGCCAACGTGGAGCCGCACGAGCCGCAGGCGATTACCAACTGACGTCCGAACTTGCGAAGCAATGCAGAGAGGCGATAAAAGAAGTTCTCAAGGAGAGAAGAGCAGCAGTGCTGGCTGAAGCAGCAGAGGCTGGGAGGAGCATTCGCAATGCCCGCCGAAGCTTCGCCAGTTATAGGACCAAAATAACCGGTCTCCGGCGTCCGGACGGCACAGTTCCTGCTTCCCGAAGGGCATGGAGAAGGTCATCTACGACTTCTACTCGGATCTCTTCGATAGTCATGTCCAACTGCCTAGGAGCAATCTGAAGCAGGATGGATATGTCGTACCATCAGTTCTCCCTTGCGAAGTCCGACACGCCATTTCGTCGGTGAAGAATGGTACAGCACCCGGCCCCGACAGGACCAGACCGGAACATCTGAAGAATCTCCCGCCAGTTATCGTCAAAACACAGGCCCGACTCTTCACACGCTACCTGTCGGAATGCAAGGTACCCACATGGTGGAAAACTAGCAGGACAGTGTTGCTGTATAAGAAGGGAGATCCACACGACATTGGCAATTATCGTCCAATCTGCCTGCTGTCTGTAGTCTACAAGCTCTTCACTCGTGTCATCTTGATAGGATCGGTAGAACTTTAGACGAAGGACAGCCATGCGAGCAAGCAGGGTTTCGGAGAGGATTCAGTACAATCGATCACATCCACACGGTCACTAGACTCATCGAAGTATCGCGAGAGTACAAGATGCCGTTATGTCTCACATTCATCAATTTGAAGAAAGCCTTCGACTCCGTTGAGACAGAAGCGGTTATCAAAGCCCTGAGAAACCAGGGTGTGTCTACTCAGTATATAAGAGTACTTCGTGAGCTCTACAGCAGTTTCACGACCAGAATCTCGCCTTCTACAAGGAAGTCATCATCGACGTAAAGAGAGGGCTTCGACAAGGCGACACTATCTCGCCTCAACTATTCAGCGCCGCTCTTGAGAACGTCATACGACAACTGGAATGGGAAGGAATGGGAGTGAAGGTCGATGGCCGGCATCTACACCACCTCCGCTTCGCTGACGACATTGTGCTAATAACACCGACAATCCAGCAAGCGGAACGGATGCCAGCTGGTTTTGACTGCGGGTGTTGAAAGATCGGTCTGCACCTGAACCTGACGAAGACGATGTTCATGAGAAACGGATTGGTACCTGACGCCCCATTCACGCTCAACGGAACGAACGTCACCGAATGCTTCAGCTATGTGTACCTAGGTCGGGAAGTCAATATGATGAACGACTTAGCACCAGAGTTGAGCAGGAGGAAAAGAGCGGCATGGGGAGCCTTCAAGTCCATCGAGGGAGTAGTGAAGAAGACGAAGAACATCCGGCTCCGCGCCCATCTATTCGATTCCGCTGTCCTTCCCGCCCTAACATACGCCTCAGAGACCTGGACTCTACGTAAGCAGGAGGAGCATGCGGTCGGCGTCATCCAACGCGCCATCGAGAGGACGATGCTCGGAGTATCCCGATACACGCAAGTGCAGATGGGAATCCGGAGTTTCGAACTCCGTCGTCGATGAAAGATCAGGGACGCCGTCGTATTTGCAAAGGAATCGAAGATTAGATGGACCGGACACGACATGCGATATCGCGATGACCGTTGGACCAGAGCGGTTACCGACTGGATCCCTCGGGACGTCAAACGAACACCTGGACGACCGCCGCCCGATGTTCAGACTTCTTCACGAAAGCTCTGCGCGAAATGAACGAGACGCTACGTGTCCCTGGAGCCAGAAACGTTCACTGAACTGCTTTGGCTCGCGACAGGGACGAATGGGGACGTTGCTGGCGCCTGCTCGAGGCTCTCCATGAACAACGGGACGACAGGTGATACAGGTGATATCTCATAGGCGGAGGTGGTATACTGGTAGGTGGCACGCACCCCACTCTCAGGGTGCGGGGATCATCCCACATCAACGCCCGCCCAGGCCAAGCAAGCCTTCTGTCCTTCTGGGGTCGGTGAATTAATAGCAGAAAGAGTGTGGGAGGACAAAAGCACTGACTTGCTGAGAAGCACTGACATCGACTGGCTGCCGCAGTTCATTGTAGAGGTCGAATCGCATTCACTCTCCGCCATGAATTCAAATTGAACTAGGACGCGCGACGCATCCCACGGAAGAAATCTACGTCAAAAAGTTTATCCAACATTTATCAAAGATTCCCAACCTCGTCTGGCCCACTGAGTTGGTCAAGCAGCCAAACTGCTCACATTTCTGGGAGCCATGACCATTTGATTGTCTGCCATGTGGGTACGATAGGTTTAGTAACACTTATCGCATGTTCATCTTCAAATCCGATTCTTAACTTCTTAAGATATCATCCGGTTCAGTGGGCATTCAACCACCTGTGGTTGGGTGGGACAATAGATTCGCACTTCCCGATCCGAAACGGAGGGAACACTGAGGCATTGTACAAATAGATGGCACTAATAATAGTCGCAGCATAAATGTCAGAAGCTGTAGCTTTTACTAGGGATTTTAGGGACACTTCTAAGGCCGCGGTCATACTTTGCGCAGATGCGTTAGTTGACGCCGGTGCCGGCGTCAACTCACGAAGACACTTGCGTGAGTTGACGCCGGTACCGGCGTCAACTAACGCAGCTGCGCAAAGTATGACCGCGGCCTAATAAATTATGTGTCTGAAGATGACATTTATTTGAGCCGGCTACAACGTAACTAGACCACCTCATATAAATATACATTGTCATAAATCACCGGAGCGTGCTCTAAATCACTATGGTAATACCACAAGGGCGGCGAAACCACGTTGAATTCTGGAGGTGTCGCAAGACCAATTCACCATCTTGACGCATGCGGTATAGATCGCGTGCAGCAGTTCATTATACTATACTTTGGTTACCCGTTAATTGATTGCATTGACGGCACGAATATGTTCCATCTGGTGTACGTTTTTTCTGCTCGCTTCAATTCTCTCAGCTGTTGCTCACGTGCACGAATTCAGGAGCATCACTGAACATCCGTCAGTGTTACGCTTTCTCCATACTCTGCGGCACTGACGCCAGAAGGTTGCGGATCTCTGGAAATCTCTGCGTCTCATACGTGCTTACAGAGCGCACTTGCTCACCCCGCCTTGTCGGTTTCAATGCGGTAGAGTATGGAGGAGGGCCTTACGCGTATCTGTGATACGTCGCAGTAATGGACAGTGAAATGACACGCTCGCTTGTAGGAGAAGCTTCCACTGTACGAGAGCTACGCAGTGTGGGATTCCGCTGATAAGTTCAGAGAAGCTTCCTCTCTTGAATTGCATCCAACAACGTCCCTCTTTGCACTATAAAATCCCTGAACACCCATATGGTAGTGTCTTGAGCCCTTGCCTTCGAGATAAGTCGCCTCATTCTGCAGCGATGCCCTTCACTGTTTCCTTCATTATCTGCTCGTGGCAAGCCGCTAATGTGCCACTACTGAATAACTACCGACATATCAAAGGGATCGTGCACGGAAAAATGGGTTTCTCTGTTACCCATGTATTTATGTTTATTTCCTTAATTAGGGCTGCGTGCAACGTTTTACGCGAAAGAGTGAAAATTCGGCTAAGATACAGTTTTTCAAAGTGGTGGTTGGGGAGGGAGGGGGGGGGTCTCAGAGAAAATACTTGCCCCGTCGTTCGCCGCGGTCTGAGACGAAGAGTGGTACTGTTCACGTGACTATATGTTCCCACCATGCGTCTCCGACCACGGCGGCCAACGCGGCGGGCATTTACTTTGAGGCCCAGCTCTCTCGGTGAAGTATCTTTGCTGGATTCTCACTTTTTCGCGTGAAAATTTGCATGAGTCCCTCATTAGGCAAATACAACATAAATATATCGGTAACATAGAACTTTTTTTCCTTGAACGATTCCGTTAAGGCTTAGAGTGCCAAGTAGTTCGCAGAACGAAGGATCGCGAGCCTAGTAGGTTCTCATCTTCCAAAGAGTGGACCTTACATCTTTGAAGCATTCTGTAAGACGTAGACCTCATTGCAATGCCAGTGCCTACCTCTTGATCAACGACGGACATTTTGTTGTGGGCAAAATGAACCTCACTCTGCTTTGCAGTCGTAGCTGAAAGCAATCGTTAACAGCCAAGAGCTACAGAGGAAAAACTAGCAACATACTGGTAGTTTATGCAGCGTTCACAGCGGTGGAATTCGCGTTTTTGAGGAAACTGTTAACGATACGTGTCGGTTGGGAGGATCACAGAACCCGCGTTTTTGTGGAAAAGCGGAATAGTGGTGAGTGTTTATGAAGCGCTTGACCTGACCATATTACAGCAGTGATCGTGGCGAGAGCGACAAATTCGATTCCCATTTTTGGCATAGTACCTACCTATACATGCTGACCGTGGCGAGCGCCCACGAATTCGAATTCATGGTCGAATATGAATTCCTGGGTCTCCGTCACGACCATCATAGTGAAGTGTGGTTTTATCAAGCGTTTTACAAAGGGAGCGCGTCACTAGAGTGCCGCCGCGGTTGACGGCGGGCACATGATTTCGACCCCGTCGCTGCCGGCGTCGTTCGCAAAGTATGAGCGCGGTTTTACCAAGCAGCTGTGGTTGGATTGTGGACCAATTTTGAGAAGCTTGCTTTATTCATTCTGTTAAATTGGCTCCCAACTTAAATCCTTCTTGAACTGATGTCGGTTTACTCTTAATCCTGGCTGAAAGAGAAAAAGTGAGTTTCATCTTCTCTGGCTCGTTCCTTACGTGAAAGCGTTGCGGGTGCAGTCCACATGCGGACTGCACGCGCAACGCTTCTTCAACCACCGCGACCCCACACAGCCACCAGTCGCTGAATCTGCGCGGGCTCCAATGCGTTGAATCGTTCCGTAAATGTTAGTAATTGTATTAGGCCGCTTAAATACTTTGCTACACCGGCGTCCACGGCAGCATTCGATGCCGGCACTGTTGGGATGCGCTCGATTAAAACGCTCGACCGAAACATACCTCAGTGTGATAGTCGTTACGAAAGCCTGCGCGAATCTCTGGCCAGATTCGAATCTTGGCACAGTCCCGAACTGCCGCGAAAATTCGCGTGAAAATGGTAACATTAGCGCGGCTTTTCGCAGCGGATTCTTACGCGCAAGATCTTGCCGCCCTACTCATGACCGGCCTTATCCCATTTTCTCCCCCCGTTTGGACCATTTCGAATCGAACGAGCAATTCTGTCTGAAAACGGAGCACTCCAGTGCACGCTCCGCCCGCCGTGGGTGGAGCTTAAATCGGTCCGTGTGCGCCACTCACTTCTTCTCCCTCACCCATCTTAAACTTGTTCCCATCTCCACAGATTGTTTTTCATGTTATGCCTATTTCTGTGCAGACAGAGAGCCAGATGGACGGGCAGACAGGCAGGCGAAGCGTTTTATATATGGTAAGGATGGTTCGGTGCAGCGTTAAAATTAGAGCGTGTCGCAACAGTACCGACGTCGATTCCATTGTCGACGCCGATGCCGGCACCGGTATCGCAAAGTATGGAAGTGGACTTTGACGCGCCTGTTAAGTCCGTTTTTTGTGAAATTGTCTTAGTTGCATCGTGTCGAGTTATTAAAGGTGAACTTCACAAGGCTTCATCAGGCAGTATGATTGCTATTCTACGTTATCGATTATTAGGTGCTGGATGTCTTCTTTCTGATCACCCATTTTCATAAGACGAACACGGGCAATTTTCGATTAGATACGGGATGTGCAGGTCACTTAGGAAGAATCCAATAGTAATAGACTTAGGGGAGCAAGAACGCAAAGCCAAGCGTACCAAGCAAAACCGTTTCTCCGCAGGCAATATCTCCAAAAGTTGTAGGCGGAAATTCGAATAAATTGCGGTTCCCAGCCTTCTAACCTCTAAATTGTGACCAACGCGAATTTTCTATTCGTTGCGTGTTCTTCGTGTAATGCCTCAGCTATTTTAGTTTTGAAATGAGATAACCACGGATTTTCGTAGACGATTTCCTTACGAACCGAATGAGTTTACAGTTTTCTGTCGTCAGAAGTATTAGACACGACGGCTGCGATGTCTGTCCCCACATAGTAAGCGGTGTGGTTCGGTCTGAGGGACTGACCACGCGTTATCGCATTGAGTTCTTCAGTTGCAAAAGGTACATTTTAATTTATATAACTTTACTGCTAAGAAGAATCACTTAAAAACAATCAGCGATCGATATAAGCACTTAAATACGCTGGACATACAGAAATACTATTCTCAACGCAACAACAACAATAACTGTGCTTCATAACATTTCCACATTAACATTTGCAGAAACAATCGAAAATCCTACTATATATAATTCGCTTAGTATGTCTGTGTGTGTGTGTGTGTGTGTGTGTGTCCGTCTGTCTGTCACGAAATTCATATCTCGCGTCGCAGCAAAGCTGGGACGCTGATTTTTACAAGTGATATAGGGGGTGCCAAGGGAACCCCAGCGGTGGTGGACCGAAAGTGATAGCAGCTGATACACGCTGATAAGGAGCCTTGAAAGATAAATGTCACCGAATCAGTTTCACTTTTCGCATTAGTCCCGGAGCGTTCATACTCACAAGTGTTTTGCGGGGTGGGACGGGGACATTAATGGTGGGTGACCCGCACTGATAACGGTTGATAAGATTCGATAAGGAGCGTAAAGGGACTAGAGTCGTCAAATCCGTTCCGCTTTTCGCATTGGTCCCGGGACGTTCATACCCACAAATGTTTTGCGTAGTGGGACGGGTACATTGATGGTGGGTGATTCAGCTCGATAACGGTCGATAAGATTCGATAAGGAGCGTAAGAAGGCTAGAGTCCCAAATCCGTTTCACCTTTCAAGTTGATCCAAGGGCGCCAACATTCGAGGGTGTTTTGCGGGATTGGCCGGGAACATTAATGGTGGATGATCCAGCTTGATAACGGTTGATAAGATTTGATAAGGAGGGGAAAAAAGCTAGAGTCGTCGAATCCGTTTCGCTTTTCTCATTGGTCCCGGAGCGTTCATACTCACAGGTGTTTTGCGGAGTAGGACGGGGACATTGATGGTGGGTGACCCGCATTGATAACTGTTGATAAGATTTGATGAGGAGCATAAGAAGGCGAATGTCGCCAGATTCGTTTCGTCTTTCGCGTTGATCCAAGAGCGCTGACACTCATGGGTGTTTAGCAGAGTGGGAGGGGAACATTAATATGGGTGATCCAAACTGATAATGGTTGATAAGATTCGATTAGGAGCGTGAGGAGGGAAATGTCACCAAGGCCGGTACGCTTTGTCAGCTAACTGTGGGATATTCACATTCGCAGGTATTGTAGAGTGCAGGGACCTCAACGGTAATGTTGGGTACAGGGGCCTCAGTGAAACTGATAACGGCTTACAGAGGCTGATAAGAACCGTTAGGATTGGATGGGATGAAATCCTTTACATCGCTCGATACTACTGTACGACCGCTTCAGCACAAGCGCCTGATGCTCAGTGCCATTGGGTGAATATATTTTGTTTTGATAACACTTGCCGATGTATCGACCGCTGAATTGCCGAGCGTTCCAAAAAATGGTGCATTTCTCTTGATGCTGCGATCTACATTGATAACCATGATGCAACCTATATTTGTGATAGCAAAGCAAGCGATTCAGTCGGAATCATTTTCTAATGCGGTACTGGCAGCAACACTGAGTATCGACCGCTAAACTATGCAGAATTCTAAGTAGTGAACCATGTTTACGAAAACGATATACGTCGATAATCGGGATTTGGATCTACTATCAATGTGTGGGAATTAGATGCTCAGCAAATGAACACGTTGTTACCAATCGCTGCAGTCGAATACAGAACTATCGATGTTTAAACTGTTTAAACTACCAATAATGGCCTAAACCAGCTGGCTCGCGCACACTACTGCGTGCGAATCATGTCGATGACGTGCAAAATGGGTTCGATGCAAAGCAACTGAAGTATGATAACACCGAAATGCTTTTTTATCACGCCATCTTCTCTGCTTTTATCCAAATAAATAACTCAGCTGAAAGCTGAGGAAAGGAAGTTTCCACTCAACTCCATACACAACTGTGGTCGTGCCGATCAAACCCATTTTGCACAGCATCGCCATGAATCGCGCGCAGTAGTGTGCGCCCGCCAGCTGGTACAAAAATAACGTACTACAGTGCGTTTCATAATTATAAGGTCACCCCTGAATTCCAGGTTTTCTCGACAACACTCCATTGAGGAATCTTTTCAGTCTCATAGACGGATTCCTCACCTGAAATAACCCCCGTGTCCGATTTTTGGTAGCAGACTCGTTTACCTTATGTTTTTAATAGTATTTTTTGTTTTTTTGCACCGTTTCATAATTATAAGGTCACCCTGAAAAAAGAAAAAAAGTTAAGGCCCCGGCAGGTCTGTGATGGTAGATTTGTCTTCCAAATACATCCTCGAGATACATATTCAATCGTCTTGTGGCTAGCTTCTATGTTCCGAGAGAAAAGCCCAGATTTGGGATTCTTGTTATGCTAGGCTCAGTTTGAGAGCCATTCTAAAAAAAATCGGAAGATTCCTGTGCTCAGATCGATGACATTTGAGGGATTCGGTGTCTTCAGATGTTTTTCTGGCTCTGGACTCCCATGTGAGATTGTAATCATCAACGAGGAAAGGGTTGTGGGGACCACTTCCTACAGCACCTACTCCATGGACCACACTTGTTTGGAGTTAAACCATTTTTAGTCTGGAACCACAGCGTGTACAGCAGCGAGGAAGAGCAGAAACATCACTGAAGAAATAATGAAGCAGTTTCCGAGGCCTACAGCACACCATGAGGCGGAACGACATCCATTCATAAAGTTGTTCTTGACCACGGATTGAACGAAACTGAAATTTCATAGCAGTTGCACCCTGCATGTGAATAATTCCATCCGAATTGTCCTTTTGAGTCTGAAAATACTCTATTTGTATGGTGCTGATGGGTAGAGGTAGTACTAGCTTAGTCTGGGGAGTGCACCGATCTAGCGGAGTCTTCGCAATTTTTGTGGGAGAAGGGTGATAGCCTAAGTGGTTTTCGGCAGTGAGGTTGCATTGCACCTTGCCTTCGAAACCTGCAAATGGACTCCAGAGACTGTTAGAAGATTTTACGAAGAAATCAGTTGCCTTTTGGAGTCTACCGGCTCTTCATAATTGCGTCTAACAGCATGACAAGGCTGTTGTTCACGCAGGTCATTCAACGAGATCGTAGTTAAAGATCCGAAATACGGACCTCCAGCCATAGATAACATGCAGTCTTGGTCTCAGCTCTATCGGGGAGATCTGGAAGACATCGCCGCAAAAATATTTACCCCAATAATCGCCAGTTCTGGGAAGCAAAGCTGCTGAAACAGGCAATTGTTGAAGACTGGAACAATATCTGTGGTGAGGCTCTTCAAAATTTCGTTTCTACTTCAATCTGCTAATTAATGTCGTTCTTAAGCAGGAGGGAACCACAGATTATGAGCTCCTTCGAATCGCTGTTAACTCTAGCAAATCTTCTCTTTCTTCGTGGTGACCTTATAATTATGAAACGGCACAAAAATCAGAAAATATTCATAGACAAATCGGACTAAAAGGTAATGCCATCAAAACTAGTATGGAAGGGTTTTCTGTGGTGGAGAATCTGTGAAAAATACTTAAAAAATTTTCGGCTGGCTGTGTGTTCTGAAAACCGAAAATTTGGGGGTGACCTTATAATTATAAAACGCACTGTATAGCCCCATCTACAGAATAACAACAATATTTTCACAACATACGTAATTCGATAGACATCGGAATAAAGCTCTACGTAGTACGTTCAATTGAATTAAGAGAGCATGGCAGGAATAAATAGAACACAGAAAAACTCATCCCAAAATCGAAAAGCTTGAAAACTTTGGAAGTTTTCAAGACAGTACTTATGCTCAGCACCTTCTTCAGCAGATGATATTGTGCAAAAATGTCTGAATGTCTATTCGAATAGTAATCCATACATAGTATGATAACAGAGTATTTTAAGGACTTCGGCATAATGTAACCAGGTGTATTCGAGGACCTCAACATAATGTGGCCAGGTAATGTAGAAAGCCTTTGGGATTTGTTTCCCTATGTATTAGCATGATATTTTCAAAATATAATTTTTCTGGATTTACAAGCATTTATACTTCTCTTCAGCACTGTAGAAATATGTTGCGGTTCAGCTATACACATAACGACTTTCGAAATATCAGTTAAGGCCACCGTCATTCGCGATTATGCGATGTATCGGCTCTGCACGCGAAGTTGCACAACAAAATCGCAAAATCGTAGAATCGCGTGCGAAAGTGCGACATGGCAAAATCGTGAACTCTTACAGTGGCCTGAAGAGTGGTAGAAATAATGATCACCAGTGTGAAATCTCTCAATCTTACTGAACGCAACAATACTTGTTACAAAACTTCAAAAATTCGATGGTGCAAATTGACGTCTCTCGTGAGACATTGCCCTAAACATACATCTTATTGCGTGAGTGATATGTTTTGATACGTCAAAAAATACAAAGAGAAAATATAAAGATTCCGTGGAAAATTGTATCGCGACTTGAAGACACCACAGAAAACTGGCAATGAAAATGACTGCGGAAACATTCAGCTACTTTATTTGTAGCTGGTTCCTTCCCATAATAAATTATTTCATCTGTTTCATTGTGAAAATACCATGCATAAAACAAAGCTACTTCAACATGTAGACCTTATCTAGAAAACCCCTTCCCAACAGCAGTGCTTGTCCGCGCGAGAATCCGAATATTTCGTTTACGACCCCTACGCTGTCGGAAAATCTCTCCGACCGGTCACCACATCGTTCTTCTTCAGCACCGTGTGTAATTGGGCCCTTCAGTATCGCTGTGTCTTAGGCCGCGGTCATACTTCGCACATTGACGCCGGCACCGCCGGCACGGGCGTCAAAGCGCAATGTATGACGGCGGCCTTACAGTCTATTTTAGGCGTGGGACACGGTAAGCGCTTCAAGATCCAACAATATACGGCATTTCTCGCTTGCACTTACCGCCTCGTAGGATTTAAGCCGCGGTGCGAAATCCTAATGTAAGGGTACGCTCCCGCTGATCATATTCAATTTCAATAATATATTTGACAAAGCCAATGATTATACCTGATTACGATGCATATGAAGAATTGAAGCTACAGCATTGCAAACTTTTCTTAATTCCAGTGGTTCCACGTGGTCGCCGGCGATGTCGGCAATGTTACGTTTCCCCTCAAACGCCTAAAGCTCTCTCGAGTCTTAATTAACTAAGAATGTTTTTATACAAAGTGATGATGATTCACCTGAAGAACCATATAACGAAGTAAGTTTAGATCAACATTAGGCACTTTAACGCGAAACATTTCGTGCGTGCGTTGAATGAACTGCGCGAAGAAATAATTGAAGAGAACTAAGTCGTTGCTTCCTTCACTTGTATCAATCGGCACTGAAGTCAATGATATCTACTAAATTCGAGTGTCCTCCATTTTAATAATCATATAAGGGTCAAAATTAAAACTCGGAATTGCTAACCGTGATGGAAGAGTCCATTAATCAGTGTTATGTGGTGCGGAGTTTCTCTTAGCTCTTCTAGATTTTCATTTTTAACCAATGGCTCTTCATACTCTTCTTTCCTGTTATTCAATTCCTCATCGTCCTATACGATACAAACACATTAGTTACACTCTCATATAACTTCCTGAGTCTTGGTGCATACAGTTCATTTCGGAGCGATTATTAGGGCGTGGCCTACGGACTTGGGTGAGACTGTTCCAAACTATCTCACCCCGCCGCACACTCTCACTCTCGCCACTTAGACCACGCCCTATCCAACGCTGTGAAATGGAGTGGACTGTATGTGACGACTCCGCACGCGAAGTTGCGGCAGTACTCTCAAGGTCGCAATATCACGTAGTACGACGCCGCAAAATTTTAAATTCGTGAACACTGACGGTGGCTGAATATTTGTTTCTATTGGGGATTTTGTTAATCTGATTCCTGTGATATGTTGGGTAATAAGGCAGTCATTTATTGACCATTTCTTAGCAGATTACAGGCAAATTAAATATGACAAGAATGCGCTCATTATGGGGCTTCACTCCTTCGATATTTTTGCCATCGATTCTTCTCAAGTAGATACAAGAGTCCCTCAAAAAATTGCTGCATTTTGATTAGAGGAAATAACGACGGAACGCACCTTCAGTTGCTCGATTACACCGTTCGAAGGGATTCTGACCATTGTGGGATATAAAACTAGAGACGCTAGTTAGTGCCAGAGTAGAGAAAGTAAGGAATAAAGTGGTCACAAAGTCGAAAAACCGCGCTCTCTGCACCACTAGAGGAGGAGATGGAAACGGTAGACAAATCAAGCCACTGTTGCTTCACACTTCACAGCTACTCCGCCGTCGGCACCTATCTGAGCGAGACGCATCCAGACAATGCGACAATAAACATACTAGGGCGCGCTTGTCAACGCGACTTTCGTCACCCAGCAGAACCTCAGATTCAGAATTGTTGAAGGAAAATGAGGAGGCTCGAGAGGAATCTTAAAAAGTCAGGCAAGAAAAATAATGGTTTCTCGGCCAAGGAACAACAAATGAAATACTGTGGCAACTTCATAATTAGTTAGCTCCACCATGTTTCTTTATGATGTTGCTTTGTAACAGTTGATATATGTATCACAACTTACTAGATCTACCACTGTTACAGACTCCGTACTGGGAGAAGAAGGCAGCCTGCGCCTTACACGTCTGGCGTAATTGGTGAGCCGTGAAGCTGTCACACCATGGCATTTGAACTGTGCAGCTATGCGTCGCGAAATGGCACTATCGAGTGTGCTGCAGTTTTCCTTCAGTACCCTGAATGAATCATTTTAAGAATTACTTCGCGACCTGTGAGATAGCTATTGAATCATAAACATGGGAGCGATAAGAGATTCCATGGTAGGATATCAGAATGCGCTATGAATATGCATTTCTTGGTGTTCTTTGAGGTCTAGGTAGATCCACTACGCGTAACGAAGCGATCTTTTCTCGGTTGGTACGAACCTTCTTGCTGTTCTGACGCTTACAGAAACGGCTGCACAAATCTACGCAAATTAGCGCAAGCGATAATTAGGTAGCGCAACACGCTGCAAGGGTGAAGGGTTTTTATAGGATATCAGTTTGGCTAACCATCACAAATGATTATGAATGGACTGAACGCTACTACAAGTCTAGGTAATGTATGAATGAACTGAATGCTATTATAAGTCTAGATAATGGTGACAACTCGTTCATTCTGATGCATCAAAAAGCTACTTCAGACAAGGAGCAGAATCCCGTTACAATATCTAAGCGGATGAGTAGTTTTAGAAGAATTAGAAAGTCTCACTCAGCAGTTGGCAACAGAAATGTCATAAAAATAAATCTCACAGCATAGTGCATTTCCTGTATAGCTCTCGAACATGAGGTTTATGGGTCAGTTTCACAACTTCAACCACGTAGGGCCAAATCTTGACACCATCTATTTCAATATTCTGAAAAGTAAGAGGTGGCACACCAAAGTTCATGTATAATAAGAATTCAAAAAAACACTCATGGTTTGCAAATGCTTGCGAGCGACGCTATTTTTGCTATTTCTTTTTCTTGATGACGCGCTTTTTTCACTGCTATGTCAGCAAATATGCACAACTGTCAGATAACTCGCACATAATTTTATTTCAGATACTCACTGTTTCTGACTATTTTTGCGGTTTCTCTGCAAAAGTCTTCACCCACAGCTCGAAGGGTATATAACTGACCTCGTCGATTTCAGCTAAAGCCGAATCAAACTCATCATGAGTCACAATGATATCCTGTTCATTAAAGTCGGGTTCCTCCAATTTTATAATCTTATCGGCAGCGATGACAGGCTCTTCAACCCGTACAGCATTTTCAGCTACGACATCGAATCCTTCCATTCGTGCTACACCGTCAGCTATAACCATCGTATGTTTCTAAAAACATACTACAAGACAATAAACAGATGTCAATTTCACTTCAAAGCGTCGTGGAGGCAGACCAGCAGAAACACATTTTCAACGTCATTTGGTAAGTTGTGGATAATGACTGCAAAAAAAAAAATCCAGAACCGAACACAAATAGCGATTGTGTCACACAAAATAAGGTAAATTATGTAGATGAGGCTGCGTTTATATTCAGCGCCAAACAGAAGAACCGGCACGACGCACGCGCCGCTCCGCACACTGGATTCTAGCCCGCGTTCCTAGGCGTGAAACAGCGTTCATAGTGGCGGAATCTGCGCTTCTGCGAAAAAGGAAATGTGCGGGAAAAGATTGGGTAAGAATCGAAGAGCAGAAAAAAGGGTCGTTGCGCGTATATTTCTGCTTAAGGCTTAGTGGGCGAAGGAATTTGCGATAGCACCAAAACGATATTGGGTACGTATGGATGGGGAGAATTGTGGAAGTGCGGAACTGAGGAATCTGCGATAAAAGATTGGTACATATCGATTGGGAAAAGTGTGGAAATTATACTTTATGGAAATGTGAGGCTGCGTTTTTGTGGAAAAGCAGAACTGCGATATCCCCATTTCCATAGGCCGCTGTCAGACTTTGCGACTTTGAGTTTCTGCGATTTTGCGATTCTGCCATTTTACGACGTCACACTTTCGCACGCGATAATACGACCTTGGGATTGAGCAATGCCGCAACTTCGCGAGCGGAGCCGCGACACCGCAAAATCGCAGAGTCGTAGGACCACAAAACGCAAAATCGCGAGATTGCAAGGTCTGGTAGCGCCTTTAATTTTCTCGACTAACAAGGAAAGGCTCCCGGGTCACCGTGGCCATTCAAGATGAGTTGTATGTCCTCCTATGTAATTTCGAACGGGGATCTCAAATCTGCCCTCCAAATCTGCTAAACGATTCTGGAAAGGAAGTTACGGAGGCCTGAAAGTCCTGAAAGATACGGCGCAAAGTGCAGGTGCCGGTCATATATGACTCGAGAAAACATGCTGTCAGTGGTCGGATGGAGCAGCTGGTAGCGGGACAGGGTATAAATTGGGGCATGGGGGATCGAATCCTTGATGTATTTGCTAGTTTTGCTTTTGCTTTGAGTGTTTTCTAAACGTTTGCAAATTGCTTTTACGCTTCATTAAAGCATCCCTTGCCCCCCACTAATAAGTAATATGTTATTGGTTCTTTCCTGCATAATTGAACATTCTGCCCATATTTTTTACCCTATTGTTCTGCGATTGTGAGGAATTTGGCGTTGTTGCGTAAAATGACTACGATATTCGTGTTGAGGGGCTCGAATTACCCCCCTGTGCAAATTTCCAGCCAAATCGAGTTTCTGGCCCAACTTCGGAAAATTGGGGGTGCCGAGGGGGCAAGTAGTAGTTTTTGAATTTTTTTTCTACAAAAAATCATGCAACCTGAACAAAGTTAATCTAGACATATCTATTACAGATGCTCATGACAAGTATGGACGTAACCGGCGTCAAATAAGGGCATTTTCCTGGCAAGGGTCAACGACTTCTCGTTCGTTGAATGGGCTGCCAGCCAATAGATCACGAATTTTTCCGAAATTTGGGCAAATTCTCGAATTGGCCAAAAACTTGCACAGCGGGGTAGTTTGGTTCCATAAAAACGGAAATGGATCTGATTTTGCGCGAAAACGTCTGGCTCGCGCGCTATAGACTTCCGAACGTACCCTGTAAAGACCAGTTATTCATGAAACGCTCCGTAACTCCGCGCCCTGGCCATTCACAATCAGTTGTGTACCTTTCTATGTAGTTTCGAACGGGGATCTCAATTCTACCCTCCAAATATGCTAAACGGTTCTGAGAGTGGAGTTTTGGAGGTTTTTCTGAACAATTAATACTATTACGCGGTAAGTTCGGGAGCCCATAGCGCGCGAGCCAGTCGCTCTCGTGCAGAACCAGTGTGTTTTTCGTGTTCAGTGAATGAAATTATCCTAAGAAAGAAGTTTTTAGCCAATTCGAGAATTTGACCGAATTTCGGAAAAATTCGTGAAAAATATTGGCTGGCAGCCCATCAACGAAGGAGAAGTCGTTGACCCTTGCCGGGAAAATGCCCTTATTTGACGCCGGTTACGTCCATATTTGTCATAAGCATTTGTAATAGATATGTCTAGATTACCTTTGTTCAGGCTGCATGATTTTTTGTAGAAAAAAATTCAAAAACTACTACTTGCCCCCTCGGCACCCCCAATTTTCGAAGTTGGGCCAGAAACTCGATTTGGCTGAAAATTAGCACAGGGGGGTAATTCGAGCCCCTCAACACGAATATCATAGTCATTTTATGCAACAACGCCAAATTCCTCACAATCGCAGAACAATAGGGTAAAAGATATGGGCAGAATGTTCAATTATGCAGGAAAGAACCAATAACATATTACTTATTAGTGGGGGGCAAGGGATGCTTTAATGAAGCGTAAAAGCAATTTGCAAACGTTTAGAAAACACTCAAAGCAAAAGCAAAACTAGCAAATACATCAAGGATTCGATCCCCCATGCCCCAATTTATACCCTGTCCCGCTACCAGCTGCTCCATCCGACCACTGAGAGCATGTTTTCTCGAGTCATATATGACCGGCACCTGCACTTTGCGCCGTATCTTTCAGGACTTTCAGGCCTCCGTAACTTCCTTTCCAGAATCGTTTAGCAGATTTGGAGGGCAGATTTGAGATCCCCGTTCGAAACTACATAGGAGGGTATACAACTCATCTTGAATGGCCACGGTGACCCGGGAGCCTTTCCTTGTAAGCGGTGCAAAAAAACCGATACGTAGGTGGTCCTCTCGCGCACATTCCACAATTCCACCAAACGTTGGTTTCACATTTCATCCAATCGATACGCATCTCCATCACTATCCTCCAATTTCACAGTTCCGCAAAAACGCAAATTCCACCACCATGAACAACTTAGAATTAGCGGAGAAAATGAAATTCTCGATAAAGTAGCGTTCATAGTAAAGGGATATGTGAAATTATCAGGTTTGTGTTTGATAGAAAAGGATTCGATACGTATCGGTAGAATTGTGAATTAGCGACATCTCTGAACTAGCAGAATCATCTGGAAGGATTACCTTCTTGTCGATTTTCCACCGTTTTCACAATTTACTAAACAATGGGCATTCCTCTCTCAGGAATCCCAAATAATTCCTCAATATAACCAGTCCGATGCTTTCCAGTTTCCTCGCTCCCGTTTCTCCGATCCTCCCGAGTGGATGGAGCCGCGGAAACGATACGTATTCAATCCTTTCTGCTGGATGTCATTATTATACATTCCCATGATATCGCGTACTCCACGATTTTTCCAGTCGACTCGTATCCCAATCCTTTTCCGAATTTCACAATTTCTTCGATTCCACTAATTTACCACCCTGAACGCCGTCTGAGGATCACCTGTATTGCTCTAAAAATAATGGAATGGGTGGAAGTGGTGATAAAAGTTTAGATGCGTCACAATTGTGCGAATTGTGGAATAAGTGGAAATCCGGCACGTACCCATCCCATTCCACCAGGGCTCAATTTCTAGATATCGCTGAACCACGAGTTCTGAATGAAGCTATAAAAGTGAAGAATACTTCCGTACTCTGCGGCTGCCGCAGCGCCTGCTACGACGCGCTGTATTTATAACACATGACCCTTTCACTTTTGCGTTTCACTTTAGATGTTGACCCGGCTGATCCTCATGTGCAGCATTCCAGCGTATTTTCTCCATTGCGGATTGCGGATCTTGTTTCAGACTTTCAGGGGAGCTTCGGATACGGATACGTGCTGATGGTCTGACTCAGGCATGGTGCGTAATGCGAAAAATGGCCAGATACTTCTAGGCCTTTATTAGATGATGATGCAGTCAGACATTTCTTTTTACCTCTCTTTTCAGTTCTTATTTCAGTACTAACAACAACCTGGCTGTCTGTAGTGCGTGCTTCGCAAAAAAGAAGACTCAAAAGGTAAGCTACAGCAGCGGTGGGAGGCAAACGGAAATAGATCATGTGCTCGTGAAGAGACCTCAAAAGTGTGAAGGACATCAAGGTGCTACTTGGTGAGGCACAGGCCACCTAGCACAGACCTCTCCCAGCGACCTTGTCATAGAGCTTCTAAAGAAAACGAAGGTAAGGACTGAACGTAGGATACAATGGTGGAAGCTACACAGGGTAGAGAAGAATGAGCTTAAAAGGAGGGTAACGGGTGCTGGTCTTCCAGACCCCAGCGGTGCGGTTTAGAAGACCTGGAATAGGGCCGCCAAGGTATCCTACGGTGCGCGAAGGAAACACTGGGTGAAACTCGAAGCAGCAAAGCGGCCTGGTTCTGGAATGAGGAAGTTCAGCGAGTGGTGAAACGGAAGAAGAAAACGTACAAACACGCTGGTAGAAAACGCGGAGCCAAGAAGGCCTCGCCGCCCATAAGTTGAAAGAGGCGCCAAAGCAACATCGGGCCACCCAGGACTCAAGCTGGTCCGTAAAAAGCAGCGACGCTGTCATTCTAAGGAAGCCAGCAGAGGTGAAAAGGAAGTGGCAGGAGTATTGCGATTAGCTTCTAAACGAGGAATTTTCCCGTAAAGAAAGCCTAAAGAGGGAGGCCACGGCTGGTCCGATCCTACCCTGGACGAATGGAGAGTCTATTGCATGCTAGGGAAGATGAAGACTGGGAAGACGGTTGGTCAAGATGGGGTGCCTGTAGGTGCATGGAAGGCATTCGGTGAACACGGGATAAAGTGGCTCACTCGATTCCTCAACACTGTAGCACTGAAGGAAGGATCCCAGATGGGTGGAGGACTAGTACGACCGTCCCCATCTTCGAACAGAGGGGTGATGCAGTGAACTGCTCCAACTACCGTGGGATCAAGTTGACAGCGCATACCATGAAGCTGTACGAGAGGCTGATCGATTCAAAACTAAGGGAACTCATCCCTCTTCCAGGAACAGTTCGGATTCATGTCAGGAAAATATACACCCGGCGCCATCTTCATCGCCACAGGTGATGGAGAAATATCGTTAGAAGCGGCGACCATGCTATCTAGCATTCCTCGATCTCGAAAAGGCTTTCGACCGTCTCCCCAGGGCAGTGCTGTGGAATGCCTCGCGGAACTCCATGCACCGGAACGGCTGGTCGTCCTCATAAGGGATATGTACGCTGGAGCTAAGGCGGCTGCACGTACTCCGCATGGGCTGTCGAAGAAGTGGATATTACGGTAGGGGTGCATCAAGGATCGGCCCTGAGCCCGTTCCTCTTCCTGCTCACACTGGATGGTATGGTGAAAGATCTCATGGAATGACCACTGAAGACCATGCTGTACGCGGACGATATAGCACTATTAGCGAATAGCAAGCAAGAACTGCAAGCAAAAGTACAGCATTATCAGGACAGGCTAGCATAGAATGGGCTCCCACTGAACGTCTAGAAGACTAAGTTCATAAGCTCCGAAGAATGCCTAGAACCGATAACGGACTGCCTAGAACCGATAGCGGATTGGGATACCATCAAAACGGTAGCAGATTTCCTATATCTCGATAGTGATCTAGCGGCTGATGGTACGGTAGACCAGGCAGTGAAGGCCCGGATTAACGCGGCATGGATAAAGTGGAGGGAGTCTACTGAAATACTGTGATCGGCGATGCTCCACGACGCTCAGGCAAGGTGTATCG
Source organism: Trichostrongylus colubriformis (assembly GCA_963978905.1). Classification (NCBI taxonomy): domain Eukaryota; kingdom Metazoa; phylum Nematoda; class Chromadorea; order Rhabditida; family Trichostrongylidae; genus Trichostrongylus; species Trichostrongylus colubriformis. The sequence continues at coordinate 20,188,967 of OZ022259.1, read as the reverse complement.
AGCGGTGGTAAGGCCTGCAGTGCTGTACAGGAGCGAGTGCTGGCTCTCAAGTGAGATACATGAAAGGCAGCTGCACGCAGCTGCAATGAGAATGTTGAGATGGGCATGCGGCTGAACGCGACCGGACAAGGTCAGGAACGAAGACGTGAGAGCGATCACACAGACGGTTCCTGTCCAGCTGTAGTTGAGAGAGCAACGGCTGTGATGGTATGGACACGTGCTGAGGAGATCAAAGGACGACCCCATACGAAAAGCACTGGAGTTCGAAGCGCAAGGGAAGCGACCACGCTGAGCCCCAAGGAAGAGTGGTGGGAGGTTATCGTGAGCGACCTCACCGAAGTGAAGGCTATGGCGGAGGATGCCTTGGATAGGAGGAAGTGGCAACATCTGACAAGAACAGCGGACCCTGCGGCGGCGCGGGACTAACACTAGGGAGAAGAAGAAGAAGAAGAAAAAGAAGAAGAAGAAGAAGGTTTCAGTACCTTATGAATGTACTAGTTTTTTTATTGACCATTTGGTATTTCCCTCGCTAGGGTCAGAGATATTGTGTAAAGTTGTGATGACATGCGATTAGATTACATGTTTTGAATAGAGCACGCCGCAGCGGCCACCGTCGCCGCAAAGTATAGAGGAACTCAAACAGTTCATCGCCGAAAGGAAGCGGGTACGGATGCGGTGGGTTTGTGTGGAAAGGGTACAAGGTAAAACCAACATTAATAGAAGTTCTTTAATTTTAGCGCAGATGGGTATTGAGCAAACGCCGTGTACTGCAGCAACTTCATGCAGCGTGAGTGGCATTGCAACCTGAAAAAACGAGGTGCTCATATCTGGATCTACACGATTTTCCTCTGCTGTTTCCAGGGGTTATTTCACTTTTTCAATACATGACACGGAAAGGGTTTCCATGTAAGGACTAGTATTTAAATATAAGGATATGGTGAATATAGTATTCTGAACCACCTCCTCCTTCCAACATGTCCCTGTCCTTTCAGCTTTCTCTACGAGTTGCGGAGTTCATTCGCTTCACTCATAAATTCAGACAGAGTGGACGTATATGTATATGCAAAGAGCACCGAACATGCGTTGGAGAACCCTTGAGAAGTCATTTTTCTGGCTGTGAAGGGAAGGGGAGCCGTATCTCTCTAGAATCCCCCCCAACACATGCTTGACCCTGCAGAACCGCCTTGACATTTCTGCCACCTGTCAGTGGCTGAGCCTACTGTAGCGAAAAAAGTCTGCGACGAAAAAAACACTAACCATAGTATGACCGTACACTGGGAAGACAGTATTATTGATTTTGCTTACAAAAGTTAGTTGGGTTTTTCCTTTTATGTTAGGCGACATCATTGCTTCTCTTTGCTTCTATGGCTGCAAAGAGATTAAGCTCACCGGGTCATAGGGGCACTATGAGTGACAGTTAAAGTTTTGAACGAAAAAGGTGCTCGTATTTGAAAGTCCATGATTTTCCTTCTCACATTCAAATTACTTTCCCCAGATCCCTTGAACTGTTTGGAGTTTCCTTTGATCAAACAGAAGAATTCGTCTGTTGGTTAACTCATCAGGTTCTTACAACTACCACTCTAACAACATTATATATTGCTTAAAATACTACATATGGAAGTGATAAAGGCGTGGATGCCATTCGCCGCCTGAGTAAGGTATTTCATTCAAAACACATGAAAATATGGTTGCATCAAGAGATTTGATGGTGAAATCTAGTTGATAGTACCATAGCTTGGTAACTTTCCCAAACAAGCGTATTTGACATATCATTTCTAGTGTATGTGTACATGGGTTTTTCTTACCCAAATACGGTTAGTATTTTCCCGAATCGTGTTCGAAAAAGGTAAGTCGAATGTAAGTGGGGATGCACGCCACAATTTTGTGGTGTATCGCCCGAGTGTGGTAATCGCCAGCTGCTCGGGGAGGCAGCTTGGTGGAAATACTACCGAGTTTCGGATGTGTGTTGATCTAATTTCCTATGAATGAACATTTAACTTTGACTGTTCTCGAGTTTCTCCCAGCTAATTATTGACTGCGTAGCATAAGTACAGAGAAAAGTGAAATTAAGTGTAATACCAACTTTAAGTCAGGCTCATCCAGACCTCTTATTAGAAGTGATGTCTTGGCACTATGTGAAGAGGGAAGCATCTCAGACCGACGCATACAAATTCAAATCCTGCGCAGGCCATTATTAGTTTAGTGACAATACGAAGAACGGGCTGTGAGCGAGACAATCTAAATTTTATATCAGGCAAGGAAAGGAGACCCTGGGTTGATAAACCATCTGCCCTCTCCTTATTCACCTAGCGCCGAAATCCTTCACTTACACTTTCAAAACACTATTGAATTGATTCCGAAATCCTACAAACAGTAAGATGAGAGGATTCACTCGTTCGATAGGACGAGGTTGACCCATTTGTTGTCGCCATGAAATAACAAAAAAATCCCGTTCTCGGACTTTGATCACCACTGCAGTTTTTGAATAATTAAAAAATTCATAAAGTTGAATCACCTGCGTCGGCAGATAGAGAACCTCATAAGGAACCAGAGCGATGTGTGGTGCCAAGAACTTTCAACAATGACGGCCTCTGGCGTAATATTCACTGTCAGTTCTTGTTCATTCTGCGTCCGCCTTCTAACCCTGTATTGTCTAGTAGGGGTAGAATTGAACTATTTTAATGGGGACTTGATTTGGGGTTACCGCTAAAATACAGTAAACAGCGATGGCTGTTCCACACAGAGAAAAAAAGCAAAGTGTTCCATTTAACTGATAACTTTCTAATGAAATGCCACCTTTTTTTTGATTGGTGAGCATACTAGGATGAATATGAGTAACGGAAGTTACTGGTTGAAAAAATCCTCCCCGTGGGAGCTCTTCTTCTTCTTCAGGAAAAGCCTTTGCATTATAACCACCCAGCTGAGGCCCGCTGAATCCGTATGCCGTCGTCACACTTCGCGATTTTGCGATTCCGCAATTTTGCCGCTTTGCGGGGTCGCGGCTCCGCACGCGAAGTCGCAGCATCGCAAAGCCTCAAGGTCGCAGAATTGCGTGCGAAATTGCGACAACGCAATGTAGCAGAATCGCAAAGTCGCGATGTCTGACGAAAGTCTCAAGTTTCTGTGTCAGTATGTTGCGTACTGTTGTGTACCCATTCTTTACCTGTAGAGGTGTCTATTTGTATTGGCAAGGAGATTGACACATTCCTTTCATTGAATCATAGCTTGTTAATGTGGGATTGTGGATTTAGGCTCAAAAACGACAAGTGCGATTTTTTATCCAAATAGCGCTCACCTTTTCATAATCTACCTCTTTCACGCAGGGACGATTTATATGGCTAATTCGGGAAAGCGACGATCTTTACTGTTCTGAACTTCCGAGCCTCTGGTTTCGGTTGGTAGTCGTCACGGCTCATGCTCTGGGTAACCACTTCGAAGAAAAGTTGAGTCACGTGTCGCAATATCAGTAAACATAGTTCAGATGTCACAAATAAAATGAAGGTTCTTGAACTACAAATCTGAACTTATTCTTAAAGTGCGCACTCACCGTCTGCTTGACAGGCTGACGCAGCTGTAGTTCCTATGAGTTGTTTTCTTTTCCAAAATTTAAATTCCTCGAATTCTACCAAGTTTACTCTTTGATCTGGTCAGTAGGAAGCGTCTTCATATCTATACAATTACCACCGCCAACTGTCAGCGTTACTACTTAGGTCTCATTGATATGGAGTGTAGCGAAAAGACAATTCTCGACTCGTTTTGTTGGCTGGGAATTGAAAAGCTGTATGGTAATTGAATCTCTAAAAATACTGTAGAAAATTCAAAAGTGATAAGCTTCTACATCAGCTGCTTTGCCTTCCAAGCTAGACACATTTCACTCTAACTGATACTGAGAGCAGTTTACTGTGGTTCTCGTTGCAAAGTAACAAATAGGACGTGATAAGGAATATAATTTAACATCTCAGACACACATTATTTGAATGATAGGATGCATCTATTCCATACGATGCAGTTTCGTTCAGTGTCTTTTTTTGTTTTGATTTGATTCGCTCGTTGTCTGTCGGCAATGTCAAGACGTGATAAAATTTTCTTGTGCGAGTTACTAACAATAATTTTACAATAATAATAACACTGTTTTTTAGGATCACGTGGTGCAACGACCTGAACAAACGGTCTACCTGTAGTTACTCAATTTCTATATCTCAATACGAAGGTTTTGCTTACAAGTACGTTGAATTTTCTTTCTATCTTCATTTTTCTGTTTCAGGCATTATGTGTTATTGAAATTTGCATATGTGGTGAATATAATGTTAGTGAATGCAGTCTTCATATATGTGCACATGTAAGTGAGAAGAGTAAGACAGAGGCGTTCCACTGTGGCGAATTTCACTGTTCTCTTGCGTACAGATGGCTGGTGGTTGTTCTGTCAAAATGAAATAGATGTTCTAATCGAATTAGGCAAGAAATCTCAACTGACAAAACTCATCACGAAAAAGGTGGCTGTAATCAGTGTCGTATGGAAATATTTGTCTTATTAATTTTCATTTGCTTTATCAAACCTTTTTTGAATTTGCAAGCAAGCATAGATGCTAGACCAAAACAGTGATGTGCCAGAATCTAATTAGATACGAGGAGGTTGAAGGGATCTGTCAAACTTTGATAACTATTTCCAATTTTTAAATTGGATACACTTTTCTGTTGCATCGTAGATAGTGTGGCACATAAGTAACTATAGTAATAGCAATGAATTCAATACTATCACTAGCTGCTCTTCAACCCAGACCCTCTAAGAGGAAACTTACATCATCATGGACTTAAAGAGGAATTTCAGACTTGTTCTAACGTAAAATATGCTGTCAATAGAACAACAGTAAATTTTACGTCAGATCAACTATTGGTTCTGAGGTAATGGCTGAGCTATTTGCACATCACTAGGAATTATAATCATTTTGAGGTCTTTTGGAAGCGTCTCAGATTCAGTTGTTCGGAATTCATTTAGGGCGGAATTTCACAGTTTTTCAACGTAAAATATACTGTCAATAGAATAACAGTAAAAAACTTACGTTAGATCAACCATTAGTTCTGAGATAATGGCTGAGCTATTTGCACATCACTATGAATTATAATTATTTTGAGGTCTTTTGGGAGCGTCTCAGATTCAGTTGTTCGGAATCCATTTCGGGCGGAATTTCACAGTTTTTCAACGTAAAATGTACTGTCAATAGAACAATAGTTAAAGACTTACGTTAGTCAACCATTGGTTCTGAGATAAGCTATTTGCACATCTATGAACTATACACATTCTCTTTAATTAAGTTCTTTTAGAAGCCGTCTCAGACACAGTTGTTCGGGATCCATTTAGGGAGGGTTAACACGTAGAGTGTGCAATTCTATCTTTGCAGAGGAGAGGTCCTTTGATCAGTGCGTGTACATTGAGGGAGTCGCCTTGAATCGTGGCGAAACCCGTCCTGGTTTTTGTAGCTTTCCTCACCATTGAAGAACTGTTATCGATTTTGTTTTAGCAAGGCTAGACTTTCGTGGTCTTGAGATTAATGTGGTTCATACAGTATGAGGTATTCATATTTATGAAAACCCCTTATAAGAAAAACGAGCCGATCGCAAGAATTTTTGAGAGATGGGACGAAAACAGAGGGTAAAATCAGCTACTTTTTTGTAAAACATAGCTCTTTATTCATCCCTCTTTGAGTACAACCCTTGCAATGGTCTCATCTACTTACTGAAACTTCATTTGCGCAGAAACAGCACAGTTTACCTTGTGTGCAGTATAAGGTGTGAGGAAGAAAGCCGTTCTTTCCGCAGTCATACGGTCTGATTCCTCAAACTATGGTCCAGCCAAACAATTCCATGAGAGGAAATAATTAAAGTGAATAATTACTACTGTTTTTATGTGATCATGTTATATATTTATGTAATACTATGAGTATTCATGGACTGTTACTACTCCGATTTTAGTCATTTCAATCACTAAGTGCGTTTTGATTAGGTTGTCCCAAAAGTCCTGTAGGATTTTTTTTGATCATCACTTTTTATTATTTTTTCTTCCAACAAACAGCAACACGTATTGACCATTGTTATCGACAACATTCTGCCACCTCATAGGTAGATCGTTGATTTCCTCATCCCAGAACTCTGGGTTCTGAGGGTCGGAGAAGTCAGCGGTCACTTTTGCAAACAAGTCATAATCAACGAATTTTCTCTTTGCCAGGAAGGATTTCAGAGGATAGGAAAGGTGATAGCCAGAAGGGGCAATGTCTGGAGAGTATGGCGGGTGGGGCAGCACATCCCAGCCGGGCTCCTGTAGCTAGCCCTCGGTACACTTCGCGACGTATGGGTAGGCGTCGTCATGAGGGAGGGTGACCGCGGACCTTCTCCGGCCTTTTTCACGAACAGCACGGCGAGCTGTTGGAGCTGGTGGGTGTATATGGAAGCGGTTACTTTTCGCCTTGTACCAGCACCTCTTTTGAAAGCTATCCTTCCGCGTCCAAGAGGTACACAGTCCTGGCCGTGGTTTGTCTTCCATGTCCATCTCGCCGTTGCTGAAGCTAATGAACGAGCGGCGCACGGTCTCGTAGCTCACACATCCCTTGCCCAATGCAGCGTTGATGGAGTGGCAAGCTTCCGTCGCTTTGGTGCCGCAATACCACTCATAGTAGGTGACACCGCGTGTTGGGTGGGTATCGTCTACGGACATTGTAGCTCTCTGCACAGAATGGGTCAGCAGAAAGCTTAGAAAATCTTTTTACCACATTCCTGAACCTCCTAGACCTGCCTCGAAGTGAACAAGAAATAGTGTTTTTCTTTTGGAAAAATTCTACAACTTTTGGGACAACCTGATAATAGATGTGCCTGTTCCTCATGAATTGCAAGCTTGTACCGTAACGGCAATAAAGACACACCTTCTGCTTTCTGCTTCCAATGGCGTGAAAGCCAGCCATGCTCCCTCAGCTGCCTCTTACGATCGCATATGGTTCACCATGCCATCGAATCATACGTTAAGTTTCCAACTTCCTCGATGCGAGTAAACATAGGAATTAGTGAGTAGAAATGTACAGCGTTTCTAAAGCACTTATTAGAATCTGCAACAAGATGTTGTTACAACTGCGTGTGTCATACCATAAAGCTGATAGGGAACGATGAAAATGTATTCAAGTTTTATAAGTAATTTCTCCTCATTGACCGCTCGCAAGCTTGCTGTGTAAAACTTTACGTTTCACTATGAGGTTGATGTAAGAGAAGGCCGCCGTCAGACCTTGCGATTTTGCGGCGTCAAACTTTCGCACGCAATACTGCGATCTTGAGTTTAGCGTTGCCGCAACTCGCGTGCGAAGTCGCGACCGGTCTAACTGAAAATCGGCCCCCGAGGGTGCCCAAATCTTGTTAAATGTACGAAGATAATTGAAGCACAAAAAGAATTCTGGAAGGGATTCAAATCTTAACGCTATCTTATGAATTTTCCGTACAATTTTAAAACGTCCTGAGTAGGTGGTCTGGATCTAGAGGAGGAGGAGTGCGCATAAAGTAGAATAGAAAGGAAGAGAGTCATATTGGTAAAACTAGAAAGTATGTCTTCTGCACTCTTACTTTTGAATTTCTTTGAATTTGCGCTAATGAAATGTACAAGAAGCACAAATTTTTTTTCTAAGTAGTAAAAGTATACTACGTGGAATACGCTTACAGCTTCAGTGAAGTTGAGGAAGTGAAACAAACATAGGCATCCTGATACATAGATTCCTTTCGGGTGAGTGGTGTACTGTGTTGTGAACTGCTAGGTGTTTCCTCTATTCCAGTGAGAATCATTTTTTTCCAAAGAGTGTTGCACAGGAAAGGTTCTCGAATTAGGCGTAACTGAATAGCTTTTCGTCGCCTCTGGCTTGTCGCAACCTGCACTGCTTCATGCTATTTGGGGCTCTGGGAGGCAGTTAACATTCACAACTTATGAAGCTTGCTTTCTTGCATGGAATTGAATTGACTATTCTCCTATAGCTGATCAATTCGTGTTATTTGAAAACTTCCTTTCATCTTCTAGATGAAGCCGTTGTTGGAATTCACAATGAGAAAATTTAAACTATGGGGTCACTGGCTGGGGATAGACGCTTGCTTTGCCCCGATACGTGTAAGAATCCTTAGAATCACGGCTCACGTGAACTCAGAAACAGTGATATTGTAGCTTCATATGAAATCACAGTTTGTTTAATCATTGATTGGAAAAAAAGATTTGTGTAGAAGTAAATGGTACCGTAGCTGTAAAAGCCACTCATTGCAACACTTTCGTCGAAAAAGTACTAAGAACAAAAAACTTCGCTTCGTTTGGTACAACTTTTTCATAAATTGATCAGAGCGCTGAATAATTGCAATTTATTATGTGATTGCCTTCGTGTTTTGGTAGACTGGTCCGACCATTGCAATGTGATATGATTCCAGGCTATGCCTGTTTTGGAACAGAACATGAATTCAGCCAAAAGGGCAGGATATGCATAAGCATGCACTATATAGCTATTACTATGAGATGAGTAGTACGGTACGGTGTTCTTAATTTTTGGTCAACGCTTTTAGGATAACATGGGATATCATGGTGTCGTCTCTATCTAAGGGTTATGTTCTTGGTTGGTACAAGTAAAAATCGTAAGTGCTTCCATCAAACTTCAGCCCAAAATTGTTCACCTACTATCGTAACCGCTGACAGAAGCCTCTTATTTTACGTATTTTCCTGTACTTCTCCTTCATTAACCGTCTACTTCTGCACTTCCCATCTTCAGCTGTTCTTGTAGGTTTCGCGCAACTTTATTCAACGCAACTTCCATAGAGTTATCACTCCAGCACTCTCAGCTCGTTACGAATCTTCCTGGAGACTCCTTACGAAGTCGCAGTGCTTCATTCTCAGATGTGTAAGCTATTGAGACTAAGCAACACATCACTGGAAGGTATAGTTTACTTGTATGCATCGCGTGAGTGGTTGGACCAACGAGTACATCGATAGGGCAGGCGCACCCGATAGTAGGCACCTGTTTTGCCGAGGTGGTCACGCGGCGATCATACCATAACGCTTCTACATGCTAACCAAGAATACTTCACTTTTCCAATGAAGACAGTGTCAGGGCAAAAATCACATCGAACGGACACTTAGAGCACACTTCAAACCTGCTCAGATCTCTATGAATTTCCTTATATTGATTTTTATAGCCTTACATGCAACAATCCAAGCATGTTCAATGTTTACAATAAGTTCTTTGAGAAAGGAGTAGCTTACCTGGAGGGAGATTGACTCTTTGGTGGTAGGTCAGGGCGCGCAAGTAGCACGGTCAGCTGTTCTGAGCAACCTTATGGGAAATATGGACCTGAAATTATTGTTTTCATTGCCTTTTGTGTAACTAGTCCATCGAATACTACACTGCGGTGCATAATGATAAAGCCACTCATAAATTGTTCATAAACTTTCATAGTAAGATGTTTCTGGGAAACCTCTCAGGTATAGATTGTAGCAAATTTGATCGCGCATCTACACATCAATACCAAACTTGAGCTTGAAATAACAGAACAAATTTATCTTCATTTTTTCAAAAAATGCAGCTTTTCCGATGGTGCAAAATGATAAAGCCAGTAAGGAATTTTAACAACTCGTAAACAACAGAGGGACAATACGCTACTCTAATAATCCGTTGGCCTTCCTTCTCTCCGAATAACCTGAAAAATCCGATTGTCTAGACTCATGTAAAGATTATTAATAAGATCTTGGTCCACTTGGTGCCACGCGTGGATTATAGCCTTTTTGAGCTCCTTAACTCCTTGGATTTCCCTGTTATCTGCATAAATCCGTCGCACCATGAAGCGCCATACATTTTCCATCGGATTAAGGCCTGGGCTATTTGCCGGCCAGGGCAGGAGCCTTATTCAATGACGGCTGAACCATGCAATTGTGCTCTGGCTGTGCCCTTATCTTGCATGAAAACAAGATTTCAGCTTCGATTTTCACGCCAGAACGGGAGAAGTGCACGGCGCATGACCACTTGGTAACCGGGGGAACTCATCTTTTTAGGAACAAAACATAACTTCAGACGTTTCTTCGATGAAATGGCGGCCCACACCACAACGCCCCCTCCTTTGAAATTCCTTCTCAAAAATCGTAGCTTGTCCTTTCTTAGATCATGCCAGTAATATCGGAGTGTCTCCTTCAGCCTTACAAAACAATCTGGAGAGGAAAAACATCATATGAAAGCAAGAAGGATTCTACGACCTAATACCCCACCTTACTCCAGACCCTCGGCTGCATGTTTTGACGAACTGCACTCGATTTTTGCGGTGTTCTCGTGTCATGAATGGTGCTTTCCTCATTTTCTGTCGCGAGATAAACTTGCACTTTTTTTCAGAACCCGCAAAACAGTTGTTTTAGAGACGTTTAGCTCCAAAGAAGACCTGGTATCGGAGCTTGACTTGGTGAAATTCGATACTTTTTCTGAGAATGCGGCGCTTATCCTTCTCGGAAAGTGAAGGAGATCGCCCAGAACTCTTCTTAGTTCAGGATCCTTGAGAAAGTTGTCGACAACTGTGTGGCTGCGGTTAAATTCTTGCGCAATTGACGATTTGACTATCCCTCCGCTTTTTTTTGCGACAATTTGGCTTTTTTCGAAATCAGATAGGGGTTTTCCTTTCCCCATTACCTGAAAAAGAAAAACATTACCGCAGCAAAACGTTTCAGCAAATACAGATGAGAAGCGACGGAATAACTTAGGGTGGCTTTATCATTTTGCACCATCGGAAAAGCTGCATTTTTTTGAAAAAATGAAGATAAATTTGTTCTGTTATTTCAAGCTCAAGTTTGGTGTTATGTGTAGATGCGCGATTAAATTTGCTACAATCTGTACCTGAGAAGTTTCCCAGAAACATCTTACTATGAAAGTTTATGAACAATTTATGAGTGGCTTTATCATTGTGCACCGCAGTGTATGTGACATATTGCATTTGACTACTACAAGGAAGTTTGAAATTGAACAGTGAAGGGTTTGCGAACCAACAGTTATACAATGTTAAGTTGTAGTGCTTAATTCTTCCAGTTAAGGTCACTGAACACTACTAGGCTTCGAAAATTCAAAATAGCTGGCACGTTTGCTTTGTTTTGTTTTTAGATTAAGGGAGTTCTTGATGTTTACAGTAAAAGATATTGGAGTATCGCACTATCCCTTCAGATTTTGAAGCGATTCGAGATATCGGTAGAGGGTAGCGACTGAGACCTTGTTGGGACTTATGTACTCAAGTTAGGCCATTTGTGTGTTGGTATGAGTAAGCAGGTCTAAGCCATGACTCCCATCAATACCTAGGATCCCAACCATGGTTACGGTCACTTGTAATATCGACAAGTACTCACAACCATTCCCACAGAAGCCGAGTACATAATTCTCAAGCGTTATACAGTCGAACCTTACACAGATATAGGCTGAGTTGTGACGAGCGCTAGATTAAATCTAATTTTTGGAAGGACTGTATGGGAAAGCTTATATCATAAAAAGAACTCACCGTTAGTAACAGTTCCAGCGTTCAGGTACAATACCATACATGAGTGCAGCTTAATCACAACATTAACAATGCGAGAGAATCGTGAAGAAGTGGTAACAGTTGACCGTTGAGCCGACGTAACGCAACACCGAAGCGGTCTGACGCATGCAGCGGTGGGTAGAAGTTCGGCATGATGTATGCGAACAGATACCTGATAATTCAGCTGACCAGCTAATACTTGTAGAGGCAGGAATACGTGCTGTAGCAGTACTAGTTGTGGCACATTTCAGTGAGCGTGAGTGCTAACAGCGCGCATCGTGCTGATGGTGCGGGCATCTGCTCGCCCCGCCCCCACCGGCGCGTTATTACAATCTTGAGGACACGCTGAGCCGGCCGTGCTGGTGTTTCTCACCATGAGCATCGTTGTCACGAAGATGAACATGGTTTTGATGGTCCACCGCCGTTCGTAATTCACTTTCGTCACGTTAACGTTTTTTCTTGGTGACATGCCGTACGTTCGGGCGCGATCATTCGTGCACCGCGAGACGTTGGGTACTTTCACGTATGCGTACGATGTTTTTTACTCTTTTCTCTTTCCTCCAACAAAAGAAAAGTGTTGAAAAAAGTCACATTCTTCTACTATGTTTTACTGCTGATTACTTTGCAACTTTTTTCCAATATGCATTAAAATTTTTCTAATGGATTTTAGATTATTTTTTCATGAAGTATTCTCTTTTTTTTCGCTTCCTTTATCATCACATGACCTGCTCGTTACATGGATGTAACCGCCAGCTCATTCCAAAGTTGTGATCTACGCGACTTTGTTCCATTCTACCGTACTCCTTGCAAAGGGAAATTGCCTTGTCATTGGTGATGTTGGTATCAGGGTTCTTCAATATGTGTTGTCCTATAGCAGCCTCTTTCTTTGCACGTTCTTACTTTTCGTAGGAAGTGACCATTTGATCTACTTATCTGCTTTAGAAAGTTTCATGCATGTGGCACTCAGTTTCCTTGACGGCGAGGCGGCCTGCGTCGCGCTATTGCTGTGCTTATCTACCGTACCCTACGGAGAGGCAGACCTCGTGCTTCCTATAGCACGAGCTCGGCAGCCATGCTGACTCCGTTGCAATGACCATCACAGCGTTTCGCCGATAGATGCGTCTGCACACTCTGCAAAGCCTCTGCTGTCTTGTGTTAGAGGCTGTCTGCGTATCATGCATTCAAACGATGTCTAAGCATTCATCTCGGCGTACTAGAAAAGATTCGGCATGCTTTTCTTAGCGTTCAGATCAACTTGATGGTCACTATGTTGGTCAGTTTGATCTTTGGAACTTCCTTGCGTTTCCGGGTGGGATTGTTTCGATAATGAACTGTTTTTTGGACTAAACTATTTTGATCATAGTTTTCTATAAATAAAGCGGGGCGCATGCCGAGAAAGGCCGAATGTGCGTGTTATCGTTTCTTAAGTTCGATGCATATATGTACTTTGTGATGCTTGAGGAATGTTGAATTTCATAGTTGTTTTACGAAGAAACCTAGAATACAAATAATTGTACCACTCGGTCATTTCTACTTGCAACTTTTTCATTGTTGTTTGCATTTTTTTGCTTGTTACTTTTCTTTTTTATTTCGTTTTTTCTTTCTTGATATGTCGCCGTAGTCTCAAAAATTTATAGCAGCTGTTTCACTTTTCACTTATCATTGTATACCAAAGTCAGCAAGCATAATAAGCTACACTGTTCCTGGAGGGCTTTGCGGCTTCTTATGCATTGCGTGGTTTCATTTTCACATACTTTGGCATTTGCAAAAGTTCCCGTTTCAATGTTCGTATATGTGGAATTTGCACACTTTGTGGTCTTTCGTAGTTGTTGTTGTTGGAGTCTCAACATCGCGACCTCTAGAACACTTGCGTGAGAGTTCCTCTTTCTTCCACATACTCGGTTGCTGTTGCGATTAAGTCGAACCATAGTTTTCTAGTACTGATTCCGTAATTTTAGCTAAAATAGCAGCTACTGCAGACATATTTCCTTTTTTAGCGCATCGCGTAGAAAACAAGAAGGTAGCGAAAGGCGGACGGTCAAGCTGCATGCCAGCATCGCGCGTCTCGTCTTGATTGTCCTGCTACAGCAACAAACGTTGATTTGTGAACTAACCGGAGTAGCTGCTGAAGCTCTCGGATCGAGCAGCGTGCGCACGCCCGCCAGTCCACGGCTCATTCGACGCCATGGACGAGCCAGCGTGCAAGAAGTTAAAAGTCGATTCCGGTCAGTTTCACTTTCGTAGTTTCCCACATTTGCTCAGGTTTTTTTTTACTTATGATCATATTATAGTGCCTTGCTCAGATTTTGAATCTGGGGATGGATTGGATGGACTAAGTGAACTTGAAAAGTTAGAACCATTGCCTCAGTCTGCACACATTAGTGGTGACATACCAGTGAGTTGCCTAAACGTTCCGATAAGTTTTCAGATAATTCACCCTGAAGCCCTTTTTTATTTGTTTGAGCTTTGTTTCATGCAATTGAAGATTAGTTTTCTGTTTTGAATTTTTGAACACTCAGACTACATCGCAGTCGTCTATGACTGCTTCTATGGCACCGGCTTATGGCCAAGCCGGTGGTGGACAACCTGGCGCACAGCAATCGCAGGGTGGTGGCCAACAACAGTCTGTTTTGCAGGTGATTTTGAAGCTTGAGTTCTGATGATTTGCTGATCCGCATTTGTGTTTTGGATTCCATTTGAAAAGCCTCGAAGCACTTCATACTCTTTCTTTTAGGAGCTTTTAATGACTCAAACGCAAGGTCCAGCCGCAAACAACTCGCCACGGCCTGCGTTTTCTGGGGCCCCTACGGCGAATAATTTCAATACTAGGTTTGTCTTTGTACTTCTCATATTCGATTGACTTCAATACTTGGTTTCTCTCTGAAGTTTCTTCATGTTTTTCTCATCGCATTCGATGTCGCGGGCATACTTTCCCATCTCAGGAGTCCAATGACTGGTGCTACTATGATGTCTCCTCCAAATGCCAGTATGGCAGGAGCAGGGCGAGGGGCGGGCGGCTCCGGACCATCTCCTGGAGGACCTCCAGGTGGGCCTCCTGGTGGACCGATGCGAGCACCAGGTACATGCTTGGAGTAGTATTTGTGACGTATTGTAGAAATTATTATGTTTTCAATAACACTATTGGAACTATAGGACAAGGACCTCCTGTGATGTACGATGGCATGCAAATGCCTCAGCAACCACAATATGGCCAACCGATGATGACGGGTGGACCTCAGGGCCAAATGCGTGGTTATCCCGGACAGTATGCACCGCAGGGTGCTCCAAATCAAGTGAGCATGTGCTTTTATCTTATTTCTTTCCGTAGACTTTTGAATTTCTTAATTGTTGATTGACAACGCGTTTAACTAGAAGCATTGAGTTCAGATACCGTATCCCGGACAGGGCAGAGGGCAAGCCATACCTAGAGGCGGTATGATGAATGGAGCACACATGCAACGACCACCACAGATGGCACCTCCTGGTCGTCCAGGTAACAAACTTTCCAAACCGTTACCTCTGACAAACTTTTGTAATGAAAATTTTCATTGTTCTTTACCTCCTTATTTGATGAACATTCGGTTTCTTTCAGGGATGCCTCAGATGATGCCAGGTATGATGCGACATCCAGGTATGATGGAACAACCTTTCAATCCGAATGCACCTTTTCAAGGTCAACGGCCGGAGCAATTCATGGGTGGACCACCACCTCAGGTGAGGATAGAGCCATTTTCAAATTCTTTGCTTCACTCTCAAGTCTTTGAAGGCACCTTCTCGCTAAGCCTATGAACTTTCGCATTTCTAGGGTTTCATGAATCGACAGCCTTATCCTGGGATGATGCCTGGACATCCTGGTCCACCGCAAGGCCCACCGGTAAGAATTTCACTGTTACCTTTTTTTGCACGGTTCATCATCGTCAGTTTAGATGATGATGATGGACCCGTCACAATCGAATGGTCCTCATCAAATGAGCAATCGTCCTCCTGGTGCAGCAGCTTCATCTCAGCCACCTCAGGTATTCACGAGAATAATTCGATGCGTATTTATTTTAGCTAAACTGGTGACTAACCGTGTTTCTTCCAGGGTATGATGCAGATACCAAACGGTGGACCGCCGTCTAGTCAGCAGCAGCACCCACATTCGATGCAAGGCGGGCCAGTGTCGCAACCACCTCAACGGACTGGAGGCACACCATTGACCCCTGGCACTCAAGATCCTGAAAAGCGAAAGCTAATCCAGCAGCAACTTGTTCTGCTTTTGCACGCTCATAAATGCCAGCAACGAGAAAGAGTGAGTTTATCGACTACAAAGTACCCAATAGTGGCGTCCCCCAGAGAGTGCAACTGTTAGTCGCCTTATAGGCCATGATAAGTGGCTTGGATCGAAAATTTTATGTTCTTTTTTATAGGAAAATCTTTTCTCAATTTTCCCTGCTTCTCCTCGTTGTTACAATGCAAATCCATTCTGACTGATCATATCGGTTTATTTCTAAATTACTTAGGTATACTTGGTATACTTTAATGGTTAGAGGGGTTTGTTTTCACCTGCCGAGTCACTTGGTTGCTTTTAATTTGGGTCGCCAATTTCCAATCCAACTTCGGTACCCGAATAGTTGCCACTCAGTTATGTGAGGGTAACCGCAGTTTTTTCTACGTCCAATAGATTTTGATATTGTTGATTGGAATTGCGCTTTCTAAAATAGCAGGCCTTTCTTTTTTATTCTTCTGTCTTCGAATTCGCTTTAAATATTCCTTCAGAGTGATTCAGATTTATTTGAATTCATGACAGGAGTTAGGTTGATGGAGTCCTTGGTTAGACGTGAACGTCAAATGCGTCAAACAGTCGAAGCTACCACTGAAAAGACCTTTGTTGAAATTGATCTTGGCTCAAAAAATATTAGTAGTTTCAGCACCAATGAGAAATCTCCTTAGGGCTAGATTATCGCGTAAGTACTGAAATTTGACTAATGCCATGCTTTAGAATCCCGCTGAAGCTGCCAACGGGCGAACACCATGTAATTTGCCACACTGTAGTACAATGAAAGAGGTCCTACAACACATGACAATATGTCATAACGGACGGCAATGCACATGTAAGTCGTCCACTCAATTTCATTTTTAAGCTGAGCATAGCTTGGTCAATGGAGGAATGATATTTTTAGATGCGCACTGCGCTTCGTCGCGACAAATTATAGCCCATTGGAAGAATTGCAATCGAGATGATTGTCCCGTGTGTAAACCATTGAAGAGTATTCAGAATCAGCCTTCCGCCGCTGGAAGTGAGCTATGTCAGAGTTTATCATCAATATATGGTTTTACCGCTCGTTTCCCATTCATTTTCAGATGTTTTATGATTGTTGTTTAGCACTTCAAGACATGAGCCAACTCCTTGGTCCCGGATCAGTTGGAGCGCCTGGATCAGCTGGAGGTGGCAGCATAGGACCGGGTGGCCCACAATCAGTTGATCCTATGGCACAATTTGGCTCACCTGCACCGGCCTCCAATGCTGGAGCAGCGGCAGCGGCAGCAGCTGCGGGTAGCTCGGCACCACCAAGTGGTACCGGTGTTTCCGGTCCTCCTAGTGGACCCATGTCGGCTGCAGGATTACTGAACGACTATAATCCACCTATGAAGTACGCAGATCAAATATTCATATTTAATGAATCGGCGACATTTATAATTGTCATTCAGTGATCCATTCCGCTCACCAAATCCACCGAATAAACACGCTGGTCCCGGTTCAGTTGGAGCTGCTTCTGGAGGACATCACGGTATGATGGCTCGAGCGCCCGGTGACTTCTCAACGATCAACTTTCCACCTCCTGATGTGCCAAGTCATGCAAAGGTAAAGGTAGGCTCAATTCAAGAAATGACAAAAACCATCTTTCCATTTTTCATGTTAACCTAGCTCTTCATTTTCTCTAGGAGGAGAAACGAGAATAGAATTTGTACCAGCGGTTGCTATCACTCTAGGCAATGTACCTTTTGCTACGGTAGTGCCATGCATTTGTAACAAAGAGGTAGCGGTTCAGGAAAGGGACAACTGGTCGTTGTAGGTAGAACAAGCTCTGGCGTAGTTGAAACATTTCTGATGTGATGTTAAATCCGTTTTGGTTCATAAAGAAGTTTCATCCACCCTGGAATTTCCTCTCTCTTAGGCATAAGCAAACAAACGCGGTGCCAAGCTGTCATTTTACCCCCTTTTCCCACCCCTTCCTCGACGAGCTTTCGATTGAATATGGTAAAACTTGTTCATGAGTGAAGTCCTCATTTATCTCCTAGCCTGCTTCATTACTTTTGTGATGAAGTTCGAGGGGCATTATCTTATCATCACGTCCCTTGTCATATATATCGTGGAATAGGCTTTTTTTCATCATTCGGATGGTTACAAGCGAGTGCACAGGTTGTTCAGCTCGATTTCAATGGGTTGACATTGCACTACTAGTGGTTATATTGAAACATCGAAAATGTATATTTCAGGAGTGGCATCAGCACGTCACTCGTGATCTTCGTAATCATCTTGTTGGCAAGTTGGTGAAAGCGATCTTCCCGTCACCAGATCCCAACGCGATACACGATCAACGAATCCGTGATCTCATCAATTACGCTCGAAAAGTCGAAATGGAAATGTTTGAATCAGCCAATGATCGAGTGAGTGGCGAGTTTACTATTTTCTATCGAGCAGCTTAGTTATTGCAATTGAGATATAGATATTGAAAATAACGTGTGCAAAGCTGTTATGAGGTACTTAACATTTGATCAAGGAGTAGAAAAACTACGTTGGGGTGGTACACGGATTGGGGGGGGGGACATTGCTGAATGTTGAACAGTAACGTGCTCTCACATGATAGACGTGTTAAGAACGTACCATAGTTGTCATATATATACATGTGTGATCCTGTGAAGCTACAAAAAGCTACGGCTTCATTTCGCGACTTACCGACTTCCCAAGGTTTGTTGTCGTATAGGGAAGTGGGTAGGGTTTTACACTCCATTTCGGAGTGCCTGATAGGGCGTGGCCTACGGACTTTGGTGAGCATGTATTAAACTCTCTCACTCCGCCACACACACACTCACTCTCGCTACTCACCCATGTCCGTAGGCCATGCCCTATCAAGCGCTCCGAATTGGACTGTAGTTATGCTTAGGAGAAGGAGCTCTAGGTTGAGGAAATCTTTTTGTAGTTTGAAAACACTCTCCCTGTCCAAAAAAAATGTTTCGCCCAGCACGGAGCTCCTTGTTCTCTAGGCTGCCGTGTTTCAATACAAATTTGGTATATCGGCCTCACCGTAATAGTACATGGCAACGGTGCTCCATGTCATATCGCTAGATAGGGCGTGACTTGGAAGAAAGCGCGGTAACGTCAGAGCGTACTTGATAGTTGTCCGCCAAACAGCTGATTTCGGCTATTTTCTTTCCTCTGATTTTTTTTACTATTGTTCTTCCCATCTATGCCCTTTTTCGGTGTGTTGAGCGAGTTTAAGTGCAACTACCACGATTTTGACGAAACTTAATACAATGATCAAAGAATAAAGAGAAAACAGTGAAGGCAAATTACAAAAACGCAAAAAACACCATGATAGAGTGGTGTTTTCAAATGAACCGTGCAGTATTTATGAAGATAGTTGCATTAAAAATCGCTCATTTGCACAATAATAATAGAATTCGGAAGAAAAATCAGCCGAAATCAGCTGCTTTTCACGGACAGGCATCAAACATGCTCTGATACCTCTGCGTTGGCAGCCTGTGGAACACGCCCTATCTATTGCCGTGATATGGGTGTAACTACGAAATCATATACGCAAGTGTGTCTGATATATAGAGTACACGTTGACCTTCAATCATAGCAAGGCTTGTCACTGTTCAGTTTCAACAAAATGCCCCTCAGTTCACGTTGTGCCAGGATTCGGTTTGTTGTTGCTAGGTCATTGGAGTAATGCCCATGATTTTAAATTTAGAGGCTTACCGTTCTCACCGCGACGATGTTATTAGTTCCATAACGGGATAATCATCTTCAATGATAAATCAGATAAGCGGTAACAAGAAAAGGTTTTCATAGTCAGTGGTACTGTGACATCACCCGCTTACCATGAAATCTCCATTGATAAAAAGTAATGTGATTATTCCGTCCGCAGCACTAAATAGCAAATATTGAAATGACGTTGCACAGTGGCTATTTCGATTACATGTCCCCATACGCACGCTCACGTTTTTTCTTGTGTTCACGGGAAAGAGTGTACCTCATTTTGAGGTGATGTGAGTGGTTTAGGCCGCGGTCATACTTTGCGCTGCTGCGTTAGTTGACGCCGGTGCCGGCGTCAATTCACGCAGGTGCCTGCGTGAGTTGACGCCGGCACCGGCGTCAACTCATGCAAATGTCTGCGTGAGTTGACGCCGACACCGGCGTCAACTAACGCAGCTGCGCAAAGTATGACCGCGGCCTTAGTCAACGGGGCATTCATTTTCATTGAGTCGTTGTCCTCCCCCCCCCCCGTTTCTTGTCCCTCCTTGGATTTGATTGTTTTTGCTTTTAGGAAGAATACTACCACCTGTTAGCGGAAAAGATATATAAGATCCAAAAGGACCTTCAAGACAAGAAGAATTCACGGCTCCGTCAGGATAGCGGAGTTAGTGGAGGAGGAGCAGGAGGGCAGCAACAGCAGTCTGGAGGCAATGCACCTGCCGGTCAGGCGCAGCCGGCTCCAAACAGCGGATTCTCAGAATGTATGTTGCTCGGAATACTCGATTGCTTTGAGTTGGTTTGAAATTCAGTTTGAGAAAATATAATTTTAGCAATTGGTTCAATTCCCGACTTTGATATGGACATGCCAAATCCACCGAATCGAACGGCTGGTTCAACGCCACTTCCACCAGGTCTTCAAACGCAACAACAGCAAGCGCCCCATTCCCAGCAATCGCATCAACAGCATAATATGGGCTGGACAGGTGCTACAGGAAGTGGTCCCATGTCAGCCCCGGCATCGGCAACTGATTCACGAGTCCAGCAACAACGTTCACAAGAGCGAATGGGTGCGCAGCAGTCGAATAGCAGCCATGGATCAGCAGCTGGAACACCACTGGTCAGTGATTCATGGATTTTTATTTATTTATTGGATCTCTCTTCTCATGAAATCATCCAAGGATTCTGTTTCAGGTGAAGATGGAACCAATGGATTCTAGTGAACAGAATGGTCCGCTATCATCATCAACGAGTGTGTCATCCACGAATGGTCTGCCTCCGACGTTAGTGAGATCAGACTCGAAGACGAAAGTCGAAGAGGGATGTTCAGGTAAGCTGGAGAGTTCTTTTCTACTCGGCTAGTAGTTATAGAACCACGAATGGTGGGACACACAATAACATCAAGTTGACCTACTAAAAGTTCAGCGCTTGGTTCAAATCCAGTTAACACTGGTTCTAATCAGTCGATCTGTGTAAATAATAGAGCCTATAGTGGTCCGTCTAACGATGACTGCTGCATAATTACATCGACATATCTCGAAGTAAACAAATCTTGATGTTTGATATACGCACTCCGTAAATCAAGTTTACAATATAGAATTTCGATCAAAGATGGATTCATTTAAAGTTCAGTTGGAGATCTCAAACTTGACGTAGAGCGACTTCCATCAAGAACACATGTGAATTTCCAAATTTGGTGAAATCTGCTACGGAGCTTTGATAGGCTTACAGGATGACAAAATGCCACAGGAGTAAGTCTATGTGGCATGGAGCAATGTGTGTTTCCAGGCTTTTTTTGGGAGGCGGTTGGGCTACCACATTAGCGCGTAAGGCCTAAGAAGTTGCAAATTGCGATGTTGAGCTTCCATGAATCTAGGTTTGAGTTGCTCCCAGAGAAGCGCTGATAAATCGATCCCATCCTAGGAACATAACGCCTAAAGTTTCAGCTGCTCCTGGACCCTCTACTGGTCCCGCAATATCAGCCTCAACTGCGTCGACGAAGTCTGCACCAGCTGTAAAAACAGAGTCGACTTCATCTCCAAAGAAGGAAGTCGTCAAAAGAGAACCTACGCCACCCCCTGGGGAGGACACTATTTTCGATGCTAACACGTTGCGGTGAGTACTATTCGGTGCTTGTAATTCTACAAAAACTCTTCAGACAAAAGTGGGCTGAACGAATTAATAACATAACCATTAAAGCCCAAAAATTTTATAGTACGGCCTCTATCAATGTGTTCACTTCTCTCTAAATTTATGAACAATCATTTCAGGTATCATTTACGACCGGTATGGGAAAAAATGGACAGTTCGGAAGATGCCGTACCGTTCCGTATGCCAGTGGATCCAGATTTACTACACATTCCGGTAAGTTGCATAGGTGATACAATGAAGTGTTGAGTTGAGCAAAGTGGTCTGGAACGGAGTGAATGTTCCTATGCTTTAGGATTATAACGAGATCATAAAACATCCTATGGACCTGTCGACAATTTGTATGAAGTTAGATAACGGTCGTTACAAGAATCCATGGGAGTTTTGTGATGATATGTGGTTGATGTTCGATAACGCGTGGATGTACAATCGTAAGAACAGCAAAGTGTACAAATATTGCACAAAGGTAATTGTGTTGTTTTATATCTTTTATTTTCTCAGTAGTACAAAACAATCAAAAATCTTACCTGTGCCTGTGAATGGATTGAATAATTTTTGAAGTGCGGTTTTGTGATTCCTGCAGTCATCGTGAGAAATGTTCTTCATGAAACCTATCTAAGTGACCTAGTATATCAGGAAATCAAGGTTAAGTATGTGAGCGGTTTCCATTTAATTTTGATGCGGCTTCACCTTTCTGTTTAGCAAGGGGAAATCAGGGTCATGGTACTGCTGGGAACATCTGCTTCCAAAACCAGCAACTCAACAATCCTACTCCTTTTCCCCACCTTTCCTCAGATTATTTGACGGGAGCGAAGGACTCATCCTCATCGAAGGACATCTCTAAGTCTTCATACCATGGACCAGATACGATTTTCGCTGCCTAGAAATTTCGAACCAAGCTTAACTTTGAAGTTAACATTGATCCCCACTGGTCCTCGTTGTAGCTGGATTTGATACATCTTTGTTCAACAAAGAAGAAGTGAAATAGGTTCTCTTTTTCAGTTGAGCGATACGTTTGTGAAAGAAATGGATAAAGTCATGCAAGACATGGGATATTGTTGTTCGAGAAAGCTGTCTTTTACTCCACTGGCTTTATTCTGTTATGGTGCGTCGATGTGTACCATAGCTCGTGAGCAGCCATACTGGGTGTAAGTTCTTCAGATAATTTTTTATAACAGTTATATAGTTTTTTTTCTGAATTGATATTCCCTGAAACCTCATTTATTTCAGATATGAGCAAACGTCATCGCAGTATGGAGTAACGGTATCCGAACGTTACACGTATTGTCTGAAATGCTTTGATGCTCTGCCACCAGAAGGCATATCGTTATCGGAAAATCCTAATGATCAGTCGAATATGGCACCAAAAGACAAATTTGTACAAATGAAGAACAACGTGATCGATTATGAACCGTTTGAAGTCTGTAAATACTGCCATCGAAAATGGCATCGAATATGTGCGCTTTACGATAAGAAGGTGGGTTTTATCGGTACTTGTTTCTTTTTTTCGGAGTTTTACTTCGAAGTACATGAGCTATCGTAATTAGGCTGCCAGATATCCAACAATATGTGGCGCTGTCTCATACTCGAATTTTTTGCCGTGAAGATGTCGCGCTATCGCGCTATATTTCACAACATTGCGCAATGCCTTTCTTTGTAAGCGGGTGGCAAGCTCGTGTTCTCGCCGCTCCGCATACAGTTCATTCTTACACGCCCTAAAGCAGTTCTACTCTTGATATTGTGAAAAATTAAAGGAATTTTCTGCATTATGCGACCTGCTAGTCTTATTTCAAGGTGCTGCTGTGCTCTCTTTTTCTTTGCATTGAAGGTTTTACTAGATTCTGTTCCACTTTGCTCACCCTCCTCATGCCTGCCTCATCAGTTCAAGCAAATATTCTGATTAAATGCTTTTATGCGGTAATATCGAATTAAAAAGTAATTCAATTCGATGGCGGTAGCTGAAATTAAAATCTACACAAAATACTTCAGGTGTTCCCGGAAGGATTTATTTGTGACACGTGTCGCAAAGAGAAAAATTATCCCAAACCGGAGAATCGGTTTATGGCGAAGCGATTGCCGCACAACAAGCTCTCACAATTTTTGGAAGATCGAGTAAGTGTTCATAGCACCGTTCGAGAGCAATTGAGTTCGCCTGAGTCTTTCTTGTGGTTCGGAACTGGAATTCGATATTGCAGGTGAATACCTTCTTGAAGAAGGCACTGTCCAACAGTCCTGAGCAATATGAAGTGATTATTCGGACGTTGTGTGTTCAAGATAAGGAGGTTGAAGTGAAACCATTGATGAAGTCAAAGTAAGCTCATATTTTATACAATGTGCTTTCCTTTTTGTTATTCATCTGCCATTTGGCAAGTTATAGTTGGAGAAAAGTCGCTCGAAGTGTTGCTCGTGGTCCAACCTGAAACATTTGTCGCAATCCTTGAGAAAAGCTTGACCTATTTAGGTACGGCCCTCAAGGTTTCCCGGATCGATTCAACTATCGAACCAAAGCCGTGTTTGCATTTGAGATTATTGATGGAGTGGAGGTTTGCTTTTTCGGTCTCCACGTTCAAGAGTACGGCAGTAATTGTAAAGAACCAAATGCAAGGTGAGATATTACGACTTTTTTTCAAAGATTGACAGGCATTAATTTTTGTCTCAGGAGGGTCTACATCGCGTACTTGGATTCAGTGCACTTTTTCCAACCAAGAGAACTAAGGACCGAGGTCTATCATGAGATCTTGTTGGGATATCTTGAGTAAGTTGATTAATTCTTCTGTTCCTGTGACTAATGTATAGAGCTGACAATAATTTTATTTGTTTAAGCTATGTTAAACGGTTGGGTTACACTATGGCCCATATTTGGGCTTGTCCACCGTCAGAAGGCGACGACTATATCTTCCACTGTCATCCGCCTGAACAGAAAATTCCGAAGCCGAAACGGTTGCAGGTTAGTGATGAGCGCACTGCCGAGAATCTCGGTTTCTTTTTCGATCAGTAAATTTTCAAAAGTTGCTTCTCAGGATTGGTACAAGAAGATGTTGGAAAAAGGTGTGACCGAGAAGACTGTTGTCGAATTTAAGGATATCTACAAACAGGTGTGTCCTTTAGCAACACACTTGGTACTTGAGTGTATTTTTGCCTTCCTGTATAATGGAAAGTTTCCAGGCCCGTGATGACAACTTAACCACGCCAATGAGTTTACCGTACTTCGAAGGCGATTTCTGGCCAAATGTGATTGAAGATTGTATTCGGTGAGTGGAAATGAAAAAACACATGACATAACAGTGGTTGCATTGAAGTTAACTTGAGACGTTTTAGTGAGGCTGGAAGTGAAGAAGCTCAACGTCGCAAGGAAGTTGAAGTAGCGGACGAAGAAGACGATGACATATTCCAGTCGGGTGACAATGGCAAGAAAAAGAGGTACGAAAAGTTGCATTCGAAAGTTAAGGCTATCAGTTGGCAGGTCGTCACTTTTTTCACAGGATTTTTTTTTATCTTTTTGTGGCAAAGGCTTTTATATGAGTGATTAGATGTGAGAGTTATCTATTTTAGCTCGAAGAATAAGAAGAACAATTTGAAAAAGAATTCGAAGATGAATAAAAAGAAGCAAGGCAGCTCCACTGGTAACGAGGTGGCCGACAAGTTGTATTCACAGTTTGAGAAGCATAAGGAGGTGAGTGCGTAAACTTTTTCTCGGTGCTATCGCAATGGGGGGGGGGGCATCTCACATAAAGTTTCACACCTGAGTACTTATGAAGGATTTTTGTACGATCACTCTGCACATTCGAGCGTATATTTTTGCCTAAGCCTCGAAGGAGGAAAGAAAGGACCTTCCTGGCTCAGGTGAAAATGGGGTCCAGTAGAGGGATGCCTCCCCCCATTGCCATAGCACCGTTTTCTCCATCTGTCTATTTCTGTCCAGCGGCGCGGGTGTTATGATGTAGTGGTCAAAAGCCTTGAAACTTCTTGAACTTTGGACCTCGGAGAGGGTTCATTCCCAGTTGTGAATCCATGTTTCCTAGGTTATCTGTTCCTCATATCGTTGTGAGCTGGGTGGGATGAAGAAAAGGTGTTTGTTGAGAGTGAAAGCCTTTCAACGGGAAAATGAGAGCTTGTCTCCTTGTTTTTTATCTTAATAGAAAGTATAATCTGTGCCTCTCATTTCCTTTCGATAGCTGCTATGTCCTAATTTTGAAACGGACTCCAGTTTGGGATGTTGATCATCTGCTGTGGCGTAGTGGCTGGTTTTCTACGGATGATTAGTTCAGCACACACATTCACCAACCTTTTCCAGGTATTCTTCACCATTCGATTAGTCAGCCAACAATCAGCATTGTCGCTACCGGACATTGTCGATCCGGACCCACTTATGGCGTCTGACATGATGGACGGCAGAGATACGTTCTTAACGAGAGCTCGTGATGAACACTGGGAATTCAGCTCTTTGAGGAGGGCAAAGTGAGTGGCTGTATAAATACCGATATTTATTCAGCTGGATGTTTATGATTTATGGGATGTCATTGCCTCGTAACAGATATACTTACAAGGGCCACTTTGTATTGTCTAAAATACTTGTTATCAGAAGTGCGGGTATCTTGACCTGAAATTTGGTCGGAAAAGTCAAAAAGATATAACGTGAGTTCTACTGAGGTCAAGTCACACAGCCATTCCTTCGTCATGACCCATTTCACCGTGTTATTTAGTTACGCTAAGCTGAGTCTTTAATTTCACTCAAGGGAATAGCAGAAAATCCATGGAGGGCTAATCAGAATAAGTGTGGAATATAAATTTGTTTCTTGATTGAAGAGGCCGATGGTATATTATCAAAATGTACTTTATGGCTTTTCAGATTCTCGACCCTCGCGTTGTGTCATGCACTTCACGAATCGGATGTCAATAAAGATATGAGCTACACTTGTAACAAATGCAACAGCTCGAACGCTAAATGGCATTGTACGACCTGTGATGTAAGTTTTCGAGTTTCATTATTTATACGGTCTCTTTATTATTTCTGCTAAGAGGTAGTCCTAAAAGAATATTTCGAGTCTGCTTTGTGATGCGTCAATGATCATGGGTCTCATATCCAACTAGTATATTTGTATCTCGATGGTTCTTATATCCAGATGGTATATTTGTATCTTCAGGATTTCGATCTGTGTGAGACCTGTCGTGAATCAGTTTCACATGAACATCCGATGGAACAGATCAAACCGCTTATCGGTGCTGAAAGTGGCGACTCAAGCGGTAACAACCGCTTTGAAAGTATTCAGGTAGGTTCGGATACGAGTTTCACAGTGCATTACAAAACCGTATATTTGTGAGTAGCTTTATTGTACTGTTTTCAGCGCTGTATCTTGTCGCTGGTACATGCATGCCAGTGCAGAGATGCGAATTGCCGTCGTGTATCTTGTCACAAGATGAAGCGGGTCGTGCAACATACGAAAATGTGCAAGAAACGAGTAAATGCCAGTTGTCCTGTGTGCAAGCAGTTAATCGCCTTGTGCTGCTATCATGCGAAGCATTGTTCCCGGGACTCGTGTTCGGTAAGTGTATGGTTAGCCAGCAAGGATCTACTCTATTTTTTGTCAAAGAATTATTAGCGCTCTATTAGGTACCGTTCTGCATGAATATCCGCCAAAAGTTGGCCGAGCAGAAGCGTTCGATTGCCAGACGTGCCGACATGATGATGCGACGGCGTATCGATGGTCTACAGGCTGTGGCTGGAGGTGAGATTACCAAAATATTTCGACATCATTAATATCCACCACTTTCTGAAGGATTTCTTTCACGGGGTGCATTTTAATCACTTTTTGGCACATGGGTTTGATGTGTATGGAGGTATGAACTTGAAGTCATTGAGATACTGGAGTGATTTTTTGGGAACACGCAGTATGAATGGAACCTTTTCTATCGAAGGGAAGCTGCAGTCCTTCCGCTTAAATTTATGGCTTTTAAACTTTGTGTTTCAGTTTCTGTAAATCAGCAGTTTGGTACCAGGGGGCTGTTGTATTATTTAAGAGAGAATAATTTCATTTCAGGGCCAGCTTCATCGAGCTCTTCGGCTGTTAGCGTTGCAGGCGGAACGTCAGTACCGACACCACCCCCTGATAACAAACCATTCGCTGGAAGTCATATGAAGGTAGGTAATTAGTAATTGATCTCTAAGAGTACATAGAATTTCATGCAAGTTTTCTTTTTACAAAAGTGTTGCTATCGATCATGTGATATTCAGGGAGGAATTCCTGGTCCAAGTCCGTTGACTCAAGCACCGACGATGTCATCAATGCCATCACATCCACAAGCGGGGCAACCACAACAGCAGCAGAGAGGTGGATTCATGTGTAAGTCATTACTGTCCATTTCAATTTGTCATTGTCCAAGATATGCCCGTTTTAGCTTCGAGCATGATGCCACCACAGCAGCAACAGCAACAACAACCTCCTGGTGGCATGCCCCAAATGGGACAAGGCATGAGTGGCGGTATGGGGGGACCAATGGGTCCATCAAACATGTACAACCCGATGCAACATCAGCAGCAGCAGCAACAACAACAACAACAGCAGCAACAACAACAACAACAAATGGCTATGATGGGAGGCATGCGCCCAGGGCAGCATCCAGGTGGCCAGCCGATGCCACCTGGCGGTCGGGGCGCTGGAGGACAGCCACCTCCGCCGTACAGGTCAGCGGGCTAGTGCAAAATTCATCAAGTGAAGTCTTCCGTCGATCGTATTTCGATAATCACCAGTTCAGAGCACCAACACCGATGGTCGGCTTCAATACACCGTCAATGATGCAACCAGGCATGTCAATGCATCCAGGAATGGGTCAGATGAGAAATCGTAAGTTCTGAGCTCGGGCCAGCGCTGTAATGAATGAAATTGTTGGAATTTAAATTGAATGCTTCTTCTCAGTATTATTTTTTGAAAAAGGCTCTTGTTTTCCAGAAGGTGGCGGAGCTCCGATGCAGCAACAACAACAGCAGCAACCGCCCACACAACAGCAACAAAGCAATCCTGCACTCACGGATCCAGCCATGGCACAGGTGGTGAATCGCTTTAAAATGGCCAAGACGGACGAGGAGAAGCAGTCGGCTTTCCAAGAATTGAAGAAGACGCCCCATCTCTTTGCTGCGTTCATCAAAATGAAACCTAACAGCGAGGTGAGCGGAATAGATTTTCGAGGGCAGCCATAAAGTGGATAGAGGTTGCAAGTAAAGGCATTTCTTTTCAGATGGTAGGAGGTAGCTGGCCATCGAACATGGGTCCAGGTGGTCCACAACCAGGTTATTATGGTGGTCCACCACCTCAGGGAGGTGTTCGAGGATCTAGCAATCAATTTGCTCCAATGGGACCTGGAGGATGGCAACAACAACAGCAATACCATCAACAACGGCAACAGCAAGGTCAATCGCCAGCGATTTCCGGTCAGCAGTTTGGCGTTGGTCAGGTGAGTGGATTGTTACAACTCCCATTCTTTACCACTTTTGAAATGATACTCAGCCCACTCATGATCGCCTGATGAGAGATGAACCATACTTCCTTTGATATTTTTTCAAAATTAATTATCCATTAAGGACATCGGAAGGAGTAGATTAAATAGATTGTGGTGTAATAGTAGAATATGAAAGTAGGAGTGCCATACAGGGGAGTTGTAAAAAAACGAAAAAAAACGGCGAAAAACCCGAGAAGTAGAAGCTCGAAAACCCTTCTCCTTTCCCACTTTTCCATCCCCGCTCCTCTTCATCACTGGCCGGTGAGGTAGACGCAGAGAGACAAGGGGCTAAGTCAGCCGACCGAGAATGTTGTCCCGCCCTCGCAGCAACTGCAGATGCATGGTAGCGTGCGTGATGCGCAGTGTTGCGGGACCGTGATAGGATCCTAGCGCGCTTTTCCACCGCGAATTTGTCCCATATCACTTCTTTTCAACTGGAATGTTTGTATTCAGAAAAAAATGTTTTCCTAGTTCTCATAATCTCCCTACCTCAGGCGGTGCCTCTAAATGTTAATAGTTTGAACAGTCATTTGGAAAATTTTTCTTTGCAGGGCCGATCACCATCAATGGGTATGGGCTCGTCACCAATGTTGCCCCCACAACAAGCTGGCCAACCTGATCAGTCAGGACAATTCCGGTGACATGTAGGCCTTACACTGCAGGATTTACCGTAGTGGTCCCTATCTTCATCATCATCATCGTCGTTATCTGCCGAGTACGTGTATCTCCTCGTATTTCCTTCATCATATAGAGGAAGACGAGTTAGCCTTTCCAGTCATGGTGATCCATTAGAGCAACTACTCGATTCAGTACTGTGATATAGAGGGGCACGGACGTCTGTAGTCTGTAGCCTGTTAGAGCATTATGTTGTTGTCGTTGTTCTCATATACTGCTTCTGAATCCTCGTCCCCCGTCTCATCGTCATTGTGACGCATGCAGCGTCGGTCGTGTCCACCTCATCTACGTCCATCATTGTCTGTATTATAAGGGTTACGTGTATAAAAACAAACTTCTAGTGCATGTGTGCTCGTGTTCGTGTTTGTTGTTCTCATTTGAGGGTCCGCCGGGTCCATTCAAATTATCCCATGTACCTCCGGCGTAGTATTACTGATTGGTTGTCGTCGTTTTGCTATAATTGATCACTATTAATTCACTCCTTTTCTTTTCTGGTCCCATAGCAGAAGTGTTCCCCCAAATCAACAATTCGCTCATACATTAGGCAGCTTTCGGTTTGACATCATTGCGAGGTGTACTTGTTACGTTGTGTATTGATTGATTTCCCAAGTGTAATTGTATGCATATAATAGAGGTAGGTGTGCATACGTTTAACCGTCTCGTTCATCATTTCTAGTTGAGCTGAAACCATGCATTTTACTCGTATTCATCCTTTCTTTTGGGCGCGGTCGTGTGCACAGGTCGCAGAGCATCTATATGTATGTCAGTGTGTGTCGTTTAATCACATTTTTTTCTCGTGTGCATTCTAATTTTTTTCTCGCTCTGTCCACTTCATATGTATTTGATGTAGTAATAATAGGTGTTATGGTGAGGTGATTCATTACCATCATCTGTTCACAGTGTCCATGCTTCCATCCCGCCCCCTATTTGTCGTCTCTCGTGTTCGCGCTGTATATTACTTTTATTGTTATCATAACTATCGATTGACTATCGCGTGAGTCGACTGCGCAGCGTTACGCGTCAGGCTTTCGTTGTTGCGTGCGTGCGTTTAGACTCTTAGCGCTTGCTCAAATCACTTTCACCCTTCGTCTGTGTAGTATCGCAAAAGTCAAGTAGAATAAGTTGCAGTGTGTTCTAATATCTCGCACTTTATGTCCCTACCTTCCTTTCCCTCCGATCCCCTTCCTTATTTGTCGTTGTTGTGGTAGATGCGTTCACGAGTGTATGTCTTCGGTGGTCTCTATCTCTCTCATCTTCAATTAGGCTGTAACCACACGCTAGCCATTTTCATAATTATTATATTGTTGTTGTTGATAATGTCTCACGATGACTGTGTGGTTTAATTGGAGCGATGGTGAACGCCGGTGGTATCAGGGATCCGATATGTTGCTAACCGCCCAAGCAGCATTAGGCATCTGAAACTCCGGCGTCCAATTAGCGCGCGCCATCGCAAAGGGCACCATTGATCTTGGATACATCAAGTCCTTACCCTGAAGTGTAAATTGAAACGAGATTTATATCATTATCGTATTATTTATTATTGTTTTTATTATGAGCCACAATAAATTTCTAAATCATGTTTGTACTACGTATTAGTGAAACAAGTGGAAAATCAAGATTCAGTACATTGGTTTGTCATCTCCTTTGTGGTTCGAATTGAATGTATGGTTATGGCTAGAATACTGAAAAAAAGATCAGTGCTTTAGAGTTGTCGTCGTGGTAGTGTTACTTTAAGTAGTATTTTATAAAATTTATAGTATTGATGAGCCTGTTGTTACGTTGGGTTCAGCCTCAATAGCCCGTCGATGTAGGCTCAATGCAAAAAAATGATGAAGAGAGTGAAATTACGGGAATACCAAGCATAAGAGCTTGAAGGTGTGAGACGGAAGGAGATGAGGAGAATGTGATAGAGAAGATCATGGGGAAGGCGGTGATAAAGAGTAAGAAAAATGAGAGAAGAAGAGAGGACATCAGAGGTAAGAGAGAATGAGTTAATAAGATACTAAAAAAAGCAATACCGCGAAGGAACTATATGGTCTGTTAGTGTAAGATTTAATTGGAACTATAGACTGCTAGGAAAATCTATTTAGCTTCCAAACTCTGGGGCACGGGCGGCAGTATCACCCCGGTGCCGGTGACTGTGCTGCGGAATATGAAAGTGGCCTTAGACCAACGTCAGGCTTCGCGATTTTACAGTGTCGCCCTTTCGCATGCAATTCTGCGACCCTGAGACTTTGCAACGCCATGACACCGCAAAATTGTGAACTCGCCAAGTCTAACAACGGCCTCAGGGGTGCTTCCATTCTTTGGAGCGCTGCCGGCACGAGCTGTTGCCACGTTCCTTTCATGAATTGCATTCCAATCATTTCCTCTTTCTTTCCTTCCTCTTTCCATCGAAAATCTTGAGTCCTTGCGATTGGGGTAGAAAATAATCGCTAAGAAGTTTGCAGATTCATAATCTTTACTACCCAAGCTGAGAAACTTTAGAAAGAACCAAAAGGAAAGGACCAACGGGAATGCGATTGGGCCACATGTTATAAATGGAGCTCCTCACAAGGTCTCTTACCGGGAACACCGTTGTGTATGGAAGCAGTCTCATCAGTCTGCATAAGGCCTTTTTCCTTGAGTGTACAGAACAGGCCAGGTTGCTAGGCTTGCGAGAACAGTTGTGTAAGGAGCTGTTCCTAGTGTCACTGATTCAGGCAATGCAGTGTACAAGAAAGCCTTTCGAATCAAGAATTTTTTCTTCATTTTCAGTTTCCATTTCTATTGACTGTCACGGAAATTGGTTATCGCGCCCTGTTGCCAACAAAACGAAACATCGGAAAACTCCAAATTTGGTTTGTAGTACCTTACTATCTCTATATTATTTACGTCTCGTGGTATGTCTTGGCTCATTTTTCGAAGTCATATGACTTTCTGATAGTTATAGAGTATACTTGATATTTCAGGGCCTCAACAAGGCTGTCGACTTTCCTCTGTCTCCTCAACCGATTGCATCACTGGGTGCGACGGAATAGGTTCCAGTGTCATCTAAGTAATCTATAGAATATAATAGAAGCTGTTAAAATATGCTTTTTGGGATGTGTTACACGGTGTCACCGAGAGAAACAGTTTCATAAAAGGAGTATTCCTGCATTTGACATATGAGCAATGATTAGCAGAGCGTATGAAATCCATTCAGTTTCGGTCAGGTGAGCCTCAAAGATTCTTCGTACTAGTGATATTGAAGGTTTAGTTCTTCACTACGAGCTCTTTTGTTCTGAAAGCTCTCTGGCTATTGGGTTTTTTTTTGCCGCGACAGAATGGAAATTCTGATGTTGCGCGATTCGTAGTGAAAAGTACCGCGCGTGGGGACTTTATTCAGAATTTCTGGCGTCAAAATGCATGTATCCTTTCCGGTTTGTCTATCCTCCCATATAGTTTCATATCGTTTATGGAATGGTGGAGGCTCTTGGACCTCTTTGTCTGGGGCAGTGTACTCGTGAACCCCCGGAACTTGCGATTTTTATTCACTTAGCATTATTTACAATGAAGGTTGACTATGGTTTCATGGCTCTTGAACTGGTGTGCTTCCAATTCCCCTAGAGCAAACTAATTTATGTAATCTCACCATCGATATTTTTCAATATCTTTCTTATGGCATCAAGGTTGTCAAGTATGGAAATATTAGGTCGTAGGGAAATTTTTGCAGCATATCTTCTTTCTTTAATTCCGTTTTGACACCATAAATCAAATCTTAACTGTCGAAAAAAAATTGTTGTCTGTATTTTTGTTGAAAAACCCTTATTCTTGGAAAAAAATGAGAGAAGCATGAATAATTATTGAAATTAGAAAATCAGAAAAAGGGAATTTTTAGATTGCAAGAAA
This sequence comes from Trichostrongylus colubriformis, assembly GCA_963978905.1. NCBI lineage: Eukaryota > Metazoa > Nematoda > Chromadorea > Rhabditida > Trichostrongylidae > Trichostrongylus > Trichostrongylus colubriformis. The sequence goes on along the minus strand of OZ022259.1, from coordinate 20,155,276 downwards.
CTAAAATAAAATTATCTATATCAGAAGCCAGTTAGTAGTAACCATGTATCTCATGGCGTCGTTCGTTCAGGCGACACTCGTGGGAAGGAACATTCGTAGTCCTTTTCAAAAAATCCTCATTATCATTGCAGGACCGGAGAATGAAACCAAGTAAAGTACGTGCTGAATGGTTCCTCCATATATCCATTCACGGCAGTCTTTGGAAACTTCGAGAGAGGAAAAATGCGGGGAAAATGTCGCAGGGATTATCCTACAACCTAATATTAGTTTGGCGAAACTTTTCAATATAGTCTTCCTCGCCCAATCTACTGATGCAAGAGCGCAGATGCCACTTTCAATTAGTTAATGGTGATAAAACGTATAATTAGCATTTACCAAGTATTTAACTAGGGTAGCATTGCTCCTCTTCCTCGGTGGTGAGCTGATCCTTGATAAAACGATTTGGTCCGAAGGTCCGTCCAAACCTGCAGGTTGAATGTTCCAGTAGCAACCGCTGCATTTATCATATGTCGCGATGACTTTCAACAAAGTTGCCTGCTTTGTTATTTATTCAGCTGGTGGAATTGTTACAAAACCACATGGGCCAACTGCACCATACATATGATGTCGGCTATAATTTCTACTTTGTGCATATAATACGGTTATTATCGTCTTTCAATGAAGTTTCTGCATTTGCTTTGATCAGCTACGAGTCTCAAGTACATCTTTGTCTATTTTTTCGTGGGGTTTATTAGTTGAGACGGTGCAAAGCATTGAAGGGACATTGTAAAAACATGTTCGACGAGCTGCATAGGCGTATGTGGTTCTTCTCTCTTATGGGTGAGCAGAAAATTAAAATTCACACTGTTTAAATGCGTGCTTCCCTTAGAACTTTTCCCAGTCGAAAGGAGTATTACAGTACTTATCAGGCGAAACTTCACTTTTCTGGGAAAGGCAACAGGACATCAAGATATAAGTGGCTTGATAATGTCAGGGAATGTACTCGTAGAACACAGCTTTCCTCAAGAAAAATTGAGGGTACTTGATGGTGGCATTCCCTCGGTAGTGAGTGCACTGTGTAAACGGTATGATAAATTTCAACAAGGCCTCGTATCTTTGCGACAAGAGGGCGCCGCAATGTTATCCACTCATCCAGTGACTTGTCGTAAGGTGAGTATCTTCGCCAATGGTATCCATTCTCTGCTTCTCTTCCTAGCCGCGATTTTTGAGTTTTCGAGTTCATCCATTGTTTCAGTGCGATGTCATACATTCTTGATATGTCCATTCATCTTGCTTAGATACTTAGACGGCCCGTCCTCACTGGTCGTGCGTCCCCAACATGATTTCCATTAGTTTCGTTCATTTGCGATCGTCATCCAGCACGTTCGTTGACTTCGTTGGTGGGACACGAAAACCAGCCATTCTGGAATTTCTCATTAGTTTAAAGCGTTCAACGAATACAGCTTCCTATATTTTGGGGATCATTCAACTAAAACCTCTAATAAAAAATGCTCTCAGATGTTGAACCTGTCCATTCTCTCTAGTACACGGCTTGATTCAGATCTGATTTTCGATGGAAATGCTTGGCAACTAGTAGGTATTACTTCTTAGAGTGGGCTCGTAGGTTGGTCCACCGTTTGACTTGCGAATTTGTGTGTATTCCAAAGGGGAAGGCAGCTTGTTGAATGTTAAAGATACCGGAAAAGTATTCTTGACGTGCAAAATCACAAGAAGGAGGGCATGAAGCGATCCTCATATCATATCAGCCACGGAGGGAGGATGCAGACAGCATGGGATAATGTCAGCCAGAAGCTAACGTTGTCCCGCCACCGCAACAAACTGTGCCATGGAATGCTGCGGCTCGAAGTGAAGTGCGATAAGGTCGAATAAATGCTCCAAAAAGGCGCTTTCCAAAGCTGGTTTTCCCTCAGATCATCTCTTGTTCGAATGTCCGTTTACAGAGCACATCGCTCCTAAGGTTGCTCTTTAGGATCGTGCATGGTTAGTGTAAAATTTGAAGTTTCCTCCAACTCCTTCCCTTCCACTCCGTCTGTATGGCACGTGGCGTCTGAACCTACTCATGTTGCGCATTGCTTTTGCTGTCATTTTTGTACTTGTATATGCATTTGATAAGCATGTTTGTTGCTAGTATCTCTTTTGTTATACTTTTATCTACTCTGTGATGCGATAAAACTATCGTTACTTGTAGTTTCGTTGTTTATTTGGTCGATCCATTTTCAATATCTCAACTGTGCCTACTATTTATGTTGGACAAATCCCAAAAGCTTGAGCCCAGGAGGGTGAAACATCCGCTTTATTTTGAACTTTCTGACGCGATGTGAAAGTTTTAGACACAACTGATCAAATCTATTCCATCGTTATTCTGAATTCGGAGTCGGATAACCGCAACATGTACGATCCGTACATGTCGCGCGGGGTTCTCGTGACCGGTGCCATCGTCAGTGGTACGATTCTTGCAGCTGTGATTTATTATCAGGCAACGAAGCCAAGGAATCGTTCTGGTACGTGTGAATTCATATTACATTATTGGATGAATATTTTAGTAACTTTGCTTTGGCGTTATTTTTCTCCTTGAAACTTCTGAGTATACTCATGAGAGAGGTGTGCTTTCTAAGCATCTGAATATTGAGCGCACAGTCACATAGCAGAATATTGTGTCGCAGGACCAGAGGCATGATTCGAGGTTATCCCAAGGTACCAAAATATGCGCATTCTAGTAATTGCGTCGTCTATAGGTCTGAGAAATCACCAATCAGCGTATGTGGTATGGGTAATGATGTCTTACTCAGCATTGAGAACGTCAGTCTGTTGAGGAACTGCTCAGAAACTCGCCCACTGGAAACATATTATGTCTGTATAGGATTTGTACGCTACGCACTTCCTAACTACCCTCACGTTCCCACCATGACGCGAAATTGAGATCCATGCGCTTTGAGTCCCCGACTTTATTCGCTGTTTGCTGTAGCAGAGGGATGATTTGAGCTCCTCGCTTTGCAACTGCGTAGCTATCATCAGTAGATCACTCTTTTTTATCCGAAAGATAAAGTGTAGTAAAGATAATTTTTAACCCTCATCTGATATTTTCACTGTTACGGTTTGGATGGGCAGACATTCGGGCGTGATAACTGTGTGGTTCATATATTGGATCTCGGATCTATAATTCCGATCATATAATTTGCATGTGTGGATACAGAAAAAATAAAAGTTTCTTGAAAGTTCTGAAGGTTGAAGTTTTTTGGCGTTACTCAACCCCTTTTTGGGATGCGCCGCACATTCTACAGTCTATTTCAGAGCGCTTGATAGGGTGTGGGCTACGGATTTGAGTCAGTGTGTATCAAACTCCCTCACCCCGTCAAACACTCTCACACGCTACACACTCTCACTGTCCCAGATACTAGGTGTCCCAGTATTATGGGCGCCTAGATTCATGTTTCTTTGTATTCCTCTATACAAATAGTATCAATGCTTTTTCTTTTATTTGCTGCTTAGTTGATGCACTGGGTCTTCTTCTACTTGGATGCGTTTTTGACGGGGCTAAGCTCACGATATTTCTGAGATTTTAAGGGCTTTTCAAATTCACTACGCGGTTATTCGCTTCAACGGTGACACGCACCTCACCGTACATTTCAAGCAAAAAAAAATTCCACGTCCTGAACCGTAAGGGCAACCCATTGTGGCCAACAACGTCTGGTAGGGTATACCATGCCGATAGGGTGTTTGGGTACCAGCAAGCGGGTCCCAGTAATGATTTGGGGTTCAATGATGACACGCTGTTGGTTTTCGCCGATTTCGGCGCAAAGCTTTCGGGAACGTGAACTTGAAGAACACGCTGTTATACATAATGAAGCATTGGCCTCACTAGTCCTTTGGAGCAATACTTGGTGAGTTTAGCGGCAAGGCGTTTAAGTTCAAGCGCTGCCGACCCGACCTGTTCAATTCATCACTTTCCATGGCGTCCGTCAAACCTCCTAAAACATGTTTCCAGTGATCTGTTACCGGGATCCTCAACTAAAAGCTAGGTCTGCCGAGTCAGTCATCCTAGCATAGAGTTGCATTAAGTAGAGCTGGGAAAGATTAGGGAAGGAATGTGTGGAAAAACTCGCGTGTCAAGGGCGGTTGAGTGATAAATACTTTGAGACTGCATCCCTGTTGGAGCAGGACAACCTGTGATATGACTGCTGCCTTGTTACAAGTTATTAGTAACGTTGGGAATGGGTTGATTTTTTATCCGCTCTATTGACGCCAACAAAATATTGTGATACATTGGCGTCCATAATTTTGGAACACCCTGTAGTTCCATTCAGAATCGTGGTGGCTGGTGAATGTGATGTGGCCTATACAATGACTTGCGGTGGCCAGCCGATGTCCAAGTCAGTTCTTTTATCCCTCCAGACGAGTCTGGTGCCAATCTACTGACCGCGGAGGTATGGAAGGCTTGGTTGGCTGGGTGTTGATGCGGGATTTGATCCCTGTACCATGAGAGTGGGGTGCGCGCCACCTTTCACCACACCATCACCCTTCCAGAAAAAATAGGCGTGAAATTTTCGAGGGTTTCAGCACGCTGTCCTTTTCGAATGTATTTTGTTATACCTGTGTTTGTCATACCGAATACATTTTCGTTTGTCACGGATTCGTTATTGCTCTCCAGATATTCAAACTTTTCACATGTTTGAAATTTACATTTAAACGATCAAACGAAAAGAAACTTTTTATGCACCATCATAAAATCACAATACCTTCCGATCCTCATGTCCTAGTGACCCGTTCTACAGTTCTCCAAACATAGAGTATCTTTCTGTGAATCATTCCTAGCTTCTGGCCTTGACTTTTAGGCCTCATGTAGGTTCCATTTTGGTCTACAGTATGCTTAGACACTTTGATTTGGATACAAAGACTCAACTTGTCATTGGAAATGAGTATTGCAGCGGTAGAAGATAAGCATAGTGTCCTATGAATGAAACTTTTGGTAAAGTCCGTTGCAATCTAGTCGAATGGGATATTTGCAGTGGTGGTATTGATGATAGTGCATACTAGGTGTACGATAACCGGTCTCCACTCCTTTTGCTCGTTGCCGTCATTTTCGAAGGAAAGGGGCTGTAATTGGGGTACTACCGGAGAGAGAGGAAGGAGAGCGTTGCATGGAAGCTACAGACGTCATATTTGAATGCAGTTGCATAGGTAGTGTCAGTTAAGCTCCGCAATGCTGATAGATTCAACACCTTGCGGATTACTTCATTTTCAACGCGTTGTCCATCAAACATTCCGTCCTTGTTGTAAGACCTTTGGACATGTTCCATGTTCACAGTCATGTGTGTTGTCTTCCCGCTACAGTCGCAACTTTGAGTGAACTTTTATGAGTGATTTTTTATATCCATCTTCTCATACTGACCGAGCCTACTTGGTCAGATGCTATCTAGTTTGGGGTGCTTTCTTCTTCTTATACAATACAATATTAATAAAAAGTACTTCTGCGGCTATTCCAGCATCACCTCCCCCTCTAACGGGGAGAACTGTATTTAGTCATGTTGTGAAAAGCAAGGCGATGGTGCGGAATATAGTGCTCAAGTCTCTATAACACCCCCTTCCATGCCTGCAACGCTTGATGCTCTTATGCAACCTTGACAAATGTTTCTGCATGCTCTTGTCCGAATTTCGTCATGATTTACTTCCATTGCTCTGCCGGATTTGAGAATTATTGAGTCAGAGAGGTTTTGCGGAACATTGCTGAAAGTGACTCATCGCAAATAGGACTTATCATCTTTCAATTTTGAAATGCCTGTAATGCTTTGTTGCAATGCCTTATTTATCCGTATGACTCATTTGCTAAAAATGATAGTTTTGGTCATCTGAGATAAAGATTGAGTAAGCAGCATTCGTGAGATATGGGATGCTAGATTAAGTATTGCTTGCCGCCATGGTGTAGTTTCGTACAGTGAATCCTTATTTTTTGGAGCTTTGTCGTAGAAAAACCGTCAGCATATCACAAGGATAAAAAACTTCTTGAGTCTTGCCACTATAAAAATAACGATTTTCATCAACATTCATTCACCCTTTTATAAATTTCGCTCAAAGCCTGTCAGCGGCACTAGTTTGGCACCCTGTCGAACCTGCAGAACTCACGCAGAAGTAGTTCAGTTCGCTGTTGACCCCCGCCATCGTCATTTTGGGCACCACTTCATAGGCAAGGCCTGAGCCACAGTTAATGTCACATTTGTGATCAGGGTATTGGATAACGGCTATATGCAAGTTTTGAACCAAATTGGTGATGAAAACGTATTCGATGCCAGTGTTGAGCCAGCTTTGCGCTCCAAAATGATCGTGGTTGGATTAGGATATCTAGTGGCTTCTGTTGGTGAATTTGATCGACTTCTGAAATTGTTTTTGTGAGTTCCAAAAGAGGTCAGGTAGCGTTAATTTCCAAAACTAGATACCACAGCCGTGGTAAGGACCTCGGAGGGAATAATTACTCTCAAATACTGTGATTTTAATGGTTGAATAATACCAAGGTTAAGTCTCTCGCCTAGAAACGTGAGTTTAAAACGCATTTCTTATCGAAAGATCACATTTGTTTTCAACATCGCATGTTCAAGCAGTTATGCTCTTGTTTAGACTCGCCATTTTGACAATTTCGTTCGGCTCGAAGAAATACCGTTAGTAGTTGGTCAAAAGCGAGTAAAATCGTCTGGCCTCCGAGCAAGAACTCTAAAACAAACGCGGTTTATGTCAGTGTCCTTTGTTTTGGCAGATCATTCCGACAAAGAAAGATGAATCAGTGTACGTCAATCAGTCTGTCTATTGATAGTGAAACTTTCACTTTTCTTAGGAGAAGTTGGTACATAATGTATCCCACTCTTTACCCTACATGAGTTCAGTACTGAGCCCAACCCTAGTTTAAGCTGTGCCTACTAAAAAAGTCTGCCCTTTCATCGATGGAGCAACCTCGGTAGTGAGTACAGGAGCAATCCTATATCCTTGCACCTCCTTCCCGAACAACATTCTGCAGTGCAGCATATGTTGAATCTTTGAAAGTTTCCTTCTGTGCGTGACTACCTACTTAGAGTCTTACATGTTCTGTCTCAGCTGGCCATCACATATCGAAATTGACATCATTTTGATGATGCATTCCATTAGAAGACAGTCGATTCCCCATCCTATGGTTTCCACATGTTTTTTATGGAGGTCGGCATCGATTCGTGGCGCCCGGCGAGGGCAGCAGCTGAGTGCCGCCGTTCTTATTCTGTTTGGTCGACATACGTTCTGTAGTCATCTTCCCTATGTTTCTGCCTCAAAGGCATTTTCAGAAGGCAAAAACAGTATCGAGTTTGCAATTATGCACCGAATTTATTATTTGCCAGATACAGCTTTGAATTTCTCAGTAGCTATATTGATTTTCTATAGCATCTCACTGAACTGTCCTCTTCGAAAACAATTGAAACATCTTTTAATTTTCTACTTCCTTCATTCTTCACTCTTTCAAGTGCTCACGATCCTTTTTTCAGCTTCAAAGCCAACCGGCGTCCCTGGTCTACGCAATCTTGGCAACACATGCTATGCAAATGCACTGCTTCAGGGTTTATCGAGGTAGGTACCATCGATTTCCACTGTAAAGGGAATTTGAGGGACTCGGTGAGGATGAATAATCAGGATGCCTTCCTACTTTGCGACACAGCGATTTTGCGTAGTCGCACTTTCGCACACGATTCCACGACCCGTGTATTTGCAATGCTGCAACTTGGCATGCGGAGCCGCGATACCGCAAACGCGAAGTCTGACGGTGGCGTTACGACGATGGTGACTACTGCGACGCGCTGTATTTACGACTTGAAATGGTCGCATTTCATTTCATTTCATAGAGTTCAAGGCTATAAAATTAGCAAGCGATAGTCCAAAGGGTGTGGAGATTCATAGGTGTTTTTAAGGAAGATGAGACCGTGTTCATGCTTTACAACACCGGTGTCGGCACCGATGTCGGCGGTGAATCGGCGCCGACACCGGCGGCAAAATCATGTGCTCGCCGCCGACCACTGCGGCTCTCTGGCGACACGCTCTGGTTATATCACTCGGCCGAACCATGCTACAGTATGATGATAGTGGCAAGATTCGCGCGCGTTTTCGCCACATATTTGTGCGACGGGCTCTCGTCATGATTATCATACTGTTATGGTTCGGTTGAGCGTTAGGCCGCGGTACACGTTGCGCACCGATGCCGGTCTCGGTGTCAACCTGGTAACGCGCTCCATTTGCGCTGCACCCAACCACCCTACAGTATGGTAAACGAGGCGAGAGACCAGGAATCGAAATTCGAATATCACATAGTACTGCACGAAGCCAATATCAGGATTCGACCCCGGCGTCACTTGACTCAGATCTCGGTGTTAAATGACGAGTGCGCAAAGTATGACCGCGGCTTTATAAAGAAAGCGTATCGCCGGGTATGACGCCAGTGCCGTAAAGATTAACGCGGCCTAAGTAGGATGAGGAAAGTGAGCGAAAAAGAAAAGAAATGTCGGGTAGCATCATCATCGAACGAAGAGTTATCAGATCACAATTTACATACGAAGCGCGCGCAGTAGCCGTCATACGACTCCCTTAGAAGATTGTGTATGAAATTATGAACCATTATGGTTCATTCCCCTCTCACTGCATAAGAGACCACTACTGTCACGGCGATAAATCCTTGCGCCTTTGCTAAAACCCGGTTTTCACATTTGACATTTTCATTTCAGTCTGCCTTCTATGGTACGATGGTTGAATGAGATAGACACAACTATGAGCGATCTTCGATATGGGTTTTTGTATGAGTTGAAAGACGTTGTGATGAGTAGGTATTGAACTCCTTGTTTGCTGAGCAGTTAGGTCCTACAAGCGTCACATGCTCACAAAATGAAACTTTCTGTTTTGGTATGTGCAACAGTGCGATGAGGGTCCATATTTCGTCGTTTTCAGAACTCAACGATCCTTCTACAATTTTGTATGACGTTAGTGGTGTGATGTCGACGCTCGCCAAACATAATTGGAATATTACTCTTGGTACGCTGTTTTGTCAGGGTTCATAAATTTTGTTAAATGCCGCCGAGGTGAAACGCAAAAATGCATACACACTGACTATCCTGGATCGGTTTCGTGACACTAATATACCGGGACAAGCATCGTGCCTAGCAAAATTTTTGCAGGCCACGATCCCCCTCACCCCCTAGGCACGGGACGCTGTAAATTTGGCAGATTGTCCTACGAAGGTATAGGGGTGCTCAGCAGTATAACATTAAAGAAAGGACGAAAAATGGCGAAAAACCCAAAACTTCTTCTCATTCCTTTTCTTTCGCGTCACTCTGCATCACTAGCCGGTGAGGTATGATAGATGCAGGCGGGCGAGGGGCCAAGTCGGCCGACCCGTATGTTGTTCCGACCCACACGCAACTCCCCAGACGAATGCGTGACAGCGCCAATCGCAGTGGTGTGGGATCGTGATAGGACCCGAAACCGCGCTGTCTCACTGCCGTTTGTGCCACACATCACTTTCTGGACTAGAATGTTTGTTTTAAGAGAACGGGTCCTCCCAGTTATCACTTCCTCCTTATTCTAGGTGGTGCGTTTAGAGAATTCGTCCACGCAAATGAGTTTTTCTGTTACCCATATGCTTTTGTTGTATCTGCCTATTGTGGGCCGCATGCAAAGTTTCATGCGAAAAAATGTGGATCTGGCTGAATTACAGCACCGAAAAGACTCGGTTGGGTGGGCGGGGCCTCGGAGTAAGTTCCCATCCCGTCAGTCGCACGGTCGGAGACGCAGTGTAGGAACAGAATTTTACGTAGTCCCACTCTCCGTTCCGGTGGTTGACGGGACGGGGCTTCTAACCGGGGCCCCGCCCACCTGGCCGAAAATTTGGGGAGCTGTATCTTGGCAGAATACTCTCTTTCTCTCGTGAAACTTTGCATGCGGCCTTTATTAGGCAAATACAACATGAAAATATGGGTAACAAAGGAAGTTATTTTTTTGTGGACGATTCCTATAAGTCGTTTAAACTACTACCTACCACAACCCAAGAACTGTCGTTGAACAAGGGGAGGGGGCGGGAGAGAGTTTACTATCGTTCAAGGTGTTGGTGGTGACGGTAGGGTCAAGCACCCTCTTAGCCCACTGATTTACGACTTGCACCACAAACGTATGAGCTTGCTAGAATACTCTAGAATGTTTTGTGATGAATTGGATTTCAGGAGTAGAACATGACCTTCACGAGTTATTGAATGTCTTTGCGACGACCTGGGAAGAAGAGTTGCAGGAAGTGAAGAAACGGCTGCTTTCTTCGTCTTTACTACAGTTTAATGAGGTATGGCTATGTTCTGGTGAATATTCCGTTTTTTTTCTCTTTCAGCGCTGAACTTGTATCTTTTCGATTATTTTTCCATTTTTCAACAGGTTTCTAAGTTATGGTTCTGTCGTGGGATGGTATTCGATGAATATTCTGATGTATAGTCCGTATCTTTTTATACTGCCCCCCCCCCCCCCCCCCTGATTGTGGTTCAAAATGGGTTCGTCAGGTTTATCCCATTGAATTCGATAGGTTTTGGAGGGTGGTCGATGTACAAAGAAATTTCCCCAAAGAGTCCAATTAATTGAAGAGTTAGTTATGCCGCCGTCCACTTCGCAGTTTTGCGATTTGCAAATCTACGGTGTCGCACTTCCACGTGTGATTTTGCGGCCTTGAGTTGTATAGCAGCAACTTCGTGTGCGAAGCCCTGACACCGCAAATCGCCAAGTCCGACGGCTGCCTTACGTGGCATGCTCGGTATAAGCAGTACTGTATCTTGTATTGGATTCGAGGATCATAACATATGATAGAGCACACTTGTAACCAAGTATTCAGTCCCAGCTTGTAGTCAGAACTGAGGGTAATTATTATATAATAGTTTTGATTGGTCAGAACACTTTTTTGTACTGGAACGCTGAAATAGAAGTTGCACGCCTTCAGGATGACTTATCTCATGAGAGCGGACCAAGGATAAGTGCAGGAGCAGAATCCGGAGACATGCCCTCGTCACCTGTTAGCAGGAGGGAACTTGTTTTCCAGAGGTTCATCAATTTTCATTTCATTAGTTACCGAAAGAATAAGAATTGTGGTTGCTTCCGTAATCGATTGCACGTTAAACCGCTTCGTATTGACTACTATTCGGACGTTGCCATGCCATAAAATTCTTTCTGTTGAAACAGTCTGGAACTGTTGAAGTATTCTAAATCCAGGATTGCTGTGCTTTTTATATGATGAAAATTTAGAATAATTATGTGAATTATGTAAGCTTCTGAACAGTATCATTTTTGCTTAAGATGTGCTGATGTCGTCCGTGTCGAAGCAAAGTTACGTGCTCCGTGTTTTGGTCTGACAGCAACGGAACTGCGCTGTTGTCAAAGCAGTTGTGGGTTCAAGGTTGGTTAGAGCTAGTTACATGAAACAAAAAAAAACTTGGCTGAGGAAGGCAAACTGATTCAGTCTGGCGCTCAAGAGAAATGAAGTATTCAAAAGAAACCTGTGTAGCATCATGAACTTTCGGCTATTTTTCGTAGAAAATTGTCCTTGGTAGCCACTTTAAAGGGGAGAGTCAAATTGTTGTAAAAGACGATGTTGATACAGAGCTATCAAAGTTGGATGATGCAAGACCGCTCGATGTAGCTGCCCAGAATGCTGCTCGTTGGGGGAGAAGATTTATCTGTAGTTTTTCCAACACCATTGATGCTTCTATTCCTCCCATGAATCCGGCAGGTAAAGAAATGAACGGCAATAGGAGTATTGGCGGTACCGGATAGTCCCGCCCGTGTGTTTAGAAGGCCTTTAATAATGATGGGATGTATAGTTTAAGAAGATGTGGGTGAAGACTTTTACGGGATTGGAGATGTTCTATGGTTACCATTAAATTACGGATTTTTTAAGATTGAAGTGAGGCTTGCTCGAAAGAACTTTTCAGAAGCTTCGCTATGACACATTCGGTGTGATTTCACTGACGATTCCGAAAATGTTTATGGGATTGGTTAGTTAATTCAAGTATTATTTAGCATACCTCGCCTCAGTATTTGTGTAAATATACAAATATATCTTTTCAGTCGGTCACGATTGAGGCGCTCTTGAGGAAGTACTTTTGTATGGAGGTGATTCGAGGAGCCACATGTGATCGATGCAAGTCTTGTACCGGAAAACGTGATAGTGGACTTTTCAAGAAGCAAGGTTTCAGTAAGGTGAGCATACACATAAATCAATTTGTTTAGAAATCTTCATTCGACTACGAGCGGAACTTTATTTACACACAATATTCGAATTTGCAACACGCCACGACGACTTAGCGGCGGCGACAACATTGGTTGCTGTTGGCACACGGAGAGTAACCGGTTTGGCACTGGCAACCGGAGTTGGTCGTAGATGGCTGACAAGCGACGGCGGCAGGCTGAGCAGCAACTGCTGAAGAGCAAGAGTTACTGCAGCTCTGTTGGCAGGCTGGCTGGCAGAATGCGACAGGCTGGTTCTGTTGGGTGCACTGGGAGACGCAGTTGGACTCGCACTGAGGTTGGCATTGAGGGCTCTGAGCGATGCTCGATTGGAGCACGATCTGGACGACTTGAGAGCTCTGGGAATCACAAGCGGATTGGCACTGCTGCTGGCATTGTACTGGAGATTGACTGGGAGCGCACTGAGGCTGGCACTGTTGAACACATGACGACTGTTGCTGTTGGATCGGTTGCTGAGCGGCAACACAGGAGTTGTCGCATGATGGCATGCACGCTGGGGTGCACTGGGGTTGTTGAGCTTGGACGACTGGTTGAGCTGAACCGCAACTTTGCGAGCACTGTGAGCTGCACGAATCGAAGCACTGAGCGACTGGCTGCTGTTGAGCGACGCACGACGACTGGCACTGGCTTTGGCACTGTGGCATGCAGGCAACTGGAGCGGCAGTTGGGGCGATGTAGGTTGGCTGGTGTTGCTGCTGAACACCACACGTGTTGGAGCACTGCGATTGGCACTGATCAGCACACTGAGCCACTGGCTGTTGCTGTGCGACGCACGACGTCTGGCAGTCGTTCTGACACTGTGGCATGCAAGCAACAGGAGCAGCAGTGGCGGCAGGTTGGTACTGCTGGGTGCACGATGGCTGACAAGCTGGTTGGCAGGCAGGTGCACACTGCTGGTTGTTCACTGTGGATGGCTGGTAGCTGTTGCAGGCGTTTGAGCATTGTGTTTGGCATTGGTCTGCGCACTGAGCGGCTGGCAACTGTTGCACGGAGCAGGAGTCTTGGCACTGTTGCTGACAGGCTGGTTGGCATTGTGGGCTCTGCTGCTGAGCAACTGGAAGAGTGATTTGGAGCTGAATAGACTGCTGCTGTTGAGGTTGCTGAGGTTCACAGGCGACGTTGCATTGCTGTTGGCACTGGTTGTTGCACTGAGCCACAGGCTGTTGCTGAGCCACACACGACTGTTGGCATTGTTGTTGACAGGCTGGCTGGCATTGGCTGACCGCCGGTGCTGGTGCAGGGTTGTAAGCCGGTGTGCACGAAGCTTGGCAGGAGCTCTGGCAGTCTTGCTGGCAGCTTGGAGTAGAGCATTGTTGAGCACAGCTCTGCTGACAGGCAGGCTGACATTGGGTGGTGGCGTACTGGAGAGTCTGGGTCTGCTGGGCGCACGAACACTGTTGTGATGCAGATGGAGTGTACTGAGGTTGATTTTGGCAAGAGCATGACATCTGTTGGCTTGTTGTTGGTGAGCACGAGCATTGAGCCTGAGTTTGGGCCGGAGCACATCCGCATTGACGCTTCTCACGAATCACGCTTCCCTGAAAATACGGTACTTCGCCTTCATCATAATACGATGCACTTGTTGAAGAGTAAAGCAATCAACGTATTCATAATTTTTTCAAAAAAGTTTCAGGACAAACTGTTAATTTTCAAAATTTTCAAGCTGACTTCAAAACTACTACGGCTACCGTACAATGGCTTAAAAGCTGTCGAGCACGTGGGGTTTTTTGGAGATCCCAAAATGGTTTTCAGAAGAAGCGTGGTGTTGAAATATTTGAGGTTGAAAAGGGACTCTTATTTTGCGTAGCTTTGGCGCTAAAAAGATCAAAATCAAAAAAATAAAAAATCTTACTGCAGTGAGCAGGAATGTAGAAGCGAAGCAAAGTGCGATAGTGGTGAAATGCATTTCGTTATTGAGTGAAGATCGAAGTTGTTGCTTAGCATAAATACCTTCCGGAAGACAAGGGCGTGTCGCCGGCGGGTGTTTGGACCGGAATTTGCGTGAGGATGCCCAAGGGGAGTGAGTAAGATCATCGAGACGAAGAGATCAAGACGGTCGTTTGGCGACAGATACCTGACGGCTCCTGTTTGCAGTCAAACGGCAGCAATTACTCAGCGCGACCCGACGTCTCGTTCTTATTTGCTGAAGCAATCGGCACTCGTTCGGATAACGACAGCGTTAAACATTGTTCTAATCGGATTTGTCGCGTGCGACTGTGAAAAAAACTGGATGGTCACACAGAAGAAAAGGAGTACTCGAGATTTGGAGTGGTTCTGCAAGCAGCAAACAACGCATTGCAACTTTTGCTGCCGGTCTCTGCGTGACGGTGCCCATGGTAGAACCAAAAGTGCTAAGGTTATTGTGTTGGTCTCTATTGTGCTACTTCCAGCAACTGAAGGGAATACCGTTCTTCGGTCCGTTCCCACTAGGAAATAAAGACACGATTATAAGTGGTACAATTCTCGGTAAGGTGGTCTACCGTGACCATTCCTGGTATTCAACAGCCACATTGGGCGTCAAGTAAAATGTAGTGCTGACATGATTACAAATAACGCCCATGGACACCGCTTATTTTGAAATGAATCTTATTCCTCTTCGGGATCTTTGGATCTTTGTTTTAACGAAGTCCGTCTGTTTTCATTTTTGCTGAGTGTTTGGCATTGATCGTGGGTATTTGGTGCATTATATTTTGCTTTGATTCAATTTGAGCTCAAGTGTTGGTTGGCTTCGAATATGATTCTACGGTATACAATAGTTACAGATGCTGGAAAGCAGCCAACTTCACGAGCTCACCTACATGACCGTAGGAAAATTTTTTGGAAACTCATGTCCGCCATTTTGTTACTGCGCTTGACCTCTTTCACGCGTTCAGGTTGCAGAAGGTTGGTGTTTCCTTTTCCATCACAGTTTATTGGCCTTCATCTTTATAGGAGTCACCATATTCTGTAGCCGAAAGTCGCTTTTGTGGGCCTCGGAATAATCAGTGCAACCAGTTTTTTGACTCTCAGCCCTGTTCCTCTCGAGGGAAGGATGTCGTTGATTTCGTCCATCGTGGGAAAGCTTTAGGTGCCATGATAATATATGTCTATCAGGCCTAGTAGACCATTGGGCACCATCAACTATCACCCAGAAGCCGTGAGTTGGGCAAATGATGAATGTTGCTTGAAGGAAGTGGTGGTGATTGGGGCCGAATATCGAAAGATCATTGGATCTGAAAGTCCAGGTACTAACTAGTACGGAAATGCAGAAAAACAGAAGGGAACTATCGACGCCCAAAGCGGAGATTCAATTCCTGATTATGGGCCATGGTGATAAGTGCGCAGTGCCGACAATCGAAACGTTCACGAGTGACTGATATCGTATTTTTCTCTTCACACTATGCTGGTAGTGATCAAGCTTGCTCTGATAAAAAAGTCTTACTCAATGAGGTCTGATTGTTTGCTTTATGCAGTGTCTGTCATAAGATCCCAGTTGAGGCCGCGTGTCGATCACTTCATTTCTAAGATGTGCCACGCATTTCATATCCATTGAATTGGATATGTAGTAGCATCGACTTGAACTTGACCAGTGCAGTCGCTCTACTGATTTGTTCTTTCGTGCTTTATCGGCCCAGAAAAAGGAAAGCATACACTGATTTGGGCAAATAGTTTGAGGAGCGAACAGTGGATGCGTGTAGTGAAGGCGTTTCAAGCCACTTTTCCATTTGAACTGACATGAGTGCATTGAATTTCCTTCGGCCTTAGCTATAGACTTATACAGGGGGTGCCAAAAAAAATAAAGTAATTTTGCTCACGGCTCAGGTCCGCCTATCATAGAAAACATAGGGAAACGAAAGAGATAAAATCGGGTTTCAGATCACCTTCGGTACCAAGGTCCGCTTTTAACAATGGCGTTAGGTTCCGTGGTAGTTCTTTTGTAGGGAGCTTCCCAAGGATTGGCCCTTCGGTTCGTGGAAGTCACGAAGCTCCTGCTGCTTGGACAACGCTGCCATGATCGAGGCATCCTTTTTTATGCCCCAAACCTACCTCTGGAGGGGTTTCAGTGGCGATGGCACGTTTTGGCTCTTGGAAACGAAGGGCATTGGGAACCCGAAAAAAAAAACAGAATATTTGAGGACACCACCCAATATGAATTCCTTCGGGTACCCAAGGTGAATGGACCTTAGCAAGGTTGTGAACGATGGCGAAGAAATTCCGGATTTTGCCCAGTTGAGGTGACACATCGTGTTCACTCGCAAAATGCTCCCGTTCCTGCTGGTGCAGAAGGCTATTACGGAGAATAGTGATAGAGTGAGTTGTGCTCTTCACTTAATGGTGAAAATACCCGGTCAGAATTTGCCAAAGTTCAGCTAAAGTAGGGTTGAAAGTGGAGGGAAAAAATTATTTTTTTGGCACCCCCTGTACATATAATTAAGCTGAATTGCGCTGATCCGGTATACTGCTTTGCCTTGCACTGGTTCGTATGATCCAGGATATGTTGGTTGACTGTACGCGAGGAGAAACGCCTTGAAAATTGGACCTAATTTTTCTTTCTCACGAAAATCCCGCCATACTATCGCAATTTTCTTATAATTTCAATTTGTTATCTAAAGGAACCCGTTTTTCTCAAAAACATGAACCAATAAGTATATCGAGACAACAAAAACGGGGAGATGTAGTATCTTTGAGCCATTTGTTCATTTTTGTAATCCCATAGGAATATGACTGCAACCATGATTTTCAAGAATATTCTGTAGCTTACTCATACGTGGTGCTTTATTTGCCATAGAATTTGCAACGTGTGCTCCACGGGAGGCGGGCTGTATTACGTCAGCGTTCGTCAGCTCGAGAGATCAGCGATCGTGGCTAAGATTTCCGGTTTTTGTCTGATCGTCGATCCTCTTCGTCATCACAGTCTGGGAAATTCCGTCTAGTCTCACCTCGGTCATAGTTCAACTGTGATTGTAAATATGGAAGAAGAATTTCGGTTGGGTTAAGCAGAAATTTCTAAAACTCTTCGGTTTTTCTTATAATCTATAAACGATACACAACAGCAAATCAAACAATTACTTAAAACATTTCTTTCATCCACTTGCTTACTCTGATTTTCCAGAATTTCCCAGCTTTTTTTATCAGCTTTTCGTTTTGAACTTAAAGTGCCCTTCAAATGCAATACTAAAAATTATCTCCGCTTGCGCGTAAGCTCAGCAATGAAGAAATATTCAGATGTCATAAGTTAGCAAAGTTGTCGGAAAATATTAACGATATTCCAAAAAGTCGTTGTCCAAAACGGCAGAAAACTTTTGCTTGGCTCATCAAGTGCTCACTAAAGTTAGTCTATGTTCCAGCTGAAAGGTGATAGAGGTGCTGTGAAAAATGCGTTTCGGTTGTATTCGCCTTAGGACGTCGTACTGAGATGGCTAAAGGCACACCACGCGATAATCAGATTAGTGATTCTTCATGGAGCGTGTAGGTCCTTTAATAACTGCCCAGCCTGCACGGTGAACCCTCACCGTGTTGTGTCTGGTTGAACCAACTCAGCCACCCCCACCCAACCAAACCACGTCTGACCTCAGACGAGCGAATTTCCTATGTGGCGCTACATGGAGAAGGAAACGTACGGTAAGAAGATACTTCAATAAAGCAGCCATTTCGATGATGAAGGCAGCTTTTGCGTTGGAATGATTTGGTTGGGCGGGCGTGGCTTGGTTCTGTTTATGTAGGCACAACGGTGAGAACGCACCGTGCAGCTTAAGAAAAGTGCAGCCTGAGCAGCTATCCAAGGAGCTGCTTGCCTCAAGAAAGTTAGCCACCAATCTGATTAACGCGTGGGGTGCTTTTATTGGGAATAGGCGGCACAGCGGAGTGAATATCAGCGTTGGTAGCTTGTGTTCGTGGCTTTTGGTTTTCCATTTACCATCAATAAACAGCATACTCTAACTATATCCATAAATTTCTTCACATTAGGCGCAACGTGAGCTCTCATTATAATTGTGGCTGGAGGATTTATGCATCACACACCTCATATCTGTTGAACCTCAAATCTCCGATTTCTTTGATTTGGCTGTATCATCTTCTGAGCACCCAGCAAAGATTTGACTTAAGATTTGCGGAAAATCAAGCGCTCTCGAGTGTCTCTGCACTCCGTTACCATGGAATTTTTAGGGAAGGCGCACACAGGTGGTATCTCGTGAATTTTCATGACACATCAGTCAATTCTAGTGGATGGTTTGGAAGCACTGGAAAGCAGTGACCGATGTGGTACGGGAGGGGCCCATGCGGCACAGTGAAAGTGGGGAGGGGGGGGGGGGAACCATGCGCCATATTTTTACGTTTAGTGCAATAAGAATCGAAATGGCGTTCGTCCACACTATTTTTTCGAATGAATCGCGATTGGAAGTTCCGCTCACGATGTTCTCTCAATTCCTCCCGCTTTCTTTCTATCCCCCTTCATATCTCTTGAGCACTGATCCATCTCTGTGGTGTTCGATCATATTGAAGACACTGTAAGGTTTAGTGACAGTAAGTGATGATTCTGGTCGTTTGTGGAATAAAAAGTCGAGGCGCTGAGTAGAGCAACAGTTGGGGACGATGAAATGGTCAAAAACGCTGAAAAAAAGAACCCATTCCCATTTTAACCCTTTCGCTCCCTCTGCAACACTATCTGCTGAGGGGTAATTGCAGATGGTGAGGGCTATGCCAGCCAGCTACGAAAGTTGCCGCGCCCTCGCAGCGACCCGGCTTCGGCCCGTGAAGCGCGATGAGATGCGAGAAAGACGGAAAACGCGCTTTTCAGCACAAATTTCGCCACAGATTATCTCCTCATAATTGGCTTTTTTCATTCACAGGGAATATCGTACTCAGCTCTGCTTTCTTTTATGGACCCCTGCTCGTGCCTTAGAGGCACCGCGAGGGCTAAGGAGAAGGTGAGAACTGGGAACACATGTTGTGTGGAAACAAACATTAAAGTTCTGGAGAGGTAATCTAGGGTGGAACTTGCATTGAAACGCGCGGCCTGGGGTTTTATTACGATCTCGCATCAGTGCGAGTCGCGCTGGCACGCATCCGGCGTGGATGTTGCGTATAGGGTGGGACAACGGTTGGTTTATCCAATCACCCATCTGCATCTACTCCTTCGGGTAGTGATGCAGAGGGGTGCGAAAGACAAGGGTGTTTCCGCGGGTTTTTGTCATTTTCATTCTTTCTCTGCTGTTACACCGTTACCCCTACTTTCAAATTCCACAGTCTGCCAAATTTACCCCTTGCGGTGGTTTTCAAGTAACTGCTCGAACGGAGTTGTAAAAGTGGGCTCCGAAAGCAACCTCTGAAAGGTTTTTCAGTGAAATTTCCGTGGTACCATACTACATCAGAAGAATATAAACAGTCAAAGGATATACCTGGGTCCGAGACTCTGTTATGCCTTGTTACGCACCAGCGGGAAACAAGCACTCAGAAGGAGTGACACTGGAGTTGTTGTCATATGTCTATGTACAGGGAAGCCGAAAAAGAGTCACTCAGCTCATGGCACACATACGCCTAGGATACGAAATAGAGGTAAAAGTAAGGGGGCAGAATGTCACTGTAACGTCTCTCTTTGATGCAAACAAGCTGTGGTTCATGTCTGTCACCGTTATGAAAATTGAAGCCGTCAGTCGGCGCTTCGGGCTTCGAATGACCTACGGCATCAGCAGTTACCTTAAACAGCAGTGCCACTTATGTGGTGGGTCTCTTATTAGAAGCTTCTCAGGGACAGATGTTTTGGTTTCTGAAGCAGGGCACACCAGGTGTAAAGGGAAATAGCCGCTTCAGTACGACCCTCTCCCCTCTACGCGACAAATACGACCCCCCCCCCCTTTAGTTTGACCTCTACAATACTAGTAATGCCGCATTGCATAGTTTCAATGTGTTTTATTGCTATATATCGTTTCCTGAGGCAGAAATATATTTATTCTACGTTTTGTCACTCGGATTTACGCTGAAATACCCTATGCTTCTCATCTACTTATTGAGAATTTAGATTTCAGTGCTTATCGATGACCTCTGAAGGTACGACCCTCACCCTCCTATCCAGTCAAATACGACCCCCTGTCGAGAAGTCCTCGACTCGAGGTGTACCCTGCTAGGAAGTCACTGACATCTCCCTGCTTGAACAATGCTCCTATGGCCCACTATGTCATTTTGCATGTTCGTGCCTGCCTCCAAAGAGATTTCAGTGATGCTCAGTTACTCGGAAAGAAGGGCTCGGGACCTGGAGAAAACGCAATAGCTCTACTCAGTATGAATGTCCTCAGCTATTAGAGTGGACAGACTTCGGAAAGGTTGTGAACAAGGGTGAAATCGCGGATTTTGCCGAGTTGAGACGACACATGTTATCTTGACGGATACTGCCGGGCTCGTGCAGAAGGTTGATGCGGACATTGGTGATGCTATGAAGTGTGCTCTTAAGTGTGGAGGTGAAAATGTGCCAGATTTCGCTAAGGTTTGATTGATTCAGCGTCAAAAAAGGAGAAGAAAAAATATCTTTTTTTGCAGCCCTCGGATGTAGCCACCGGAACCCTTCAAATAGAGACCTTAGGGTTTTTTAGCTTCCCGAAGCAGTGAAACTCTGTTGATTCATGCTTTAGTTTTTTGACATCCGTTGTGGTTTTTTTTTTTGTGGGAGCTCGGTATCGAATGTTGAAACAAATGGCATCCGATGAAGATCAATGAAGGAGCAGCTCGTTAATTGGATGAAAAATGCAGCTTAAGCATCTTAGTCGGTCCTACTGAAGCATGAAGCATGATGCCTCGATCAACATGTTTAGGATGCTCACTGAATCCCATTGCGCAACTTTGATTTCCATTCTGAACGATTTAGGTACGTATTCCCTCG
The DNA here is from genome assembly GCA_963978905.1 of Trichostrongylus colubriformis. NCBI lineage: Eukaryota > Metazoa > Nematoda > Chromadorea > Rhabditida > Trichostrongylidae > Trichostrongylus > Trichostrongylus colubriformis. The sequence goes on along the minus strand of OZ022259.1, from coordinate 20,134,152 downwards.
ATGGAACTTCTTCTTTGATCACGGATTTACCTTCTGACCATGAGACCACTTCAGTGCTAACGATAAGGCCTGTGAAGGGATCGGACGTATGGTTGACCAAAGCGAAATGCTATTCCCTTATGGATCCACGGACAGTGTGCCATTTCAGCCACCAAAGTAAACTGTCACCCATGTGTCTAGTATTGCTCTTCCATAAAAACTTTTCGAATGAGGAGCAGGATATATGTGAGCAATTTTCATTGGATTTCGTCGGTGGATGGAGTGTTTGAAACGTTCATTTTTCATTTTTTTCGAAAGTACCTACCTCTGGGATGGTATTTTTATGTGAGTCACGGCAGGTTTCCGGCAGAAACTTTGATTCCATTAATGGGTTTAGTCATGGGTATCATCATGAGGATGTCTCAGGCGGTCGATTTTTTGGTCCCCAGTACCGAACATTGTACGCAAAGAAAGCGAAAACAATTTTGGGCCGCATTGCACGTAATGCCATCGGGCCATTCATCACACAAACTAGGTACGCTTCGAAAACTTCAAATGTCATTCGACTTTCTTGATATACAAACTTTGGCAATTCCGGGAATCAGGAATTCCAGCAACTTCAGCATTAAAAATGTCTGCCCCAATCCCACTCTCATGAGTGGCCTTTAAAATTTGAATTCAAGGCTGAGAAATAAATATTTGAAAACTTTCAGAGTAAAGTTCCCTACTGCAGTAACCTGATAATGGTGAAACACTGACAATACTGTATTTTGCCGCACTAGCAAAGCTTGTCCACTTCATGTCTGTTTTCATTTATAGTTCCTACAATTTTTTTTTTGCGGGGAGGAGGGGGGGGGAGTAATAACACTGTGGAAGCCAGTATGGTCTGATTGTGTCAGGCGCAAAACGTGTAAAGGAACAAGAGCCGGTAGAGTGACCTAGTTATAGTGAAAGGATAGTTACGAATAGGGTTTTCTTATGTTTATTATGAATCTTGCAAAGCAAAGCCAAATATACTGAAAGGAGTGATAGTTTTCACCTAAGTTATAGCGATAGAGTCGATTTTATGCGTGAGACTAGCATAGCGTTTTTTGAACTTTTTAAATCGATCACCTCTTGGAATCGTTAACTCGAAATTGTTCTGCTCATGGTCTAGAAATACCCCTACCTTGGGTGGTGAGGTCCACATTGTCATAATCGGCGATTGGAGTCGTTAGCTGTGGCCGATTGAACGCTGTTTTGTTTTGTGGTGTTTGTTTAAGCGCAAGCTGTGGAAGCAATGGTCAACTCATATCTGCTCCAGCGCAAGCTTGTAATCGTAGGATATAAGGCTAATAGTTAATCGATTCAATTGTATTCATATTTCTAGAAAAATAGTATACATGTTTGACAAATCATGTGGATTTATGGCACAACAGAAGTGACATAGTCATCTACACGCAAACACATACTGATCCGTATTTGTACACACATACTTCGAGGCCATTCCTTCCTCTTTATGCTGGTCGTGCTCAGTGTCGTCGTCGTCGACAGCATTGGGTACCTCTGTTGCAGGGGGAATATCCAACCTTACACTGGCAGCCTTGTTGTGGCTGCGGTCCCGTGACGGGCTCACAGGCCATCACAATAGGCTGTGCAGGTGCAGATGGTGTGCAGGTCTGGGTACAGCTCTGTTGGCAAGCCGGCTGACAATTAGTGATCGGTTGACTTTGTTGAGCACATTGTGCTGAACATGAAGATTCGCACCGACTTTGGCATTGAGCAGACTGGACAATGCTCGGCTGAAGTACTACTCGGATAACTGGTGCTGGTGCTTCTTGTGTTTCTTGAGGGTGAGCTTGAGCTGCACAGGCACTTTGGCACTGCTGACACTGTGCAGACTGCGATGAAGGACTGCATTGTGCCTGACACTGTTGCACGCATGCAGGTTGTGCCGAAATACATGAACTTTCACAGGCCGGCATACAACTGGAAGCACATTGCGCTGGAGCCGCAGCTTGAGCTGCGACTGGGGACACAACTGGAGCTGGAACTGGCGCAGCAGCTGGACCAGGAACTGGTGCTTCCATGCGAACAGATACACAAAATTCAGCGCATTGAGCTTGACACTGATCCAGGCATGGCGCGACTGACTGCTGGGTGGCACAAGCGGTTTGGCACTGAGTTTGGCATTGAGGCATGCAAGTGACGTCTTGTCGAGATACGGGAACATTGATACGGAGAGGCTGTTGCACGGGTGCCTGCTGTACGTGTTGGTGTTGGATACAGGATGGCTGACAACCTGGCTGACATGGAGTTCCACATGGTGCGGCCTGCATAGCTGCTTGCTGCTGCTGTATACAAGATGGCTGACAAGCTGGTTGACAGGCAGCTGCACACTGCGCGGCCGCTTGCTGCTGTATACAGGATGCTTGGCAAGCGGGCTGGCATGCAGCAGCACACTGCATAGCTGCCTGCTGCTGCTGCTGCTGCTGCTGTATACAGGACGGTAGACAGGCTGGCTGGCATGCAGCAATGCACTGAAGGCCCATCTGTTGTTGATCGTAGGTGATAGGTTGCAGGTTGCTCAGCAAGGGACCCATACCAGGTGCAGAAATAGGAACAGGAGCCTGCATCGGCAAAGCACAGGCATTGCTGCATTGAAGCTGACATTGGTTCCCGCAAGTTGTAGGAGTCATCTGCTGAAGAGCGCAGGCTTGCTGACATTGTTGTTGGCATGCCGGCTGACATTGAAGATTCGGTTGACTGCTGATTGGCACACTGAGAAGTACGTTCAGACTAGGCTCGTTACAAAAGCTGGCACACTGTGTACGGCATTCGTTAGTACAGTAACCGACTGGTTGTTGCTGAGCGAGACAGGATTGCTGGCATACTTGCTCACATGACGGTTGGCAGTTGGTAATAGGAATAGGCAGCATTTGTGGCTGACAGCTACCCTGACAACTCATCTGACAATTCTGCTGACAGGTGTTTAGCGTGGAGCCCATGCACTGTTGAGCACAACTTTGTTGGCATGCAGGTTGGCACTGTAAACCAGCTACTTGCATCGGTTCAACAACTTGCGCTGGTTGGCATCCACAGTTCGGATGTATTGCTTGGCTTTGGCAGGAGCATTGCATCTGTTGTTGTTGCTGTTGTTGTAGTTGCAACGGTATACAGAAGCAGTGAGCCTGAGTTTGTGAACAGTCGCATTGTCGTCGTGCTCGAATTTGATTGATTTTCGCCTAAAAGCATGGAATTTGAATGATAAAATGAGGCTTTTGAATTCCTTTCCCTGAGTGCTATAGCTAGGGGGTTAGTAATTCCTTAATACTGAGTTGTTGTTATGGATGCTCATTGTCAGTAAACCACAAATGAGTTTACAGAGACATGGGCTCCTAAGGCTAAGAACTCGTATTACAAGATATAGCAGATAGAGGTCAAAATGATTCGGCCTTATGAAGTCTGACTTTGGAAAACGAATTATTGAATTAGAAATTGAACGTATATGGCTCCACTGAAATATAGGTATAATGGGTATAGAAATCTACGGCTATAGCAACTATACATATTTGCACTAAATCTTATGCACTCATCCCCTTCTCGGTTTTGAAGTGTAAAGGGGAGTACCAGGTAGCAAAGCACGGGTACCGAAACGCCCTCCCCCCCCCTTTCATCAATTAAGTAGATGGGTTGTGTATGATTCCCGAAAACCACGTGCCAAGTTCTGCGTGTAGAATTGAAGTTTCGAAAAGGCGTAGTTCTTTGAGCATCACAGTATGAATTGGTCATGAATAAGTGGGCGTTGCAAACTGAGCTTTTGGTATGAAGTGCTAGATTTGTTATAAATGTAGGAAGGCACAGTATACATCAAAATCTGCGTGAACATAAGCTGAGTAAGTGTAGTAGTAAGTTACAGCCTGGAATACCCCTTCGCTCACACTAACTGTAAGCATTCTACGTGGAAACTCAAGCGAGGTATTTTTTATTTGCGGTTTTTTGAATCTTCTCTATGGATTTTGTGTAGTCCGTTAGCGATGCTAAAGAATAGGACATCGTAATTTCAGTGTACGAGTTTGAGAGCTATCTATCTGGCTTAGCCTGATACGTCCTTCTTGTTTCCGAAATTGTCACTGATTTTTCTATTTCTTAATATTTGTATTGCCCTACCGAAGATGCTAGCATGGAAACCTTATCCGGTTAGCCAAAACTACGTTAGTGCGTCTAGCTGTTCCTGTGCTGTGGTTAGCCAATGGTACATATTGCAGTTAAGTGATTGTACTTGAATAGTAAGTAAATAAAGTAGAAAATAAGGATGAAATTGCTCACCGAAGTAGTTAGGAGCATTGAGGCTAGCACAAGCATGGCGAAAATTTTCATCGTGATGATGATGCCCAACGAAAAGCTCTGATCGCCAATTAGCCGCTGGCGACGGTGTGTATATATAGCGTCCAGCAACGCAGTAGGCGTGTCAGACAATACCGGACCAGTGTGTTTGCAGTAGTGCTTCGCAGCACTCTTGAGCAGTAAAAATTGCGAACACCTTCCGGGTTTCTGTGACTAGAGAGCACTCTTCTGAAGATGGCATTTTGTCATGCACTGGCAGTTTATTGGGTTTAATTTGCTCGAGGCGTGTGGACTAATGAGGTGCACTTGGGTTTTTGGGGTTTTTTGTAGGCCGCGAAACATATTCATTGTCATTTGTTCAGTGCGGGCCACGGTGACGGTTGAAATATGCAGGCCTGCACGCTATTTGCAGCACCACCGAAGGCATTATGGGCTGGACATGTTTTTGAGTCCTGCTTTTTCCCTTGTTCATTATAATGATGACTGAAATGTTTGGAAGATGGTTTTATTAACTATAGCTGACGTGCCATCTCATGGAAGTCAGTATTGTCTGTATTTTAGGAACCAAACGCTTGCTTTGAAATTTTTTGGTTATCCTTTTCTGTCATTAACCCATAACGTACTGCGTGCAACACATGGTGTTACACGAGATTCAAACCACAATTTTTTTGGTTTTTGAAGGTATGGTTGTCAAATACTGTACGCATATGTTTTCGAATATGGAAAATAACATATCTTTTTGGTACTCTTCTCCTCGAGAAAAGTAGATAGGATTTTGGCAGCACGTTTATGAACAGCATTTGCAGCAAACAATGACAAACTAATTTACTGTTTTTGACATTATACATATGCATGCGCTTCTTATGATGCTTTTCTTCTATATGCCAACACGAGGTTAGATGTGGAACTTTTATTGGTTATTATATTCAAAAAAGGAGACATCAATAAAGGTTCCACATCTCACCTCTTGCTGGCATTTTCTTTTATATGCCAACACGAGGTTTGATATGGAACCTTTATTGGTTATTACAATAAAAAAGGAGGCCAATAAAGTTCACATCTAACCTCGTGTTGGCATATAAAAAAAACGGTCGACAATTCATGCGAGGTTTCAACAAGGGACAACATGGGAACTGCTTATAATGTTTTTTCCAACGAATCTGAACAATAACAGTCTTCACTTAGAAAATATTAATTGATGTTGTTTACTGGGTTATATCAGTAGTGGTGTTAAAACACGAGCCAATTTTTTACAATGGTACAATGAGTTATAGATATCTTCGTTCCCAATATTCGAGAACGTATCCGAACAGCTTTAGCTCTCATAAATCGACTCTTTCATATGATTGACGGTCCTGGGTGGCGAAGTGCAACATATGGTGTTACACGGAACAAGATAGCAAAAACAGCCTCGGTGTTGTGTGTTAAAATCACGTTCGAGAATTACCTTGAGTGGGTTAAAGCGCTCAGTCATGGAATTAGAGGTGCTGAGGAATTCGACGACAAAGAAAAATTCGAAAAATCTCCCCGAAATGGCAAAATAATCCTGACATCTGGCCTTGGAGACGAGATTACCGCATGAAAACGAGTCTTTGAATCAGTTTACGCTGAATGGTATCATAAGAAGCTCTGGCAAATCACCTGTTTCCTCATGTCAAGGTCTCCTTTATCATAGGCATTTCTTCCTTATCTCATATTATCACACAAATCGTATGCCCATTTGCCATGTTATTGCTACCGTTGCCACCGTCGTTGCCAGCAGTCACGTCTGGGGTGGTCGGCCTGGGCTGTTTGGTAGAGTCGTGCTTCCCTCTTTGGCTCTGCACCCTCCAGGAACTGACAGTCAGGCCCGGTAAAGATACAGCCTACTATGGGTCTATGGTTCGAACTAGCTGACCACGGCGGGAGCTGTAATACCCCAGAATTCTGGCATGTGCCTTTAAAGACAGTGATAGGGTGACTGGGTAATGAGTACTCCAAACTGAGTCATGCAAATGAAAGCTGAGGGTCTAAATAGACTATATGTGGTAAGATTTTCGGTGAAAAAGAGCGCCGCCGTACTCTGTAAGAGCCGTTACCTCCAACAGCTGCCACTTGTTTATTCCAGCCCGCCCCTTTTCTCGCACGACCCTCCCCTTTTGAGAATAAACGGCGGGAAGGAGGTCTTATTTTCGGGTCTTTGACCGTTTTATTCCGTTTTTCTTCACATTTGTGCTATCAAGCACCTCGACCAAGCATATTTGATTATCTTTCCATATTCGGCTCGAATTGCCCCTATCACTGCCTTTAAGCATTCGCGCTCCTTTCAGCGTACGATGAGTGTGATACTGAATGACAGCTAAGGTCGAAGGCGGCGAAGTGTGCCATAAGGGTGTATTCTTCATCGTTTTGGTAGTGATTCTGTTATCCACCCTTTAGCCGAATTACATAGCATATAAAAAATGACTTGGTAGAGATGGCACAAATGTCTGTTTGTCCAGGTGGTATAGAGTGTGCTACCAATTTTTCATTTTTTTTTGGGTCACCGAAGTCCTGTCGTCGCGCGACGGAGCGTAGAGCACCACAGATATCGCCACCAAGAAGGGGAGGGTGGGTCGAGGTCAGGGGTAGAGAGGAGTCTAACGTAGCCAGTTTTCTGGAAAAGATGCTCAGTCTGGGATGCACCACTTTCAACACCGCCACTTTGGATTGTGGAGTAGTTTGAATGAATGCATGTGTAGCCACTGCAAGGGATGCTTTAGGGTAGCCCTACTGGTGTCAAAATTCAACTAGATCGTTCACACGTGGAAAGTTCCCGGTAGACGGCATTCGCTATGACAACTTCATAAACTTAATATGTCAGGGTGTTATACAGTATTTTTTGCAAAATATTTCTCAGTCAATATTAGGCGTCAAATACATATAATGCAGTTTTGCTGTACATGAACTCGGCGTGTCATACGCGCAGTTTTGAATTGAATAAGTCATCATACCTTTCCACGACTAATATTTATCCTTTCTCTAGCTACCTTCCTTGGAACCATTATTAGTGTTTAGTAAACTTGAACTTTGTCTGAATAACCTATTATTAGCAATAGTTATCAGAAAGCAAATTTAATCACGATATGACAGCCTAACATGCTGAACTTGTAACCGTGACGGATATGATTATGAAATAGGCGAGAAATATCTTTCGAATAGGCGACGTGTTCTGCATGAAAGTATAGGAATAATGGAGTGAGAATCTTCAGTATTTCGCTACTGCAATCCGGTCATAACTAGCTCATGTTTTTGATTACATTCCTGCAATTTTTTCTTCACTCGATGGTTTGCTATTGATTCGGTGTCTTGAAAAAAATGTGAGCAGTTTCCCACTGGTCGATCGTTGAGGAGCGAGTTGTTAGTGAATTTGATTTTCACAAGGGATTTGTCAATAGAGGAAAAAATACCACTAGGTCTGATTTGTGAGGGCTCCAAGGCACCGGCTGGTTTCTAGTGATTATGTGTGGTTTTGTCTTTTATCCATAGCACCCGTACAATTTCAGCTGTCATCACTTCTCTCTCATTATGTCCTGTTATCTATCCTCCGATCTTTTCCATTTTCTATCCATAATTAGAGCTTTCCATCTCCATTTTTGGATGGATTCGATGGAATTCTATTTAGTCGGATCCGATGAAGAATTCTATTCAAAGTCTTTTTTCCACCACATAGTAGTATCCAGTTGATAGTGCTTGAAGCAATATCAACTGGTTTTTGGAGACTAAAATTTCTAAATGACTGCTTTTTCTTTGTTCTAGACGGCTGTGGACCGTTATGGACAAAGAATTTGTGGATAGATCGTTATTACAGAGCAGTAGTATCCTGTTGCTTCCTGTCGAAGGCTTAAGTTATGTGAAAAGTTAGTTTTTCCATCCTTAGCATTTTGATGGATGGGCGAATCTTTGTGTTCGATCTTAACGTACGAGGCACTAACTCAAGCGGTGTGGTTATTGTAATGGTCAGGAACAATCTGAGGAATCTAGCCATGAACATTGGGTTGAAATGCTAGCAGATTCAAGCGTGGTGCCGAAAAATTAGTCGTACATAGTGCGAAGTTCATGTGGAGCAATTGCGATACTTCCCCTTATCGCTCTTGAAGGGTGCATCTAGCCCCCTACCCTCCTCTTTCCATCCTCTCCACGTATACCATTGTGATTTTTTTCATAGGAACTCACCTCACTCCAACACAAAAATGGCATCGATGAGTTGAGAATGGGAAGCTGTAACCGAGAATGGGAATGCTGTAACCGAGAATGGGAATGCTGTAACCAAGACATAAATGTCGTGCTTATCTCTTTGTAAATTCCAAGCTTGGGCAAAAGGTCTAGCTGTCAACGAGATGGAGTGCTAACGAGCTCATAAGTGCATTTCGCGATTACCTAGGAAAATGATGTAGAAAAAGCTGGATGAAAAATTGAAAATGAGAATAGTGGCACGCAGTGGACCGTCACTGAAGAAAAAAGAAAATGAATCGCTAGAAATTTTCAGGTATAAAGGTCTTATGTTCAAAAAATTCAAAAAAGGGCGTCAAGTAGACAATTTCTCGGGAGTGGAGAAAAAGGGATTGAGAAAAGAGAGTATACGCTTTCGAGTGAGAGACCAGACATTAGGGACAGCAAGGTGAACATGCAACATAGCAGTGTGCAACTATGGAATGGCTAAGGGATCTTACTTTGGAATGAACTGTTTTGAGGCATCCTTCACCTGAATTAATCTGTGCGTTGAAGTCTGATAAAAACGATTCTTCCGGAACGCACCGCGCATTGAATTCAGTGGAGAACTCGTTGCTTATTGGAACAATATGCAATAAAGTACAGGGCATACGGTTACAATGCGCGCCGTAAAAACTGAGATAGTGATCCAACTATTAGCTTGGAAAAAGGCTCGATGCGAGGTGATCTAGCCAAGGAGCTGATGATGAGTCACTCTGGCATACGATCGCTGTCAACACTTGGCAGCTTGGATCGCAAGTCTGTTGAATCGTTTTGAGCGTGAACTATTTTGTATATTTTAACGATACTACTGTGGAGCAGTCGTTCCATTATTGAACTTTCGTCATTAATCAAATTTGACAAAAAAATATGTTCAGCTCGTGATTGTATCCCTGTCTAACAATAAGTGCCCTCTTGAATGAATTTTTTCAGCTGCCACAATCGTTGATAATTCGTATTGAACGTGTCGGTGTGTTACCATCTGGAAATGAATTCAAACTAGCTGATCATGTGGAATTTGGTGAAACACTTGACGTTCGTGACCTATGCTTCTACCGTAATAAAGATGTAAGTGTCATTCTTGTTTCTTATTTATATTTTTCTTTCGGCGCCGAGATGGTCAAAGCCAGGCGTGTGTCGCCGTGGCGCATTACTGGTTTTAATGGATTTTGCTTTTAAAATTTATTTGCATAATGCATCCGTCGGTACTGGTTTGATGTTGGCTGAGCCAACTGAGCCTATCTTTTACGTCCGATAAATAAATACGGGCGATGCAAAAGAAGACAATTTCTTACCGTTGTAATCATTTGTTCGTGAAAAGATGAGTGAACAAGATCTGAAAAACGGTTGTATTTCAGGAACTTTATAGAGAAAAAGATAAAACTTCATTTTTTGAAAGGTAACGACAAGTAAAAAAAGAGTTGGAGTTCCTCAATCATAGATGTGATCAGGGGTGTGTTGCAAGTGTTCCGATTTCTAGAGGTCGGCACCGAACTGGGTCACCGCCCTTCGCGAATTGTCCAAATGGTGGCGTGTCCTGCCATCTGGGCTCTCCCAGTTTGACTAAGCCTTTTTAGGGGAGAAGCTTTCGCAGCGTCATTTACCTGTCTTTACCTGATTGCGATCCGCCGCGAAACCTGACCTGACCTCACAAATCGGAACACTTGCACTCCACCCATGTGATCAGTAATGGTATAGTTATAAAAAAATAATTGTAGTGTATTATTACATTACACATACAATTTGAGCTGAAGCTCTTGATCAAACTCTGTGTTTCTGGCCGCCATACGAGCCACTTCACTTTACAACAAAAAAGGGTGTCGAGAGGAGTCAAAGATGTGGGGAGGTTGAGTCCTTAAAATTTTCTAAAAAATCATGAAATCTGGTTCATCACGTGTTCGTCTTCCGACCCCTGATCCCATGCTGACCACAACACCGTCCCCTCTCCAAATGCTCCCTCAGCTTGCGTCAGTCGATCATACGACCCCCAGGAATCTCTTGATTAGACCTGGAACCTGGCTATACACTTTAACGCTAAAGGTCCACTGACGGCCGGTTTCAGGCAGCGCACGTTGCATCAGGGATCGACTAAGACCTCGATTAAGACTTATGCTTTCTACTGGTCTAATTTTGGTTCTAATTTATTAGTCATACAGTCAGGGTGTTGTATCTGTTGACGTGAGTAGCTATCTGATATTCTATGAGGGCATATGCGAGTGTGTTGGATGGTTCTCGCCGTGGTGGTCAGCACCGCTGTTTATGTGCTGCTGTTTTGAACGTTTTTTTATTTGTCGAAACGAGTGCAACGTTCCTGAACTTGAAGCGTCAAGTTTCCGAAAGGACCGAAAGCTCAAAAAAGGTGCTGCACCAAACTGTGAAGCTCAGAAATTCGTGAGTTAAGCTGTTTGCGCTACTCTGTCCACTGGGATCAAGGGGAATCAAAGGGAAAAGGACATTGCTCCATATTAGATCTGGTGGGTCAATGTAGTGCGATCTCAAATTTCTAAATATTACTGGTTATGGGTACGATCCCAGGGAGGAGTCGGCTCTACGGTGTGTGATGGGAAATGTTGGTCATTTATGGTGTGCAGTTGAACAAAACCAGTAGCGATAATCCTAAATCTCCGTTCGGGTACCTAATATTAGGTACCGCGATGATCTGCGCTATTCAGTAATGGGTCCGGTCCTGTTCTATAATGGGACCGGACCTGTTATGGAATCGCGCAGATTGCTGTAGTATCTACTCACCCTTTGCTTCATGCTTCCTCCTCTCAAGCACTCAATTCTTGCGCATTTAGCGTGGAAAGGATGGTGCGAGGTCTGGCCATACGTCGAGGAAATTTTTGAGAATTTGAGACCATCACTTCCCACCGACACTACCTGTACTCAAGCTATCTACCTGGAACAAGATTATTTTTCGATAATCTGAGCCTTGATACGTAGAGGATGATTGTTGATCAACGACTTTTTTGGAGATCACCTCATCAGTCCAAAGGTTCTCGAGGAATTTTCAAAATGCGACCCCCTTCACTATCCAACTCAAAATTACAGGTTTCCTCGATCCCGCTTAGCCCAGAGATCGTGTGCACTTAGGCCTGCGAACATTATCACTGAAAAAGTGTCCTCTCAATGATGATGTTCTCAGGCCTGCTGTCAAAGCACCAGATGGAGAGGTAGGTGCCAACAAAGAGTACTTTGATCGTATAATTCCCTATTCGAATTAAACACTAATTACTTCGGTGGTAAGACCATGCTATTTTGTGATAACTTCCAGGTCGCCTACAACATGGCAGCTGCCCGTCGTCCCGAATCCACATCACGGATTGTGGGTGGAGCTGCTGGAAACGAACACCCATTGTGTAGAAGACCATCGTCGAGTGGACTTGCATCACCATTTGGAATGATTGAGTGAGTCCTTCAAAAAAAAACTTTCATGTTAAACAGTAAGACGGAACTTTGAGTGTCGTTTTGTCCCGAAGCTTATCTTTGTTGAAATATCTACCACTTATGCGAGGCTTCAGAATTTATTTTGACACTCAAAAGGTTCTACAGAATCTTGCAAAAGACATTTGAGTTGTAAATTGGTTGAATTTGTTATCTCATCTCATTTCTCAGTTCTTTCAATTCTCAGCACTGCTCTCGCAACACTGCTACACTCCAATTAACGCGTAAGGATAATTTAGCTCGCAGCAGTTAGGCCGCCTTTATAGTTTGCGCTGCCGGAGGCAGGGCATGACTGCGTGTCTCTGCGTCTCCCCCTGTGCCATTCTGTCTCGTTGCCTGCGTCGTCTGGACACTTCACCCGTGCCACGTTGCCGCGCTGCCGTGAACGCAGCCACGCCCTATCGGCACAAAGTATGAACGCGACCTAAGACAATGGGATAGATATCTCCTGGCTGTCTTCAAAAAGTTAAAACATAAAATAAAATAGATCGCTCCATTCCATGCATGATGAAGGTGCTCCGCTCCGAAAACTCGGCACTAGAGGCAAATGCTGTGAAACCTTTTGAGTTTTTTTTAAATAAATTTTGAAGTCATATTAGTTTCAGATATTTGGCAAAATTGATCGTAAATGTTGATATTAAAAGTACTAGCATTCTTGTGAGCTTACATAACGTGTCCCGGGTTTTTCTTGAACTTCAGGTGCAGACTTGAGTCCTGTTTGCAGGGTACACGTGAACATGTTTGCATAGAGTATTTGCTCTGTGTAACCACATTTATTCCCGATAAACTCTCTTTAAAAAATGTGGCTCCATGTGATTAGGTTGTGCTGGTAGGTACTGATGATTAGGAATGAACAACTTTTAGTGGCGGTTCATTTGTGGCAGAACGTCGTGAATCAGCTCGTTTCAAATATCAGTTACGTGCGGTCAGTGAACATCGTGGTATACCACAAAGTGGACATTTTGTAACGTATCGACGAGGAATCCACGATCCCCATACGTGGCACCTTACCAATGATGCGAAGGTCTGTGACTTTTCAGTCAGTCATTTTAGTTTGTTCTCAAATGGGTCGATTTTTCGCGGAATAGGTGATAAGTACGATAGGCGCCGCGCGCGCAGAGTGGCCTCATCTAAAGACCGCAACACAGTGTCGACCTGAAACCCAAATCAGATTTGCAAACGCCGCTTTTTGGTCTGCAGGGTCAAGCATTGGTCGAAGAATTCCTCATTAGCGTATTTATTTTGGAATTCAGGTCGTCAATCGATAACCACACAATTAGTAGCGGTGCTATGAGGGTATAGGAACTGGGATAGCGTTGGAAGGGGGGGGGGGGGTGAACAGTCATATTTTCCAAAAATTTTCCTCGACACTCTACGTACTTGACTCTGCCGGTCTCATCGTGCATGTCATCCACTGCTGCAATAAAGTGGATTGCACTAGCTTCTGTGCTTGAATAATTTATTTATTGTGTGATAAGAATGTGGGAACGGGGCTACCGCCATCACACATTTAGCAACAGCATTGTGTTGATTGCTGATATATTTGCTGTGAAATTCACTCACGGGTGTTTTTAGGTCAAACGAGTACCGTACTCACAAGTGGCTTCCGCTCAGGCTTACATGCTATATTATGAGCGTATTCAACCGAATCGATGGTACAAACAAAGTAGCGTACTGCTCAGACCTTGAATGAGTCTTACTGGTGATCGCCTTAATTGAGTGTTCAACCAGTTTTGGAGCGTTGTGTTAAAAAGTTGTCCTTCCGAATGTTTTGTGCTTTATTTAGTTTCTTTGGGAATTTGAGTTCAATAAGTGGGACGACGCGTCAGTGGCTGGGTTGATTACGCACTACGGGCATGAATTAGTGTCGTAATTATTTCACATTAGTCATAGGACCAATGTCATTCCGATGCCTAGTTTTCGAAGTGCTGTTGTTAATGAAGGTAATACTTCCTCGTTTGAAAAGATTTTTCTTCTTTCGGTTTTCAGAGTTAATATTTTTTCTATTGATTTTAACCACTGATTCATCCGCAGCTCGAAATACATTGTATTATCTGTGGCCTATTTTCCCCTCAACTCCAATCTGGTACACCTCTCACGGGTGTCATTGGTGCATGTATTACATTAGTCTATGAAATAAGATCCCCATTTCAGGGTTATTGCACCGCCATTGATTTATTGATTTTTGTGGATACCATGTAGTGCCAAGCTTGATGTACTCAATATTGACTAATGATATAATAAAGAGATATGTACTGTCTTAGATTTTGTGCTTCATATGAGTGTGATTCCTATTAATACTTGGAGATATATCTCATTGTCTGTGTGTTGATCGATATCGACTTGAATTTTTTCGACTGGATTCAGGATGACTGAATCGCTACCGGATGCTGTGGACGTAATTGTGCTTGGCACTGGATTGACGGAATCGATAATTGCAGCCGCATGTTCACGTTCTGGATTAAGTGTACTCCACTTGGACAGGTGACCTGTAATTTTCAATAATTTTCAGTCCACGGGAACCGAACACAATACATTAGTAAATAGTTCGAGTTGCAAAATATTTGTTTATTACTTCTAGCAGGTAAACAGTTTTCACTGGTTTAACGCAGATCCTCTGAATTTGCCAGTTCACTTGCACCACGATGTACAAAGCTCTTAGTCATAGAACCAGCCTGCTTTTTGGTTGACCATTCTGTATGTGGCGAAGGCGGTCCCTGGAGTACCCTGCATCATTGGAGCGGTCCCTGGAGTAAATCAGGAACATTGGTTGTTGTACTAGGTTTGGAGGGTTTGTCAGAGACATCAGGAGGGGTAAGGGAAGTCTGAGAACTGTGCATACATGTTCTTTGAAAACAAGCATTCTACTTCAGAAGAGGTGATGTGTGGTGAAACACGCACTAAAAAAGCGTGGCTCGGGGTCTCATCTCGACTCCGCACCACGGCTTGTCGTCCTGGGGTGTAGGTTGGGACACACGGATTTAGGGTGACCCTGTGACAACCTGTGGCCTTTGCCATTTGACATGCATAATTCACACAATTTGTTCATGTGAATCGTGTCTTCCTTGCTTCCGTTGTATAGTTAAATTGTCTAAATTATTTATGCTACAGGGCAAAGGCCACAGGCATCACAGGGTCACGGCCTAGATTCGTGTGTCCCAACCGTCACCCGTCGTCCTGTAGTCCTGCAGCCGGGCGAGTTGACGGCAAAGGCGGGACAACGTTCGTGGCCGGCTGATTTAGCCTTCCCGCCCGACTGCAGTTTACCCCGGCTAGTAACGCAGAGGCTGTGGGAAAAGGGTGTTTCTTGAATCCTATCTCTCGGGTTTTTGCCCTTTTGTCTCGTTCTTTTTCTAATGTTACACAGCAGCACTCATATCTTCATTCCTCCATATTCCACAGTCTGCCAAGTTCACCCTTTTCGGTGTCTCCAAGACACATTCAGCCAGAACAATTTCATTGGCGCTCTCATCTCAGTCCTCCTATCTTCACCCGTGCTCAGACCCGGGGCTCTGCGTGGTCCCTTTTTTCGCAATTTTGTGATAAGATGGTTTAAGAGATTAATAAGTTGTTTACTTGTTTCTCTTCAGAACAACAAAGTCGTTCAGTGATGGCATGGCTATTATTTATACTAGCAATACTCAGATGGGTGGAAATAAGGGCGCCTTACGAGCAGCAGGCACGCGGTAGGAAGTGTAAGGCCGCTTCCATACTTTGCGCACCGACGCCGTCACGCGCGTGCCTGCGTCACGCGCGTGCCGGCGTCACGCGCGTGACGGCGTCGGTGCGCAAAGTATGGAAGCGGCCTAAGCTGATGGACAGATTTGTGCTAACCATCGCTGGTGCCTCGACGTCTTAGGTGGACTGACCATCAGGAATCTGCGCTGTTGTTGGTTCACATATAGCGTATCCTGTCCCGACTGAACTCTCCTCTATTTGCGTTCGAATGTGGTTCAAAAAAGGGTCCAATGTCTTTCTAGCAATGTCGACATCTAGAGGTGTATTTACTTATTTACTTTTCAATAAAATGAATATTTTGCTTCTTTGGAGTATCCACATCTGGAGTATTATTTGCCATTTTGCTGTAGACAGCGTGCCCTTCGAAGTTTTGAATTGACTTCCAGGAACAAATTCTATGGAGGCGATTGGGCATCGTTCAACCTCACTACAATCAGTGACTGGGTGGAGCAACAGCAGGCATGTTCGAACTGTTGTGGCTTGATTTACTGTTTTGCGCTGCTCATGACGCTTGAACCGTAACGTGGCATATTTTGTCAATCCCACTACCGAAGTTTGAGACTCAAAAACTTATTGAAAATTATGGTATCAAGATTGAAGTTCAGCAGTGCATATGCCAGCTTTTTAATGTGTTTATACTTTTAGAAACCTGCAGAAGCTGAAGCGGATATCTCCAAATATGGTGATAAACTGGGTGAAGGTGAATCTTTAATGTCGTTAGGGACACGAAAGACTGTACGCAATGTGCACCAGGAATGGATGCCTGGAAGGTAATATTACAAGTGTCATTATGCTGAATGCAGAAATTCATTTCAAGTGCCCCATAATCAGTGACGCAAGTTTCAGCGAATCGATGACATCAATCGATAAAGGCGACACAGCTGAGGAGAAAACGGTTCGAGAAGTGGTAGAGTCTGAGTGGAGGCGTTTCAGCATTGATCTTGTGCCCAAGGTCAGTAGCATAGGCCTTCCGCCTTATTTTCTGGAAATGTTTTCTAAACTTGGTTTTCATATTTGGGTGCGAACGAATCTTTGCCGTGTCTAGCCGGCTACTATGGGGTGAGGGTCAGTTTATGACAATTAGCACTAAACTCTTGTGGCCTACCGTTAGCATAGCCAAATACCAGCTTTAATTAGTCATTCATGGCGAAGGGATGCGGTGCCGCACGCGGCATGTGCGTTGTGGACGCGCTAAAGGTACAAAAGTTCTGTGTGAGCTGGTGTGGGCACCACGCCATACCGTTTTAGCGACTTCGTACGTGGAATTCGGAGTGGTATTTCACTATGTAGAATTTCGCAGATAGCAAATAACCTGAGTAAAAACTGGACAGGTTTTCGGATATCATTTTTTCATTGAGCGAATTTGCTTTTAAATGTTCTTTTTAGGTACTTCTAGCTCGCGGATCCATGGTACAGACATTGTGTGACTCCGAGGTGGCGAAGTATGCTGAATTCAAATGTGTTGATCGATTCCTTTGCATTCGTGATGAGAAAGAAGAGAAGCTGTCCTACAGTCGTGTGCCATGTAGCAAGGGTGACATCTTCCAAGATGAGACCTTGAGGTGGGTTGAGTTTTGAAGGCTTGCCTGCCTTTTCTCAATGTATTTCTTGCATGGTAGCTGCCATTGATCGTGTGTCCATTTGGATCCACTAAGTACATCGGTATCGGAGCCTTGACCAGTAGCGTTGTATCAAATTTATGGCAGCATTACGTTTCAGCATGGTTGATAAACGCAAATTAATGAAATTTATGACGTTCTGTCTCGAGTGGAATACGAAAGCCGATGAATTAGAAGGCTGGAAAGGTAAATAGCGATTATTTGCTTGTGCTTTTTCGTTGAGAAGAGCTTTCGATTTCCTTCCTCAGAATATCAAGATGAGCCATTTGAAAAGTTCCTTGAATCTCAAGAAATCACTGGTGAGCTTCGCAGTTACATTGCCGATGCTATTGGAATACTACAACCTAATGCGACTACCAAGGAAGTAAGAGACTCACTTATTAGGCAGTTACAGTGCTAAATATGCATATTGATCGTTCTGGAATTAGTTTATATCGCTGTAGTTCATGGCGAATTATTTGGATATGTGAACGACCAATTGCTCATTAAGGGACTGACAGCTGTTTGCCGTTTTGTTGACTCGGTCGGTCGTTTTGGACCATCACCATTCTTAACCTCACTGTATGGGAGCGGTGAAATTCCACAGTGCTTCTGCCGTTTGTGCGCTGTATTTGGAGGTCTGTATTGCTTAGGGAGGCCTGTGGAAGCATTGATTCAGAAAGATGGCAAGTACGTTAGGCAAAATCCTGTTTTCGAGGTTTCTATAACTTTGAAGATCACCCTTCTCGTTCCAGAGTTGTTGGTGTGATTGCGGATGGGCATCGCATCAACTGCTCGCATCTGATTATGTCATCTGAATACGTTCCATCCAAGATATCATCTCAAGGTCCGGACAAGTGGATTGATAGAGCTGTGTACATATCGAATAAATCGATATGGACAGAAGAAAAAGAGCACGTATGTGTTACATTTTCTAGTGCATTTTGTTCAAATATAAGAGAAATCATCCACGAAAAAATGACTTTTCTTTTACTCGCATATTTATGGTGTATTTGTTTAATGTGGGCCGCCTGCAAAGTATCACGCGAAAAGAATATGAATTCGGCCAAGATACATCATCACAAAGTCTCGACCGGGTGGGCTGGGCCTCCGAGAAAGTGCCCACCCCGTCGTCCGCCGCGATCGCAGACGCATCGCAGGAACAAAGAGTTACGTAAGCAGTCCCACTCTCCATTCTCAACCGCGGCTGATGACGGGACGGGGTCCTCACTCAGAGGCTCTGCCCACCCGGCCGAGAATTGGGGGGGGGCTGTGTCTTAGCCGAATTCTTACTTTTTCGCGTGAATCTTTGCATGCGGCCCTTAGAAGAATACAACATAAAAATATGGCTAACAACAAACTCATTTATCCGTGACTGATTCGTTTGATACCGACTTTAGAAAAGTTTTGTGAGCGTTCATTCCATTTTTAAGTTGTGCGGATGCATGAGCTTTACTGCATTTGGCTGTTTCTTGTCAGCGTAATGCCTAGAGTTTTAGTATGATAATCGGGTGATCAGGAGTGAATAGGAGTGTGGCTCACAGCAAATACGCTGAGCACCGTCACGAATTTCTTCAGCTATAACGATTGGCTGATTTTTTGTAGTCCATGAAAAAAAACGTTTTCAAGGTAACTTTGTTGAACCTATTCCAACTGGATCCACCATCGGCGTTACGTTTAATCGAAGAAGGATTCGAAGTATGCACGGCACCAAAAGGATACTGTAAGTTGTAGTAATCACGTCGAAGAGGTTAACATTTAGATGGAGATGGAGTAGTGTCAAAGAATCTGGTGATTTTTTGCTAGAAATAACTATCTATTTGGAAGTTATTTTTCAAGCGCTGTGTGTGGGATGCGTATAATGATCAGAGAGATTGTAATTTTATCGTTAGTTTTTTTAAAGATCTTGTACATTTGACCGGAAGAAAGGCAGCTGACGAGTCTCCGATTCCTAAGATTTGCCAGCGAGTTTTCGGAGAACCCGATAGCGGTGAGATCTTTTGAGCCTATCCTTTTTCTAGAATCAGGAAGAAGAAAATTTTCAGAAAGGCCATCTCCATGTTGGTCGCTCCGCTTCGAAGTGTTAACCACGGCAAATATCCAACTACCAAT
The DNA here is from genome assembly GCA_963978905.1 of Trichostrongylus colubriformis. Lineage (NCBI taxonomy): Eukaryota > Metazoa > Nematoda > Chromadorea > Rhabditida > Trichostrongylidae > Trichostrongylus > Trichostrongylus colubriformis. The sequence continues at coordinate 20,114,725 of OZ022259.1, read as the reverse complement.
GGATAATGCTATTTGTGTATCGGGTCCTGATCATGCACTGGATTACGCGACTTCGATTGATGAGGTATGGGGAGCTGATGGATGGTGATATCAATGCCTTCAAATTAGACAAAGTTATATAACACGAGGCGTCTCATGCATTATCCTGTGTGCAATTTTTAGGCGCAAAGAATCTTCTCGGCATTTTGGCCAGATCGCGACTTCCTACCGCGTTCATTGCCGAAACCTGATGAAGAGGAAGAGGAGGTAGTTGAGGAACAGCCAGTTGAACAAGTCGCTTGAAAATGTGGATTCTGTGAAGAAGCGCTTGATGTTGTGGTGATTGCATGCTTCTGTCGCTTTAACTGTTACGGTGATCTGCCCCCAAGTTTGAAATACGTCGTTTGAGAAAGCAGAGCTTTTTGGAGATTCTGAGTTGAGGTCCTAATATGAGTAAATTTAATGAGCTGAGACTTTCGTTGTAGCAGATACAATGCTGGAATTACTTTTCCTGTCACTGGTATCTTCGTTAAATGGTAAGCGGTGTTGAGCATGTATGCGGCATATACGGTACTTTTCGCTTATCTGATTTCTGGTTTTCTATCTGGTTTGTGGTGATTCTTGCTTGCATTTTGTCAAGGTCATGCTTGTCGAATCACATAATACGCTTCCTACTTTGTCACTTTCTGAAACATTCTTTCCAGTGGTATAGTGACCCTCCCGAGTGATCTGTATCTTGATAAAGGTTAATCCATTCATGTCCATAAAAAGATTGCGGCTCTGAATGCCTGTGGAGTTGGTCCTGTTTTCGTTGCATATTTATTTCTTTTGAACTTATCCGGCTTATATGCAGAAATTGTGAGATGTGATATGCTGCTTTGGTGAAATAGCTTCAACAATCATCTTTTTCTAAGCTATAGCTTACACGATCGATTTTTGTTGCGTTTACGGCTATTTGTGATCTGCTTGACATATTGTCCAACATCCATTCATCCATTCACTCACTATAATATGATTTCTAAAGAAAACGCGGTTTTCCTTTTGCTTACTTGCTGTCGAATGAATCTTTTGCTCCGAAATAAGATTTTTCGAGTTCAAACGTTACCGTGAAAGAAACCCTCGACGGTGGAATGATGTTGTTTAGTGCTGTGCATATTTAGTGAAGGGGAAGACATGTTTTTCAATGTTGAACAGTAGCATAAATATACATCACTAATACGTCATGCATGTTGAATACTAAAATCAATGTATATAAATATAAAAATATAAACAATAATAAATGGTGGCACACACCCGTCATTGAAGAATCGCATGTCGTTTTTATGTGTGATTCTGTGAATCTGCGGAAAATCAAGGCTCATTCATAAGCAGCCCACTTGTTTGTTTACATGTTTGTACATATTTATTTTTTTATGTTGGGTTGGCACTACCCACAGCTACCCCACTACCTCTTCAACCGATGCGCTCAAAGAGGTGGTTTTTGGGAAACTTTTCGATTTAGCTGCAAGCTTCTACCCAGGGGTATTTCGACCCGTAGTACAAGCGCCAAGCGAATGTCATATTCATGTTGTACAAGTCGAATTACCACTGGGCAGAAGTTTGAAGCCAAATCGAAAAGTTTTCCGAAAATCACCTCTTCCGCCACATCGGTTGGAGAGGTAAAGGGATAGCTCTGGGTTAATAGTGCCGTTGGATTTTGTTATTTTCTGTCTGGGCCAATTGGAAACGAATTGTGTGAATGGGGCGAGTGAGCCACTTCTATAATTCCAAGGCACTTTTTTTCAAGAAAACCATTTCATGTTCCCACTTGCACAGTACTTAGTAGGAAGGTGGTATGAGTTTGTTGAGGTTGGGCATCCAGCCTCAACTGCAGAGCTAGGTATTACTCAGAGTTCACGATTCAGGCGGAAGAGAAAAATAGTCGCGATTCAGGCAGCAGGGAAAAGATACATATCGATCGAGCGATGCGCGATTCAGGCCACTGTCGTACATCATCCTTCCCGCCTGAGTCGCGCGATTCGGGCGATCGCGAACTGAGCAATATTTTGTTCCCGTTCCCAAATGATTTTTCACACAAACATTCTATAGTGATATCACGCATGTTTGATGTTTTTCGTTGGAACACAAGGAGATCCAACAGCGTGCATTACTGGTGTGACTCATTTCGTATCCATCGTGGTTATTAATCAGTCCTTTGTGGATTGATGTTTCATCACTAGCAATGCTACGAGTTTCCTTCGCATCATTTCTCAAGCCTTTCACAATAAGAAGATCATTGATATCTATCCCTTTTAAGGTAAGTTAGGTGATTTTATCTCAATTAGCGGAAGATTGCGTTGCTATGAGAGGCGATGGAGGGATCGATGAGAGCCAGGTATACTTCTTCACTTGAAGTTTAGTATCTCCCTGTGAGCAACAAACTGCTTTGTTGCTCACAGGGAGGGGTTTGTGTGCTTTGAGAGTTCAGTTTCGGTTCTTTTCCTAAACGTGAGGAAGGGTAGACGTGCAGAATTGAATGTAGAAGGGGAAGTACGCTACTTACGTTGTTGCCATTGCACCGTACACACCTAACAACACGACATACACACTTCCTTCTACAGACAGCGCTCATGGAGGACACACACTTCTTTCTACAGACAGCGCTTTGCTTGGTTGCTCCGGGGTAGCTTTATTAATCATCCAAGAGTTGTGATTTGAGCTTCCTCTCAATGATTTGATGCGCTTCATTAATAAGGTCCTTTTGTGGTAATTATCACCCACGTAAATCTTTAAGGGGTTCAGTGCTGTGGACGAGTTCCCGACGCAGAAGATGCGTAAATGGTCGGTGTTGGGGTGGCACTACGGCCCATGTGCCCCAATGGCAAATTAGCTGCAAGGGCCGCGCCAAACGACCGTCTCCCGGATGACCACGTATTTCGAGGAAATACCGTTCTCCTTCTTAGGACGTAAAAGCGCCGAAGGCACGGGATGCCAGTTTTAGCTTGGGATTTGGGAGGTGGAAGGGATACAAGAGTGGGCGAACCACTCAGAGTCAAGCCCGGAGTCGAGGAGAATTTTCGGAAGATACAACACCCTGGTCGGTGGGAAGCTTTCTGTTCTGTGCCTACGCTCGAGCCGGCTCCCCCCCCCCCTCCCACGAAAAAAAAAAACTACGTAATCCATCGATAATCATACCACCACTGCCTCGTACAAAGTATGATTATCAATTAACGATACCTATCAGAAATCGCCTCATCGGACCACAAATAGCCAGAATTGGGTGGTAGTCGAGTATTTCTCGAGGCAAATTTCAAAGTACCCCCACTTTCCATCTTTCCAACCAATATCCCACTCTCTCTTCGAGTTTTGGTGTAAGAAACTCCTTTTCGCACATAGGAACTGTTCCACCCACCCCGAAACTCCTTCCCTCTCAGAAACCCCAAGCTAAAATTCACACGTTTTCCCTCTGCATGGGGTAAAACATTACTTGCTAATGCGCTGTGAAAGTAGTTTGACCAGCGTGCACAACACACGAGTGTTTCATTTTGTGTACACCCTCATCTCACATTAATCAAAGGAACAACAATCGTTAGTTCGCTTTGAGACTCGGCGCGATTGGGTCAGATAACAGATCTGGAGCACGGCTACCTGGGTCGGACCGCTCCGTCGCAAAGTGTGAAGTCATTGTTAGGTCGACGTCAGGCTTTGCGTTCCGATGTCCTTGTGTCGTGAGCCTGTCTTATTGCAAGGTTAGCATAGGCGAAGAAGCAGAGACACGCAGCCATGCACAGCCGCCGGCACTGCAAAGTATAAACACGGCCTTAGCGACACCGCAATTCTGACGTCGGTCTTATAATAATTCTGCCTTATCTCATCGTTTAAGTCTGTGTATTCTCGTTTTGCTGCCTCTAAAGAAGATACGTCTCTTCTCGGTCAAGCGTTGAAGTTCCGAAGTGGTCGCACTGCAAAGAACAGATTTCTCAAGGTATGTTGCTGTGAGTTATTACATAAAAAGTAACCTTCCTGTTTTTCTTATAAAGATGGGCTGTGCGTTTCATGTGATTCAGGCGGCCCTATCAGAAACAATAAGTTCGTGGGATGCCAAAGATCCGTCGAAACGCGGTGTTCCTACGGAGGAACTCGTCAACATTTACGACAAATGGGGTCATGGGAATTTCGGCATGATTATCACTGGAAATATTTGCGTTGATCCGGTTCGTTTTCATATGATTGGCTTCTATAGTTGGAGATTTATAAGCGTCAGCTAGACTTTGCCATGTAATAGCTGCAATTAGAGTGTCATATCTAGAGCGCTCTAGATACCCGCAATCAGTGATTTTCAGAGGGCATAATTTCCAAGCACCGAGAATAGCATGAATAAAAACAGATTTTACGGCAGCTTGATAACAGGCTCCATTCTTAACTATAAGTCGAAAGTTAACGAAAGTAAGCAAGAACCGCGATGAAAGCGGTTGGAGCACAATCTGAATCTAAAAGGCATTGACTCAAATATACTTCGCCTGACAGATGGCAGACTTCGCAATTCTGTCTGCATCCGTGATCCTGCGATCTACGATACTGCACCTAGAGCATGCGTCCATACTCGATCGTACGACGGCTACTTCGAGTGAGAAGCTGCAGTTTTTACATGTGGCTCGATTACGTCGCAGAGTGTTCTTGCAATCAAACACGTACACATTTTTGCTTCTTTTATGTTTCTTTCTTTTTGGATTTTTTCTTTTGTTCTTGATGTTAACCATTACCCTTTCCATTGAAATGCGGCATGATTTTAACTGAATTAACATCAGTATATCTCTGCCAAATTTTCACTGTTTTTATAATGACGCTTTTCACTTGCGAAATCGCAGAATCGCGAAGTGTGACACGCAATAACGGCAGACACCCCAGTCAAATATAATAGCGTCTGATCTAACTTCTCTCAACCCTAATAAATTCCTGAAACATAAATCTTTGTGTTGGAACCCACTATAAAAGCGACTTTTGATGGAGAAGAGGCAACTTATTGAGTGTTGACGAATTACATACCCCTGCTTGACTGGCCTGCCAATAGCTACTCGTCTAGTGCAGAGGTTGCCAAGCAGAAAGAGCAATGGCCATGTAAATTGTTGGATTATTTGTCTGCTGTTTTTCACCTTTACTTGACATGAAGTTTATCGAGCAGTAATTCACGGAATTTCAGTATAATCTTGAATCAGCTGGGAACGTAATATTCAGTAAAGAAACTGATTCTTTTCATCTGAAAGCAATTGCTTCAAAAGTGGCGAGAGCCATGAAACAGGATGGAGCGCTTGCTATTGCTCAGTTATCACATGTACGTTTTTGGAAATGTTTCTCAGTGACATATTTTACTTATACATATACAAAGTTCCATTGCACTCATGGATACCTGTTTATTGATAACGGTGTAGCCCCCACTTTTTTATGCTCAGGATGCTTTCATTGTAAAAAAAAAACAAGTAGATTTTCTGTCAGACTGGTTTCACTGATTCTTGCTTGCGTTCCTATTACCAGCTGTTCATGGCAACTCACTGCCCTTCAACGCTTAATTAATACCAGCATCGATGAATCCTTTCTTTCGGGCGGGGTAAACTCACAAACTTGGTATCTCTATGTGTGCTCGAGGTAGACTCCAAACTTGGTATCTCTATGTGTGACCAGGGCCCAGACTATCATTCATTTTTCAGGCCGGGCGACAAACTCCAAAACTGGTGAATCCACAACCATATTCATGCTCTGATATTGAGATGAAAGTGGCTCAGCCATTGATGTTTTTCGGACGTCCCATTCCCCTTACTGAACAGCAAGTGAAGGCAGAAGTTGTGGATCGATTCGTATTTGCGGCAAAATTCGCTAGAGATTGTGGTAGGTGTCATACGCGAAAAGTCTAATAGTAAAAGCCTGGACACTGTGCGGGGTATCTTATGCTAGTACTATTGTAGTTTGGGCAAACCCCAGAAGTTGCCGTTCACGTGTGCCTCTCATGACTAGCCCAAATTTTATGCAATATCGCTTCGTGATTATGCAACATTCCCCTACCTTACCAGTTCTTGTCCATTCTTTTGCTCTGTAATGATCGAAAGATATCATAGGATTCGACGGCATCGAACTTCATGGTGCTCATGGCTATCTTTTATCCTCTTTCATGTCTTCAGTCATAAACAATCGCACAGATAAATATGGCGGATCAGCTCAGAACAGAATGAGAATTATCCGTGAGATATTTGAAGCAATTAGGTGAGATGTTAACGCTAAAAAATGTATTATGCAAGTGGTGCTGGTGAAATCTCTTGAAATACTTTTGAAATAATCTGCTACAGAAATGAAATTCCTGCGGCTACTGGTTTCATGATTGGAATCAAAATGAATACTATCGAATCTCTTGACAATGGCTCAAGTGTGGAAGAAGCCAAGGTTATGTGCGAAATAATTGAGGTGAGATACAGTACCATTGTGATAATTTTGATATTAGCTTATACAAACCTACTAATGAAATTTCTGGTAATAGTATATACATAGTCATACGTGTTTCAATGATTTTTTTTTTTCAGAAAATTGGGTTCGATTTTGTGGAGTTGTCTGGGGGCACCCTGGAACGAAATGCGTTTCAGCACAAAACTGAATCGAGTAGGAAGCGAGAGGCGTTCTTCTTCAATTTCGCTGAGAAGGTGAGTCGAATGTGTTTTTCAATTGCGCTTAATAATGGAAATGCCTTGATAAACGCGCTGCGTCACATTTCGAGATACGACTTTTCCTAGACATCAAGATGATTTCATAGGCCGCCACTGGTGTTGCGATTTCGCAGTGTCGCAAGGCCGCCACTGGTGTTGCGATTTCGCGGTGTCGCACTTCTGTACACGATTCTACGACCTTGAGATCTTGCAAGGCCTCATGCAGAGCCCCCACACCGCAAATCGCAGAATCGCGAATTCGCGGAGTCTAGCAGCGGCCATACTCTGCAACATGAGGGGCGGAGAGCGGCAGAAAGCTCGGGAGAAGCCCTTGGTCATCATACTGTAGTGTGGTTGAGCCAAGATTTGCAAACGGAGCTCGCCACCGCCAACGGCGGCAGGCAAATGATTGACGCCGGTGCCGGCCTCACTTGCCGCCAGTGGCGGCGTCAATGCGCAAAGTATGACCGCGGCCAAACCGCGCCATCTCTCGCTTGCTGGCGGGTTTGACACACCAACATATTGACCGCAGCTAGCGTTGCGGCACCCGTCGTGGCAACTGCTACGATTGTATGATACGCGTCGCAGAGTTTGGAAATAACCTAACACCTCTAATCGATGAAGGGCAAGCGTCAGTCGGAGGAGAACCTTGATTTGGGCGTTGAACTTAATCACAGATACATTTGAATGCCACGACGGTAGTGATACACGTCATATATACACGATTTTACGAGCATTGGCTGTTTCACGGTGTTTCACGTCAACCCGTAATGCCCGGAAAAGGCACTCTCAGGTATGGTATTTCCTCCTCGCGTGGTCGTGGCGATGGCAAACTGGTAAAAGTTTTTAACATGGCGTTGAAGCAGCTCAGTACTTCCACCACCCACGCCTCTTGACCCTTGAATGTTCCTCGAACACCACTGTAGCTGTATTACCGTATGTGGAGAATCCGGATCTACGCCGTGAAATGTTTGCAAAAGATTGGAAGGGAAAAGAGGTGGTCACAGAGTGTTCTCAGGTCATATCGACCTTCCACCAATTTTCCTCAGTTGTTCAGCAGGAGCAGTCAATCAGTGCCTATATGTCCAAGTTTATTTTTTTATCCTCTGTTGCCGTAAAGAGCACTACCAAGCTTTTCGTAATTGTTCGCATAAGAATCTTTCGAGTACATTAGCAACGTCAAGCAATGGTATGAGGGAATACTATGTGATCGGCAAACGTTGGCATTCGGTATCAGAGTGCACGATAAAAAACTTGTACTGAACTGAAATAAAAACTTTTCCGTTAACAAATGATTATGAAAATATACTGCCTGTAAAACACCATAGTTTTCTCAATTCACTATACTTTCCATAGTTTTTTTTCCTATAGTTTGTTATTCTTCAATAGTTTGTTATTCCTGAATCACTGTTCAGAACATTCATAAACTTTTCTTTCACTGCTAATTCGTTGTTTCCAGATTCGTCCAGTATTTGGGGAAACTGTGGTGTACCTGACTGGAGGATTCAGAACCGTAGCCGCCATGCTAAGGGCTATCCAAGAAAAAGCAACTGATGGTATTGGACTGGGAAGACCAATTACTGCGGAACCAGGTCGTCGCACTTTAAACTAACAAGCATATATATGTCTATGTGGAATAGCTTTCAGATTTACCAGCAAAACTACTAAGTGGCAAGTGCTTCTCTGCTGCGGACTCAAAACTGGATCAGGATGACTACTTCTTAACTGTTATAGCCAGCCATGCTCAAATGGGACAAATGGGCAAGCATCCATATTCTGAAGGACAAGAGTTAGTTTCTTGAAAAAGAATTTCTCTTCTTGAGTGCTAATTTTTTTTGGTCCTTGATTTCCCATCAGTTCCTGGATAAAGGTCGAGAAGTGGTCCTATAAGAGTGAGATCAATTCTCGCACAAATGAAACTACATTTCCCTTAGGTGATTAGCTCTTTGTGCTCTTCCTACATCACGGTGGAGCTTTTCTGTTTCTCAAGACTCTTCCGAAAGCAAAAGTCAGCACAACTCGAGGCGAAGGCCATCTCGTATCTCAACCTCAGACATCCCTGGTTTCCTTTACAGCGATTTTGTTTGGTTAATATGTAAAGTTCAGTGTAGCGGGCTACATCATTCTATACATGTTTTCAGTGTCTGCGAAGGTATTGCTGATCTAAGCCACCCTCAAGAAGCATCAAACTTTAAAGAGGCTTCTGTTTTATATATTAGTGAAGTGAAGGAGAGGGCTGGAAGGAATGAAGCTATTCATGGAGTTATGTCGTACGAAAATACTGTTAAATAAAGTTGCTATATATTTCAACAGCTTTTCAATAGACAACCCCAAACATGTGCTGTAAAGCGAATCTGTGTGGAAGATCAGCTATATGATTTCGGGTTCACATTTGATGTGTCAGAACGCGAGAGTACGAGAACGCTTCTCAAAGATCGAATATAGTGCTACTCTTTAGAAACAGCTCGCGGTATAGGGATACGTGTAAGATCTGCCAGTGCCACTGAGAGCAATAGTTGAATTCAGGCCGCCTTCATGCACTGCTCCGGCGGGGCGTGGTTGCGTTTACAGGCAGCAAGTTAAAATGGCACAGGAGGTGCATAGACCACGCTAGCAACAAAACGGGATGGCACAGACAGTGACGGCAAGACACGTAGCTACGCCCTGCCGCTGGCACCGCAAAGTATGAACGCGGCCTTACCGCCAGATTTTGTGATATTTGGCTCTAGTTTTCCAACCTTTCATTGCTACATATAAGATATGATCATAAACGCGCAACATCCAGTCTAGACTCCCATTCTAAGCTTAGATTGTGATAGTCGTTGAAAGATTCCTTCGCGATTACTACAAAAATCGTGTCAGCAGATTCTGTTGTTTCCACATACTCAATATTGATGCTCTTGATCACCACTGTATATAATCGGCTTCTGCCTGTCTATCTGTCTGTCCGTCTGCCTGTCTGTCACGAAATTCAGAACTATCTGAAGCGCAACCTATAGGGCCGGGTGAAGTATGGGATATGTAGAGCGTGGGCAAAGAAATGAGGGCTCGCACATAGACAACGCGTGATGAAAATCCGAAAATCTGCTGAAAACAATTTAATTCAGTTACAAAATGGCCCAGACGTGGGGAGGAGTTCACATAAGGTGGGCGACATGATTCCATGGAACCTGTAAGTGAGGTGGGAGGAGGATTATTCAAGAAGGCGGAGCTTAGAACACAGATTTATAACTCCCACCTGGCATGCCTCAGAAACTCAGTTCAAAATGGGATAGGTGGAGCATGAGCGAAGAAATCAGGGGCGCACTCAGGCAATGTTACGACTGAAGGAGTGGGCTTCGCGGTCGATTCTGAAGCATACAGAAGTGTCATCGCTTTCCAGCCATTGGAGCATATTGGCTGTGCTTATCATCGAAGGCACCATCAGGATACACCTTGTTGCATACGCTCCTATAGAGGCCAGCCCAGAAAAAACAAAGGATGCTTTCTATGATCAGTTGCAAACCGTCCTTGATTCGCTACCGCATCGTGATATGATTGCAATTGGAGGTGACCTGAACGCCTACACGGGCGCCAACAGACAAGGATGAGAAGAAACTTCGGGCCATTTTGGATACGGAGATCAATGACAATGGACTCCGATTATTGTCATTTGCGCTGTCGAACCATCTGATCATAGGCAACACCGTATTTCGTCACTCTCCGAAGCATCAGCAAGGTCCCCCAGTGGGAGGGATCTGGCGATGCTTGCCTACTTTCTCATTCCAAGCCGATTTCGATCCTCCTTCTCGAATATTCGTGTCATGCGAGGAGCTGATTGTGGATCTGATCATCATCTTGTGCTTGCGTGTGTACGACTGGAAGTGAAAAGTCACCTGACATCAGCGAGTATACCATCACGCAGAGATTGGAGCTAATTGGATGACCCTATCTATGGGCAGCACTTCCGAATATCTCTGTCAAATAAGTTCGCCATCCTAACAACATCTAAATGCTGATGATGCAACTGATCAATTTGCTATTATGACTGAGTCCGCCATGTCCACGTGTCCACTTCGTCGGTATCGCACTCAAGCATGGATTTCTGGTGAAACTCTTGATCTGGTGGATCAACGAAAGCAATGTGAGCTGACTGATTTACAAAGATACCGGGAGCTTCTTCGTGTCGTTCTTAGTCGTCTCAGAATGGAAAGAAGGCAATACTGGTACGTGTTGCAGCAGAACTTGAAAATCAGGCTAACCGCAGAGATTACCGCCGACTATATGCAACTCATCGCCGCCTTGGAGGGAAGATTAGGAGCATCGATGACAACATCAAGAAAAGTGATGGAATTTACATACGATCACGTACGGAGCGACTTGGCCGGTGAAAGGAGTATTTTTGTCAGCTCTATAACCATCCCATACCAGATTAACTCTTCTCACAATCATCCGTTTAATCTTATTTCCGTGGAACCTCCTGATATCGGTGAAATCGAAACTGCAGTGAATAAGTTGAAGCGTGGGTTTGCACGTTCAAGCGTATGAATTCGCCCAAGTTCTAGCGGAGAAGGAAAGGTTCCCTTTCTTCACGAAGCTGAGGCAAAAATTGTGTGAGCAGTGTGGTGCCTGCGCAATATTAGAACTACATAGAGCAATGAACGGCGCTCATGTCAAAGGCGGATGTCATATTCGTGATCAGCACCCTCAATACCACCTATAAGGCAGGTTTGAGCCATTCTTGGTGAGAAAAAGTTGTTGCATCAATTTGGCGCCAACGTCAAAAACTGATGTCATCTTCGAATAAACATCCCGAACTTCCATATCCGAAGTTTGGGATAAAATTTTTTGACCTGTTCGCGGTGTCTGGGATAGTGACAGTTGATTAGTGCGAAATCGTGTTTGTCACTAGACCGCGGAGGATGTCTGCGCTGGGAGTCCAAGTGTATTGAGAGCACTAGTCAGTGGAGAATACGAAACAATGCGATTTGTTTTCAGTTCTCCTTCTCTTTACATCTCATACTTACCGCAAACAGGTATTAAGTTCTCTCATTATTTATTCTTCTGCTGCGATGAAAGTAGAAGAAGTCACGTATTGGCGTGAGGGAACTTGTGTTTCGCACGTAGGCAGACTTGACGACCAATAAATAAAAGTGCACGTCGAAAGCATGGGATGGTGTCTCAGTCACCATTCGTATTTATCGATCTTGTCGTACTTTGAATGAGGGTCTCCCTAACTTTATATGTCTAATGTTCGTTCTCAAGTTGGAGTTTAAACATCTTGACTAGAGTATGCAGCCTTGCTTTATTTTCTCCATGAATCTCGAATTGCAAAGCAGCTCCTCAGACATGTTCTATTCGTTCTATACTATTTAGGTTGTTCATGATTCGACTGTGATCTTCCGCAATTTTTGTTGATGGGAGTTCGGTGTCGTCATGTGACATTAACATTCAAGCTGTTTAATATTTTACGTTCTCTCCTTTGAAAATACTTTTCGCCTTCCTCTGTTTATTATCTTCAGCAAGGTGGAACCTAGTGTGTCAGGGTCAAGGATGGTAGCCTTACCGTTCTTCTGTTCGATGTTTTAGGGATTGGTGTGGTTACACTGATGAGAAAAACTGACACTGACTGAGCTGACATTTAAATGGAGTATACTCCGCTGGATAATGCTCATTCTCAGTAGACCCCTAATTGAACGTGTAACAGCAAGAGTGTGGCCATCACTACTATATATAATCGGCATAGTCTGTCTGTCCGTCTGTCTGTCTGTCTGTCTGTCTGTCTGTCTGTCTGTCACGAAATTCATATCTCGCGTCGCAGCAAAGTTGGGACCCTGGATTTTTAAAGTGATATAGGGGGTAGTAAGGGGACATCAACGGTGAGGGAACGGAAGTGATAGCAACTGATAAGGGCTGATAAGGAGCCGCGGAAGGCGAATGGGGGGAAAATCATATCTCGTGTCGCAGCAAAGTAGGACCCTGGATTTTTAAAGTGATATAGGGGGTAGTAAGGGGACATCAAGGGTGAGGGAACGGAAGTGATAACAACTGATAAGGGCTGATAAGGAGCCGCGGAAGGCGAATGGGGGGAAAATCATATCTCGCGTCGCAGCAAAGTGGGACCCTGGATTTTTAAAGTGATATAGGGGGTAGTAAGGGGACATCAATGGTGAGGAATCGGAAGTGATAGCAACTGATAAGGGCTGATAAGGAGCCGCGGAAGGCGAATGGGGGGCGCGTGCTGAAAATCAGAAAATCTAAGGGGTAGATATGCTATGGTAAGCAGGTAGTTATAGGAGCAGCTGAAGAAGACCCGTCGTCAGTGGGTCAAAATATAAAGCGAATTATGCCGGCCTGAGGGGGAGATATGCGCCAACACCCGCGAAAATCGCCGGCCCGGACCAGTCGGATTGGCCGGCTGACGCCGGCCAATCCGACTGGTACAAACATAAGAGTATTTTGCCCTCAGAGACCTTCTGAAGACCTTTGATCTTCGTGTTTATCTGCACTTTCTCGCAGTAACAGTTCCTATGACCGCCCTCAAACTTTTTTGTATACACAATAACTAAATGCTCACTTTTCAACTCATCCGATGGACATCCACATTTTCTTGGTTCAATGGTCTTTTCATTTCGCACCAGTCAAGGCTCTGTGAGACCTGCCCTTTCTTTCCGTGCTCACGCTTTGTGGCAAAAAGCACTATGGCCGGTTCGTACTCTGCGGTGCCAGTGGCTTGTGGTGATTGCGTGTTTCTGCGTCTCCACCCATGCCATCTTACCTCGTTGCCTGCGTCATATCCGCACCTCATCTGTGGCACTCTGCCTTGCAGACATGCCCTGCCGGCGCTGACTATAAACGCTGCCTAAGCATTTGGAACCCGTGCAAACGCAACGCTGCCATCGAAGCCTACTGCACATGGAAGAGACTGGAGCAATATGTGATTTTCTGTTAAATTATGCAGAGTTGCGATGTTGAGGGATGCTCAGTAATCTTCATGCATTGCTAATTGAGCCATGATTAATTGGTTCCTTACGAATTTGAATTTCTCTCTGCTCATGTTCAAGAGACTTATTCAGTTTCACAGGCGCGGAAGTTCATGATGTTTCCAGGTAATCCTCATATATAGAATCTATGCAAATCTCAATTACAAAACTTCTTAATCCAGTCACCGTGAGGGCTTACCCAATGAGCAACTCTTGTAGGGTAAGTTTTTAATCCTAACCTTTTAGCTGATCCAGGTTTCACCGGGATTCTCACAAAAAAATTCGGAGCCATGTCTTTCGTACGTTGGCGATAATACGCATGTACTTTGCGAGCTTTTGAAAACGAGTTGTCGGAGGACGCTATTGGCGCATGCTGACATTTCACCCTGCACGCGAATGCGACCAAGCGCTCAACTGCAGCACTCTGCGGTCGGGATGTGTACCTTAATGTCAGGATGCCGCACTGCGGAATGTCGCAAGCGAAGCAATGCGGACGAGCTAAATTGTTGGGTCCCGAAGCGATTGGAAGTCAACTGCGTATCGCACTCCTAGCATTACGTTGTAATCGTTTTGAGACCCAACTACCGCGACGCGCAAAGCTCGCACACACTGTGTCGCACGCCGCTCGCCATCGTGCGGCATCCTGACATTAGGGTACATATCCCTGCGGTCGCGACTCGAAACTGCGACTTTTAGTACCTCCCATAATTGCACACGTAGTGTATGGTTGCATATGAGAAATTATGGCGTACTATAGGTGAAGCAAAACACGTCTCCAAAAACTGAGTTGAAGTCGAATCAAATCATGTTATGGGTTAAACGAAGATGTGAGGGACACACTTTCACTATGTCCAGTTTATTACGAGTGTGAAAGTACCTCAACGTTTTCACCTTTTAAGACGATACATTCTCGCCTACCAGCTCCCAAAGTTGATGTGTCAGTACTTGGGCAGGCGTTGAAATTCCGAAATGGTCGTTCAGCACAGAACAGATTTCTCAAAGTAAGTGATTTGAAATTTTAGAATGCTTCGATTACGATTTCCTTCTGATTTGTGCCTTTCCGGAAGGAAGTGGTTTTATACCGGCGTTCAGCCATTTCGCCTTTGTAAGAACCTTTAGTGTTTGTGACAGTGCTATACCCATATACAAAATTCGAAGCCACGCTCTAGCGCTCGTTTGCCAGGGTAGACACACCCCAAATTCAACATCCACATGTGCATGGTGTTGTAGGTAGGAGATTCCAACAGCATCTAGGTATGTATCCTCTCAAGGCGGATGTAGGAGAGAGTCGCTGCCCTTTGGGCAGATCGCAAGGTTTGTACACGGCCTTACTGTTCAATATATAAACCGGGCATCTGAAATAGAGCATTTCACATGGTCCCCGAAAATCTCCGACCTTAAAAATAGTGATCATGGAGAAATTAAAAGTTCTTCCGCGTTCACGAAGTAATTCGGGCGCTACTGGAGTTGGGGGGGGCCACTCGACAAAAGCAAGAGTCGCGCCTGATTTCAGCTTATAGGCACTCTCAAGGTTATTTTATGCCTAGATACAGCTAACTAACTAAAAAAACCAATTGAATTATTCTTGCAAAAGTGTATTACGAAAAACTAGCCATAACTAGTCTAAACAACCACTTACGCGTATTCACCTAAGCCTAGGGGAAGGGAATCTCCTTCTCCAAGGCTTAGGCTAAGTTAGGATGAAAAAAAGTACGAATTTGCTTTACAGAATGGTTTTTATGCAGAATTCGAACCCGATTCGGCTAGCGCTATGGCCTCTCTGCGCTCTAGCCGTGCGTTAGAGACGCAGAGACACTACTGCAGTGGCCCCCCCGAACTCCAGGATCGTATCTAAACCTAAGGTGCGACAGCGCGGGCGGTCGCGTGCGCATCGTTACTGGGGCGCGCTAAGCGGCGCCGTACTGAGTGTAGGAGTCTCCTTGGATGCTTTCTTTGCATCTGATATCTCGTTGTAATCTGCATTACTCTTAAATCGTTCCTCATATCGACCGTTGACGATAACCCCTCGTATTTCACAACGTAACCGACCATTTTCGCACTATTGATTTCACGGCTTCATTTGTTGAAGAATGCACATAAATGTCTGAATTCGATCCACTCACGTATTTTGAACACCTCCCTTTATCCGGTACTGATATACAGGGGGTGCCAAAAAAAAAGTAATTTTGCCCACGGCTCACTCTCCCAATTATACAAAACATAGGGAAACGAAAGAAATGAAAGTATTGGGGCAAAATATTCCCGAAATGTTCCTCTAAAGGCGGGAACAAGCTGAGACTCACTACTTTCATTTTCATAAAAATATAGAACTTTAAGCGGCGCAGTCGGGCTTCGGAGCACCCACGGTATCAAGGTCCCCTTAAAACAGTGGAGCCGGGTTCCATGGTAGGTATTTTGTGGGAAGCTTCTTAAGGATTGGCCCTTCGGTTCGTGGAAGTCACAGAGCCCCTGCTGCTTGGACAAGGCTGCTATGATCCGACGTATCATTTTCATGCCCAAATCCGCCTCCGGAGGGGTTTCAGTGGTAAGGGCACGTTTTGGCTCTTGGAAACGAAGGGCGCTGGGAACCCGGAAAAAACGGGATCTTAAAGAATACCATCCAGTATGAATCCCCTTAGGTACCCAAAGTGAACGGACCTCAGCAAGTTTGTGAACGAGGGCGACGAAATTTCGGATTTTGCCCAGTTGAGGTGACACATCTTGTTCACTATTTCCTCGCTCCCGTTCCTGCTCCTGCAGAAGGATGCCACGGAGTATAGTGATAGAGTGAGGTCTGCTCTTGAATCTGGGGATGTGAATACCTCAACAAATTTGCTGTAGTTCAACTAAAACGGGGTGAAAGTGGAGGAGACAAAATTACTATTTTTTGGCACCCCCTGTAGATGGTGGGGGACACTCCACTGTGCTCGGCGTCCGACGCTATTTCGCCTAGGTTTTTAGCCTAAGCCTTACTTTGGAGGGAAGCCTCTACCCTGCCCCCTTAAGGAAGGCTTAGGTAAAAATATACAGTTGAGCGCTTAAACTGATGATTGTAGGTCGGTTTCGACTGAGGGACGACGGCGCAACAGTGAGGCCCTACCCCCACAACTACATTAGCACCATTGCACTTACTCTTAGGTTGCGTTCATACCAAATCGAATGAGAGTTTTGGCGCATCGGCGCATCGGCGCATCCGCGATTTGAGAGAATGGCGTGCCACGTCACCCTTTTGAACGCGGCACGTGCCAACGTGCGGTTGATTTCTTTTTCTTCTCTTTTCATTTCTTGATCTTTTTCTGTTATGGCGAATATCCAAAATCGCGGATGCGCCAATACTCTCATTTTTCAATCGATATGTATCCTATCCATCACGCGAATGCGCCAATTCTCTCAAATCGCGGATGCGCGGATGCGCCGATACGCCAATGCGCCGATGCGCCAATACTCTCATTTTCTGATCGATACGTATCTCATGCATGACGCGAATGCGCCAAAACTCTCATTCAATTTGGTATGAACGCAGCCTTATGGTGTTCTGAGGACGGATGATTGATGGAACAGACCATTTCCATTTAGTGATTGAATATAGTGCGCACAAAAGTGAGGCTCGGAGTGTTGCTTTTTCACATAAGGAAGTCGTGAAATGTCAGTTCTTTTGATCCTTTTCACACAACTAGCTGCTGATCACTGGTGATCTGGTTATTGGCTGTTGAAATATCGAAAAGAATAGAAATATCTCCCTCATCTAGACTTTTCATAGCGCCTAATATAGCTAACTACACGAAATAGACAATAAGTGTGAGTTGATCCGAGCATCTACGTCGAAATCGCTACGGCGCCACGCAATCCATCTTTTTCAAAAAGTTTGGCGCGCCCCAACAACGATGCGCACGCGACCGCCCGCGCTGTCGCACCTTAGGTTTAGATACGATCGAACTCCAGTAGCACCGTAATTCGTACGTAGTCCCTAGCACACCGTCATTTCAGGCACTGGTGTGAAGTGATGGCACATAAAATGAGTGTCAAGTCCTCTGTTTACAGTGGTTCCTGTTTTACTTACCAATGAGGCTTGAATTTAGGCAGCGTTGACGGAACGGGTATCGTCATGGGATCCCAAGGATCTTAAAAAGAGAGGGATACCGACTGATGAGCTTGTCAATCTTTACGACAGATGGGGTCACGGAAAATTTGGCATGATTCTGACTGGAAATATTATTGTGGATCCGGTACGTTTTCCCATCTTGCCTCTTTTTCTGAACTAACCTGCTTGATGCTATCAGGTTGTAAGGAAAGTTCTGGCCGCTTTTGCACGTTCACAAGATAAATTCAAATTTCAAAGCGCGTCAGCATGCATTAAATTGAATGTGGTGCTCCTTAGATAGACAAAAAGTTGCTCTATCTGAATATATGTTTTATTTGGAATGTTACAAGGTTTTCGAATTATTAGGGAAATTTTGAAGTACTGCGAAAATGGCACTTTTCAGATGACTTCCCTTCACGAGTTCTTATTTAGCCGAGCCGCAATAAAGGGAACCACAAATGTGAATACTGCAAGAGGAGGGGGTGAAGCATTGGATGGAACACTTTGCCCTTGGTTATAGAAGTGCAGAAATGAGAATGAATTGCTCGAATTTTTAGTTGATCAAGTTGTTTTAACTAAGACGGCAGAAAGCGATGAGCGTCCATACTTGCAGGGGATATCCACAAGTATTGGCCCTCTACAAACAAACTCAGTTGACTACCTTAAGTAGCCTCGATTTGAAAAAAAAAAACCCAAAAAATGGGTGCCTTGCGACCCCTGAGAAGCCATGCGCGAGCGCATTTTTCACAAATTGTCTTCCAGCAACTGAAGCAGTTGCGGGATGACACCCTTACTCGTCCACCACATTCATCAAATCTAGCGCTAATTAAGCTCCACTTCCCCAAGCATGTGGACAGCTCCTTCAATAGCAGAGTATTCAGAAAGAATGGTGATTTGCAGTCGACTTTTTTTTTTTGCTTTCGTGCAAAATTAATCGTCAGCCCTTCATCAAAATGAGATATGCAAGTATGCATAATATCGTCAAAACTGTAGGGAATCGAATGTTGCTAGCTCTGTGAGAAAAGATGCAGTCTGAGCCGGGTTATGATTCCCAAAGTTGAAATTGCGAAAACCGGCCAAAACTTTCCATACAACCTAATAGTTTGTAAGTGGAATAACATTATACTCTATTAAAACTTATTTTTCAGTTCAATCTCGAGTCCGCTGGGAATGTGATATTCTGTAAAGAGAACGATACTCCGTTATTGAAAGAGATGGCCTCAAAACTTGCAAAAGCAGCTAAGCAAGACGGTGCTCTGGTCGTTGCTCAAGTGTCACATGTGTGTGAGGATGACAGTTAGAATTTGTGGATTGTAATTAGAACATTTATGAAAGAGATTGTAATAGACAGTCATGTCATTGTCAGAATGCAGGATGAACCTTCAGAAGAAATGGAAAACTTAGATTTTTCGCAGGGTTTTCCATTGTGTAAGCTGACTGAAGAGATTTACAGATCGATTTTCAGGCAGGTCGACAGACACCAGAGCCAGTGTATGCGCATCCGTTCTCGTGCTCAGATATTCAACTGACAGCGAAGAGACGCTTCATGGGTTTTGGCAAACCTGTTGCGCTCACTGAGGCACAAATTAAAACCGAAGTTGTGGATCGATTTGTGTACGCGGCCAAATTCGCTTGCGATCGTGGTGTGTCTACTGTGCAAGTTTTCGTTTGAAGTTCCAAAGTGCAAACATAGCCATGTTATGCACTTGTTGATATAGTTTTGGCATTGCTGGCGGCCTGCTGTTTTTTTGTTTGTGTGGAGATCGAAAAGCACCAAGTACTGAAAATCTCTCTTGGATGGCGTTTTTCAAGGAATAATTATGATAGATACGGCAACAATGCGATACGATAAATATGTATCTCCCTGTCATTGCTCGGCAAAGTCGACCCTGGGAGGCGGAGCACGTGGGGAAAGGCGGAGAGCGTCAAAAACAATGCCTCCACCATATCTCACGGGCGCGCCTCTTTCCGGCTTCTTTTACTCATCGTTTTCTTTTGAATTCATTTTGGGAATCATTGACATCACTGCTACCACTGTCTTTTAATTAGGCACCAGGTTCTGAACTATTGTCACGGTTGTTCGTCAGCAAAATTTTTTGAAGAGTCGTACTCGGATCGCCTGAACGGAAGAGTAGCTGTCTCATATCGAACTTCGGAGTGATTATTTAAGGATTTGATGGAGTTCAGCTTCATGCTGCTCACGGCTATTTGTTGTCATCTTTCTTGTCACCTACAACAAATAATCGTACAGATAAATTTGGTGGATCGGTTGAGAACAGAGTGAGGGTCATTCTGGAAATTTTCGAACAAATCAGGTGAGTAACCCTAAAATCACACTCTGCTCCGAGTACGTTCCAGCACTAACATATTTCTAGAGAAGAGATTGATGCTTCCACTGGCTTCTTGATAGGGCTCAAGATGAATTCGGTAGAATTCCAAGATCGAGGGCTGGGGCTGGAAGACGCTAAAGCTATCTGTAAGATAATAGAGGTGAGTTAGCGTGTTTCTAAGTGGAATGTTAAATATTTTTCGATTATTTCTGAGGGTTTCTTCATTGAGTGTATCTTTACAGAAGGCTGGCTTCGACTTTGTGGAATTATCCGGTGGAACGATAGAACGACCAGCGTTCCAGCATATACGTGATTCGACTAGGAAACGTGAAGCGTTTTTCCTTGAGTTCGCTGAAAAGGTACAGAGTTTCAAGTGTTCTTGTTAACATTCTTTCCATATTTGCGATACTAAATATTTCATGAAAGGATACTAGTGACCCAAATATGACCTTAACCGTGGCATTTTTGCCATTTCCATTAGTCGTCGCATAATTTTCGCCCTCAGTATAAGTTTATTGAGGATCCCCATTTGAGAATTGAACATGAAGTCGAGTCATATCTTAATGAGTAATTATCCCAGTATTCAGGTGATCTGATCCTTTTTAATGCTGGAATGCCATTTGCTTATTCCGATTTAGATACATTAAGCTTTCTTGAAAAAGAGGCCGTGGTGCACACAGCGCATATTTTCCCAGATTCGCCCTGTTTTCGAGAAAACGATTGTCTACCTGACAGGCGGCTTCAGAACCGCTCCAGCTATGGTGAATGCTATCCTTGATGGAACGACCGATGGCATAGGATTAGGCAGACCAATTACAGCGGAGCCCGGTATCCCTTTGCGAAAATTCGTGTTGATTTCACTCTTTACTTCGAATTGGGTCCAACTTTCAGATTTGCCAGCTAAAATTCTTCGCGGCGAATGTTTATCTGCTCCTGATGCAATACCGAATCAGGATGACTATATGATCACTTCAATAGTTAGTAATATGCAGATGAGCCAGATGGGCAAACGACCATTCAACGAACTGAAAAAGTTGGTTCTATTCAATGATTAATCTATAGTAATTATAATATTTCTAGTAATTTCGAGTTTTTTATTTCTAGTAGTTTTTGTTATGTTTGAGCTTGTAGCTTTATCTTGAGAAAATTTCGGCGCTAATCGGTAGAAAAGTCTTAGTGCACCGTTGCATTCTAAGAATAGTGTTATTGCAATGCTTGTGTAACCTTATATATAGCGGGCAAACGCCTTCTATGTTTACTATGTTCCCCACTAATTTCAGTGTATGTGATGGTATTGCTGACCTCAGCCATCCGAAGGAAGCGGAGAACTTCAAGAAAGCGGCTGCCGTGTATGTGGACCAAATGAAAGAAACCGCCGAACGAAATGAACCTATCCATGGTGTTATGCAGTACGAGAATATAGTTTCGTAGGCATTTTGTTGTAAATATGTTCATAAATCTGTTTAAATAAACCTGATAAATTTATCTGTAATTTTCCGAATTATCTGGTAGCACGAATCGTGTCAATGTTCCAGCTAACTTTTTTTATGATTGTGCTAGGTTTTCTTTCCGTTACTTTTTAAGTCACCGTTGCAACACTTTCACATTCGTGTTCGATACTCAACATGAGGGGAAAGGTTTGTACAACTGCAGTGCTGCTGCACGGTATTACTGGTCCAAGTCAGGTAACTGATCATGTTGGAATGTGGGAAATTTCCACGTATGTATGTTTATAACGTATCTGTTCTTTGGGGAAGGATAAGACCGCTGGCCTGCAGTTTCTGTTAGATATGATTGGAGGGCACCCTCGCTGACCTTTTGTTTTTTCCAAGCCTTTTGTGTTTGCTGCTAATCCGCACGAAAGTTCTGCAGAGCTTCAGATGTTGCCTCAACGACGTTGAAATTCTGCAATGGATGTTCTAAAGAGCAGGTTTTCCGAGGTACCCTTGTCGACTGCCTTGGAATTTATTACATTTTTAAAGTCTTCTCCGGTACTAATCGTATAACTTCTGAACTTCTGGATTGACTCCGCATTTCACTAGGAACTGAAACTTGGCAAGTGGGACCTTAGGGGACCAGCCGTGTTGTGGTCTTCCTTGCGCGTATCTTGAAATTAATTGTGCGTATTGCGATTTCTGTGTTTCGGTCGCATCTGTCAAAAAGTAATTGATATGTCTAAAGGAGGCCAGAAAAGATTCATTTCCCCTCCATTTTCAACGGGAGCCGCGTCGCTTCTGACTTCCCAGTACCGAAGCAACAGTCTTTAGGAGTTTCTCCTTAAAAAACCTACCACGGAAGTTGGCGCTGCTGGTTTAGGCAGACGTTGATGCCGCAGGCTTCTAAAGCCCAATGGCACCGACCGGTGGCTTTGCGACTGTGCAAGTAGTGAGCCTCAGCTTGCCTCCGCTTATAGAAAACATTTATGAAATATCCCACCTCATTGCCTTTATCTCCTACATTACTCTCTGTTTTGTATGCTTGGCGGATAGCCGTGGGCAAGATGACTCTTTCTTACACCCCTGTATGAATTTTATGAGGTTTGTCGGCCTTAATTAAAAGACGATAGAGGGATAGCTTTGTTCCCACTTTTTAAGAGCAGGCATTGATCGTTTATAGTGAAGAACCTTTGGAATTGGTATCCAGGTATCCTAATTAGCAATTAGAGGGAACATTAGCACTTATGCCTGATTATTCTGTTTACCCGTACACGCATAGTCTTATAAGACTACAGAGGTCATTTATTTATTTATTTATTTATTTAAATGCATTGGTCATGGTCATTGGTCATGGTCGACTTAGAATGATCCGGAAACGTTTGGGTTGGTCCGGTTGCTTTTTTAATTTTTATATCACCACTTTGTACCAGCCGCTTTAATGTTGCAAAGAGCATAACCGTATTGCTCAGAAAATATTTCGAATACTCTCTGCTATTTGAACATCAGTCAACTACGAGGCCAGCTCTTATAAACCTTAGGCGATGTCGCAGGCGCAGGTTCACTTTTTTTTGCCTTGGAAAACTTTTGTTTGAATCCTCTGAGAGATGCTTCTTCACTAACTCGTCGTCCGTCACAATTCTAGTTATAATTCTATTTCATATAAATATTCAAACAAACATTGTACATGAGTTTTGGGCGATGTTCGACATCCACAGGACATGTGAGTGCCTATACCTTAGGCCGCTTTCATACTTTGCGCACCGACGCCGTCACGCGCGTGACGGCGTCAAATCAACGGAGATGACGGCGTCGATCGACGCCGTCACGCGCGTGACGGCGTCAAATCAACGCAGATGACGGCGTCGATCGACGCCGTCACGCGCGTGACGGCGTCAAATCAACGCAGATGACGGCGTCGGTGCGCAAAGTATGAAAGCGGCCTTACCAGCTCGCTAGAGGTCAGAGGTCAGTTTCATTACCTACTCATTCCTTATTTGTCATCGTCATCACCATCGTAAATGACGGTTCTCATACAGCAGAGAATTGCGGTTCAAAAGTCATCACTCTGGTAGTCGTGTTCTTCGATCGTTCCCCGCCAGACGATGATATTTCGAGCAAAAGTCAATCATGGGCCGGTACATCGCTGACTAAGCCATGAAGGTCGACGCTGTTGCGTAGACATCAGCTGCGATTGTGTTTCGAGCACAAGTATAAATTGATCGGCCAGGTGTGTCGTAGATGCAGCTATAAAAGTCGATGCGGAGACCGACTTAGCGGCGGAGTCCTCAGCGGCGGTAGGTGGTTCGCTTTCCGACCACATTGTTCCCACGCTTATCGCAAATGTCTGGCGTACATGCACGTTTACCAGCTGAAAGCGTAGATGTTTCTGTTCTTGGGGAGCAATTGAAATTTCGCAATGGTCGCACAGCGAAGAATAGATTTCTCAAGGTACGTCGTTGTCCCTTTTTTTTCTCAAGGATGAAAACCTAAACATTCATTTGCTAAAGTATTTATTGTTTGAAACTGAATTAAAATGAGTTGGTTCAAGGGATAGGAGTTGTTGGAATGTTGATAACGCTGCCATATCATGCTAACACTAGAAGGCAATAGAATAGAAAAGCGCTAAGTGGAAGTGGAAGATCGCACGTTCAACGGTCGCATTGTTTTTATTTATACTAAGGAGTTACATGAATTTCGCAAACTGGCGCCATAGAAAGAAGTTTTTTCGATGTATTTCAAATACTGATAAACCTCTCAAAAATATGTCCTTAACTTTTTTCTTGCAACTTTAGGTCCATGTTTTTCTTTCGATTCGAAAAACTATGACAAATATGATGCTGTCTCGTATTTTTGATTATATCGAAGTAATCACAAAGCTTTCCTTTGTTAGTAGTTCAGTTGAACATTTCATATGAATTTGCTATTACTGAGGATTGTTGGAACCGCTGATCGAGATAGTCAATCTTCGGTAGAGTCCAAATTATGGAAACTGGAGGTGAACTCCAGCAAACCAGTGACGAACTACGAGCTGAGTTTACGCGTTTCATTTTACGTTAATTACAGGCAGCTCTCACTGAAAAGATCAGTTCGTGGGATCCAAACGATTTGAAAAAAGTGGGTATACCTTCCGATGGCCTCGTCAACCTTTACGATAGATGGGGTCATGGCGGATTTGGAATGATCCTAACCGGAAACATTTGCGTTGATCCGGTACGTTGTATACCCAGATTTATCAGTTTTATTTCTTGAATTTTCTAATTTTCTTCTTTGCTGCTCGTTATGCAAAAAATGTTGAAAGGATGCTGACTTGGGTGAATAATTCAGCAACCTTGCAATGATTCTACCTTTGTTCATGCCTCCATAAAAAGATCAATTGTGTCCACTTTCTTTTTGTTTTGCACGTTGCGTGTGAGACCTTGTATGTTTTCAGTTCAATCTCGAATCGGCTGGCAATGTGGTGTTCAGCAAGGAGAACGATTCACCTCGCCTAAGAGCGATGACCGCAAAGTTAGCGGCAGCAATGCGACAGGACGGAGCTCTGGCAATTGCACAGCTGTCACATGTACGTCTGATAGAATAGTTATGGCATATGTTTTGCTTTGGAGAGCCAATTGAAATAATTTATGTCTCAAACCGTGCAGCCATTTGTGAAAGGTGTGCGTAACGTAATTTATTACTGCGCTGTGTGTGCGATAGTCGCACTCTTGTTCAAACAAACATCACTCAACTGCCGCGTTGTCGCGTATAAGAGGATACGGCTGGTGTAGGCTAGGGTTCACGCGACGAGAAGTGTGTCTGGCGTAATTTGGAGAAGCAACGAGAAGTAATATAATGTTATGATAACCCCACTATATATAAAACGCTTCGTCTGTCTGTACGTTCCCTGTCCGTCTGTAACGTAATTAGGTATTATATGAAAAACTACCTGTGGGGATGGGGACAAGTTTGGTATGGGTAGGGCATGGGACAAGATGTTAAAACCACACATGGGCCATGTTAAGCTCCTCACGGTGGGCGGAGCGTGAACTAAAATACTCTGTCCTCAAGAAAAAGAACAATTTTGATCGATCTAAGCATTTCTGCGTTAAAGTTTTTGAGTGCTATCACAGTTAGGGGGCATCCCACTATAGACGCAATCTTTACCTATGCCAGGAACGGGAAAGGAACCCTTTCTTTCCTTATGTAAGGGTTAAGGGTTAGGCAAAAATATACGCTTGGATGTACACAGCGACCCCACAAAGATCTTGCAAAGATAATCAAGTGTGCAACTTTTTATGAGATGCCCCCTCATTGCGACAGCACCTTTTTTATTTCGTTTCCGCATCCTACAGTGGAGTTTTACACTTTGAGTTCCTTATTGACTATTTCTTATTATTTTCAGAAGTAAGTTCCCATTAATATGGCCGACGATACCGCAGAGTATGAAGACGGTTTAAGACTCATCGGTTCTTAGTTTGTATTAAAATCTTTCCGATGCAGCAAGAAAGTTTCAAGCAAATTCCAGTCATAGAAGCAACTGTCTCTTCCCTTTCCCCATGTTGCTGACAGAAAAAGGTGTTTGTTTTACAGGCAGGGCGACAAACGCCAGAGTCAGTGAATCCGCATCCATACTCATGCTCTGACGTTCAACTAATGGCAAAACGTCGTTTTATGGGTTTCGGAAAGCCTATCGCCCTCACTGAGGAGCAAGTTAAAACCGAAGTGGTAGATAGATTTGTATACGCGGCCAAACTAGCTTATGAGCAAGGTATGTTGCTGCACTTGTTCACTTCCTTTAATATCTTTTACTGTTTACCTTTGTTCTGATATCCCGCGTTCTGACAAAAGGGAATAGTAGATACGGTGTCAAATCATCACATTATTGTTTTATCCATCGCTGACATTCAACACTTAAAAGTCAACTTAAAACGATGTCGAGAATGTAGGACAAGCTCCAATTGTCTTTTTTTTTTTTTGAAAAATATACATCAGAGATCGCAACGCCGATTATGCGCATGCAGGCCTTCCAACTTATCCTCTAGGCTCTTTGTGTCGTATAACATTTCTATAAAGTTCCGAGTGAAGTAGTTACATTTGCCGAATTCGTTTTGTTTCTTCGGAAGTCGCCTTGGCCTTCGGAAGGGACAACACAAAAGTGGCAAAAAAAGCCACGGAGTATGTATATGGACTGGGAAGGTATAAAGGCAACCCTTCACCTCGAAATTTTTTGAGGAAAAATATTTCCAGGATTTGACGGTGTACAGCTGCACGGAGCTCATGGGTACTTGCTTTCACAGTTCATGTCTCCAACAACAAATAAACGTACTGATAAGTACGGTGGATCAGTAGAAAACAGGACCAGAGTTGTGCGTGAGATCTTTGAAGGGATAAGGTAATATTTATTCATTGCATTGAGGTATCCTATTTTGAAATTTTACACTTTACTTTCTAGGAAAGAGATCGACGCATCCACTGGTTTTTTGGTTGGCATAAAAACGAATTCTGTAGAGTTCCAAGATGGAGGTCTTGATCTCAATGATGCTACAGCTATCTGTGAAATGATAGAGGTGAGATACTTTCACTGTTGATCGCTCGGCTGATTCATACTTTTTGAGGTACGGAGGGCATTTTCCAGATTATTCTTGATTCAGCCATCTTCTTTGTTCACAACGATAATTCTTTACTGATATCAGATAAATGTGTGATCAGACTCAGCCTTGTAACGATTTTCATGTATTAAAGATCTACGCGCTTTTTATGACAGCGTATCTGGAGGTATTCTAGAGTGCTATTGAGCATAAATTCTTCCACTCAATTGCTTGGTCCAAGATCGCCTCTGGTTATTCATAATTGTACCTCAAAATATCCCGATTTATCATACTAATGACACCCACTGACACCTTATCAAATACCAGGGGTATAGTTGGATATATTTTTCAGAGAGTTGGATTCGATTTTGTCGAATTATCTGGTGGAACAATAGAACGTATAGCGTTTCAACATATGCGCGATACTACACGGAAGCGAGAGGCATTTTTCCTCGAGTTCGCAGAAAAGGTATCCAGTTTCCACCTGTAGTAATTGTATCATTATTTATTCATTCCAACGCATTTTCAATTGGCGTGCGTAGATGTGCGTAGTTTTAGGGATTTTGACTTGTTTTCTGTTCCTCTATCATTATGTATTCAAGCAGCTCCCAATTCAGATTCGTCCAGCTTTCAATGAAACGGTTGTGTATGTAACCGGTGGCTTCTGAACGGCACCGGCAATGGTTAGAGCTATATTGGATGGAAATACCGACGGTATAGGATTGGGAAGACCAATAACTTCAGAACCGGGTAAGTATCTGAGAAATGAGTAGAGTACATTTTGTTTTGCATTAAAACAGTTTCAGATCTGCCTGCGAAAATTTTACGCGGCGAGTGTTATTCAGCCGCAGATGTCAAACTCGACACTGATGATTTCGGAATAACATCAACGGCCAGTAATGCTCAGATGGGGCAGATGGGCCACAAACGTTTTTCAGACGTAAAGAAGTAATTGCTCGGAATTTTATCGAATCATACGTTGGCTTTCCGTTTATAATAGGATGTCATTCAGCATATGTGATGGAATCGCCGATCTCAGTCATCCTGAAGAAGCAGAAAACTTCCAGAAGGCATTCATCCTGTATCTCGACGAAATGAGAAAAATTGCTGAACGGAATGAACCTCTTCGTGGTGTCATGCCATATGAAAATGTGGTTGCATAGTGAAATCTTTTTCATTCGTTTTGTAATAATCCTTGCTGCATGTAAAACACTTCATCTCTGTATCTGTCATGAAATCCGACTTTATATGAAGAACAACAGAAAAGTGTGGCATGGGATCAAGGGTAGGGATTACACATGGAATATATTAGGTCCTCCCAAGGGGCGTAGCTTAGCATCCGTATGTACTCCCTACACTTGGCGGTCGTGTGCGTGTCAGACCAAAAGTCCTTAATTCATCCACAAAACACCCCACATAATGTGGAAAAACTCCTTAAGATGAGCGACATTTTTTTTGAAAAAAAAAAACCCCTCTATGAATGGTGCAGGTCAACGCGATGGAAACCGGTGACGGGTGGCTCTCGTGCTGATCATCACCCCACAACGGTAGGGGCCTACCTCTTTGTATCGTGTATCAGATTAAAGGGTAGCTAAGCCTTCATCCGATGTAGTGTAGCGGTGTTATTAGTCTTGTATTATGACATTGGGATATATATATTTATTTATAATAGAAACATTACATAACAAGGGGATTACGGTAGGGGTCGAGGGTGAGTAGTCGAGGGCGTCGTCCAGCGGCCTCGCGTGTTCGGCTGTCACCAGCTTAAGTACCGTCTTGCGTAGCCATACGCAACTGACGGCGGCATCCGATTACAACGTGGATGCGACATCTCCATTCCCACAGCAAGCTCGTCCTCGAGCTTTCGATTGCATATTCCTTGGACCCTCAGAACACATGCTTGCGTGTTCACGCTAGGAAAGGAGGAACCAGCAACAGAGCTCATAATAACATTCAACAACGTGGATCAATTGCTGTGGAGGTGCATTATGGTCCGATGAGTGATGACCGGCATATATCGACATTCTTATGACAAAACAGTGTGAGCCGACTTGCATTGTATGAGCTAGCATGTGGACATCCGCCGAAGTAGCCATGTGTGATGTGAACATGGGGATACGACACGACACCACTTCAAGGTTAGCTCGACCCCGAGCTTCAAATCATAGGAATAGAATTGATCGTTTACAATACATACATGAGTGGAGAAAGTAATGGAATAAAAACATCGTTATTCCACGTTTACAAGAAAATTACTCACATTTGGAAATCTTTTGATATTCTAACATGTGAAAGTGAAGAAAAAATAAATGTTATATACACCTGGTTCAACAGGTCGGTATGTTAACATTGAATTCTACATTAAAAAGCCAATACTGGTCTAGTGCTATGCACTATCTGCGACTAGTACTGGGGCGAATTAGGGAATGTGATTAGGATGAAATGATTTGTTTTGGTTTTAACGCTGCCCTTAAGATTCTTTGAACCGCCCATTCAAAGGATCTACATTTGTGTACTTCGCGTTGCGGCAGAAGAAATGAAAGGCAAACTTAACCTAGGAAAACTAGCTCTGTTAGCTAGGTTTTCCTGATTCAATTGTACTCCGCTGAAAGGATTTTTCGATCCTGAAGGCGACGAGATCGTCGTACTTCAGGTACTTCCTTTTCTCCCGAAATTCCAGGTTCTTGTGGAAGCGTTTGTGGTAAGTGGTTTTTAGGGAGGAGCTTCGGAAGAAGAGGAACGCGGTGAATAGATTTTCAAACGGTTAACATGTACAATTTGTCGCACAGGGCGACCCACAAGGTTGACAATTGTGATGTTAGGGCGATCTATCGCTTCAACTGTAAACGGACCGTTCCATCGGTTAGTAAGTTTTGGACGAACGGTGTCGTCATGTAAGAGTACTAAATCACCGATAGAAATGTCCGTCGGGAATACCTTGTGAAGTAAGTCGTAGCCGATCTTGTAGCGAGCGTTGTGAAGAAGAGTTTCGCTGTTGATTAAAGTTGAAATTATTATATCTATTATTAGGTCTATAGTTGTTATTTTAGTTGTTATTTCTATTGTTAAAGCGTTGATTATTATTATACCTATTGTTACGGCGGGGATAGTTGCTATTCCTATTAGGTGGTCCACGGAAATAAGAACGGAATGGCATGTTGGAGTTTCTTGAATCAAGTTTGTTCAGTACTTTATCAATTTTGGCGATCATTATATTTTCTCCCGAATAACCAACTTCTGCTTTGGTCAGATCCCACATTCTTTCTGCGTCTCTAACGAGTTTGTCATAATTGGTTGGTAAGGGACCGACTAGTTTCAGTTTTTGTTTGACAGAGTGAGGCAAGGCATTAGTAAAGATCATGGTCTGAAGGAATTTGCGCTGATCTCCTAAATTGGCGTTTGGGTATGCATCCATGATTTCTTTACGTAGCCTGTTTGAAAAGACAACCGGGGATTCCCCTAGATCCATCCTTAAGGTCATCACTTTCTCTCTGGCTGTATGCAGGAAATGATCTGTGGAAAAATGTTCTTTAAGTTTGGCGATAGCTGTTGACCAGTGTTGCTTTTCCATGCTGGGAAGATTTTCATACACGGCCTTTGCAGTTCCTCTGAGATGGACAGGCAGGAGGCGCACTTTTGCAATATCTGTCAACCCCATTATATTACCGATTTCATTGAATTTCTCCAAGAAATCCATGAAACCTACGCCTCCATGGTCTCCCGAGAAGGTTGGAAGTTGGTTGGCATATGAGGCTAATGCAAGCTTATCAAATGCCGTTTCCAATGTCGCAGCGATGTTAATGTTAGCATCTACCATGATGACGTCGGAGGAGACGGAGTCTCGGTGGTCTATATTATTCAATCTCTCTGCTGATGCCGAAGAAGATGATAATGTAAAACTGTAATCAGTTAGATCACTAGAATTACTTTCTCGAGGCTCCGACTGCGCTTGATTGTTTGGTAATTCCTGTTCGGCTTGAGGAGGTGGTTGGGATAGGGCTTTAGAATCGTCCCCAAGTTTGCTTTGCTTTTTCTTAGGTGCGTTAGGCAGACGGGCCTTTGTTCCTCTTTTGACCGATTTTCTATCCGTAATTTGAAAATATGGAGTTCCGTCCGAGCTGGTGAGTAGTTCGGAATCAGAACTGCTCATAAAGAGATAGCTTAGTGCTCGTTATTATGAGTTTGATTACTTGCCCTTTAATATCCAGAGGAAAAATTAATTTGATTAGAAATGTTAGTTTCTTTTTGAATGGTTTGGGAGGAAGGAAAGAAAGAGGTTATTGAAGAAGTATTTCAAAAAAAAAGTTAGTTAGTTCTCAATTGAAGAGACTTACCGACCCTTTGATGATCGGGCGCGGAGGATTACGGTGGAGTTGGAGGAGCGAAGGATCCGACCGACCAGTCCGAAGAAGGCTGCTTGCTGTAAGTGCCAGTCGGGTGGCAGGGAGGGAGGGTGGACTTATCAGTGTAATTTACACTAATTGTTATGTGGATTGGCCAACTTTAAACTGCTGCTGAGATTACAGTACCTAATTGGGGTTTAATTCGTGATTTGGGTGGTAAATGGAAACTCTTTTGAAGATTTGTATGGTTTATAGGGTAATGATTTGCACTGCTTCATTTATTATGAATGAAATGACAATTTACTGAATTTTGCCGGATTGCGCCATGCATTCGCTATGTTTCCAATATTTCTTGGGATTCATAAGCGTGCTAGGTCGCTAATTCAGGTGAAGTAGACTAAAATCTATATTTATTGGTTGTAATAAATGGTTATGAATTATTGGTTATGAGTAAAATGTCAGTTTACTAGATTTTGCTGGATTGCGCCATGCACTTGTTATGTCCCCAATATCGTCCAGAAATTATTAGCCTGTCAAGTCGCGAATTTGAGTGAAATAGACCAAAATCTATACTTGTTGGTTGTAATAGGTGATTATGGATTATTTACTATGAGCAGAACAAAATTCACTAAATTTGGTTGGATTGCGCCGTGAATGTGGAAGTTATTGGCTTGTTTAGTAGCTAATTTGGGTGAAATAGACTGAAATCTTTA
The DNA here is from genome assembly GCA_963978905.1 of Trichostrongylus colubriformis. Taxonomy (NCBI): domain Eukaryota; kingdom Metazoa; phylum Nematoda; class Chromadorea; order Rhabditida; family Trichostrongylidae; genus Trichostrongylus; species Trichostrongylus colubriformis. The sequence continues at coordinate 20,082,646 of OZ022259.1, read as the reverse complement.
TTTAGAGTTTCTCAAAATCAGAATCCTATATTTTCTTATTGTCATGAATGATTTTGCGAATTGCGCTTTGTTTTCTGCGTGCTTTGCGTTAAAATTATCATTTGATGATGATTTTGATAATAATGATGCTAATAAACGCATAATAGGTTTTGCTATGGCACGCTGCTGTTTTATGGGTTTGGGATGGACCACTCGTGTGTTTTATGGTGGGTTTTCGTGCGCGGTGGTAGTGTAAGGCTCTTTTTGCTACCGAGGGCCAGTTGTGCTTTGGTTTGGGTTTGGTGTGGTTGCTCTTTCCATTTTTTTCTATTTTATCCATCTTTTTCTATCTACTTAAGCTCCAATTCTCATTGACGGTTTTTTTTTCATAAACGGCCTATTAATGCAGTTTCATAATATGTTGTGGTTGAAGAGTGTTGAGTGAGAGAAAATTTTTTTTCAGATTTTGCTCCTTACTCTGAATAAGGAAGAGAAAAAAATGTCAGATTACTCGCCTCAACATACTTCTTACTCGTCTCAATGGACTCTTCAGTCGCCTCGATGGTCTCCTAGCCCTGTGATGTGAACATGGATACTCAGGAAGAGCCGGAAGGCTCTTCCACCGACCATGATGAGGATTCCTCGGTACATTTGATATATTTTTTTTAAGAAAAAAAAAACAGGTTGTGGGAAAATTGAGAGAGAAACTAATTTTCTTCTTGATAGGTTGGTTGCTCGGCGTGCAATACGGAAAGGCAATGGCATGCCAGCTTGCTTGAGGTTCTAAAATTTGAGCAGAACAGGGCACTGGCCCATGCTCAAAGGCAGAATGAACTGCGTGAGCAGTTTCTCCTTGAAGTTATCGGTACCCTACGTGAACGAGATGAAGTCAGAGTGCGATTCGAAAGAACTCACCAGGTAGGTTGCTTGGGGAAAGAAAATATTACAAGGAAACCTTTTAATTCTTACCTTTTCAGAGATTCCACTATTTGAGGCAGCAAATTCTCGCATGAGTTTGGGATTTTGCAGTGGAGTCAGGCCAGGGAACGCGCCAGAAGTTCAGCCCCAGTAGCTCCATCGTGACATTTACTTGATGTTAATTTAAGAATAAATCTTTGAAACACGTTTTTTTGATCCTTTGAAGGGGTGTTAAGGGAACCCTTTATTTATTGCAACTGCTTGTTCTCAATTTGCAACTGCTTGTTCTCAATATAAATTTAGGGTATCTTATTGAAATAAGTTCTCTTTTCATAGTAATTTAGGCAAAGTAAGAAAAAAAATGGATCGCAACGAGTTCCACTTGATATGGTACAATTGTTAGCGGTAAATTATGATTATTATTACTATTCTTTCTATTCTTTTTGAAAGATGATAGTTAATTACTGCTTTGTTATTTCAGCCTAAGAATTGTGAGGAGTGCGGCTCATCCGCTTACGATGTACACATGGTTTTGACCGAAATCAGATCCATCAGAGAATGGGCAGACGTTATCGCGGACATGAATTCACGTGAAACCGCATTTCACGAATGGGTTATTGAGAGTATGCGCGCTGGAATCGAGGCGGAAAACTATTTGTGCCGTCAAATGTCGCTGGTAATTATTGCATTTTTATAAATTAAATCTTTTTTGGAATAATTTGCTCTTATTACCCTTCTTTTTTTTTTTTTTTTTTGGCTCTTATTACCCTTCTTTTTTTTTAGCAAAACGATCTCTTACGTATGGATCTGGGCTCCTGTTATGGTTACCTTGACCACCCATTGCCACGCGTGGAACCAGACTCCGCTACCGATAACGCGGCTGAAAAAAATGCCGGAGGCGAAGACCGGTAACACTATGAGATATTTGGTCGTTGTTTTTTTTAATAAACTATTTTATCATTATTTCTCCTTCTATACCAGACGTATCGGATCTTGTTAAGTTGCAATGTGCAATACGTTCTATTATCCCACTTAGAACGATTGCACGACGACGTTCAAACATTGTAAAATTCCTAGGAGGGTGATACTTTACACAATACTCTCAGTGTATGGCCATTAACACTTTGAGATAAACGGGTTTGGACAAATAGACGATTAGTACATGTCAGCCTCTAGCGAGCTGTGTACTAATCTAATTGCGTCTGAGGTCCAAGGGTGACAATACATAGCTTTGAGCTATGGCGAGGGTAATTAATCCTCGAGTTGCGCGCGCGGATGCTAACAGTGCTGCTTTGCTCTATGGCCACTTGACAGCAACTGCCGCATTAGTCGACAAATGGCGATCGGTCCTTTCAAAATACGGCAGCGGAAAAATTATATAATTCATAAAAGTAAGTCAGTGCTTACAAATTGTATTAACCATAAACTAATACAGGTGCTGATGCTCTTGGCATCGCAAAGTTAATAATGTCCGCTATCAAACTGAAAAATCAACGTTTAGCTTAATAATATTGTCTGTAGATTCTCATATCATATTACATCCTACGATATAGAACCTGCAGCCTATGTCAACCCATCTCTGCAATGGGGAATTAGCGCTATGTACTAAATACAGTGTCAAGGAAAGGAGGACACGTCGCCGGACCATGTGATACGTTTTTCTATGGGGAACTTGCAGTTTTGAATTAACTGTCTGTAGTTCGCTCCCAAAGAAAGGGAGAAACAGTGTGTGCAGTGCGCGCGTGCACACAAAGTTCTGGGAAGATGGCAAAAGCTATCTTTCATGTCAGAAAATGAAAATAAAATTAATTTAAATTACTCACGTGATGTCGTTCGTTGTATCAATGTCCTGGTTCGAAAGAGTCGATTACCAGGGTTATCTCCGTTAGACGAGAAGGGAAGTTTGGGAATTTGTAAGAGAGGGGGGTCCAGGGTGGGAATTTAGAAGAATTTGCATTATTATCGTTAGGTTAACCAAGAAAAAAAATTCTCCGGGACCTCCATATCAGATTAAAGGGTAGCTAAGCCTTCATCCGATGTAGTGTAGCGGTGTTATTAGTCTTGTATTATGACATTGGGATATATATATTTATTTATAATAGAAACATTACATAACAAGGGGATTACGGTAGGGGTCGAGGGTGAGTAGTCGAGGGCGTCGTCCAGCGGCCTCGCGTGTTCGGCTGTCACCAGCTTAAGTACCGTCTTGCGTAGCCATACGCAACTGACGGCGGCATCCGATTACAACGTGGATGCGACACGTGGGAGGCCTTCTTCAGGTTGATAAATGAGATTAACTTTCTTCACATGGGTGGATGGGATCATGCAAGAGAGTAAATACATACAGGATTCTATACTCAGGTTGAGTCGGGCATCGTTAACGGCTGGTCGTACTGCGTATTTGGGGTGACGTTTGGGACACACGAATCTAGGCCGTGACCTTGTGACAGCCTGTGGCCTTTGCCCTGTGGCATGAATAATTCAGTCAATTTGACTATACAACGGAACAGACTTGCAAGGAGGACATGATTTACATGAACAAATTGTCTGAATTATTTAAGGCTTAGGTCAAAGGCCACAGACTGTTACAGGGTCACGGCCTAGATTCGTGTGTCCCAACCTACACCCACTCGACGTCAAAGCAAGTATATATTTCACACGTCATTGCAGAAAGTCGAGCTTTGGTCCTAATCATGGAGGGAGGGCTTGAATCCTGGAGTAAAATCGTGGAAAGGAGATCGAGATCAGTAGATCTCAAGATACATGTACATTGTAGATGCTTTGAAACAGCAATAGCACCGCTCAGGAATGGAAGCCTTAGGGTGGGTTGGGTTTGGATTTCAGGCTAAGGCTAATTCACTAAGTCTGTTGCAGAGAGCAGGCATCCGGTCCGCATACATTTTGAAAGGTTTTTTTTACCTCGATTAGGAAGTGGGTGCTAAATAGCAAGCAATTTATCTTTAAGCCACATCGGACAAAAAGATTTCGACCACGGCAGGATTCGAACCTGCAATCTTCTGCTCCGTAGGCAGACGCGTTATCCATTGCGCCACGCGGCCATGCTTTCCAACGGGCTGTGGGTTGCTGAAGTAACGATGTGGGGTTTATTGCAGGCAGTTCAACCATTTATATTTCTGGCAAACTATTGTTAAGTACTATTTGAATACATATTCAGATGAAGGCAGCATTCTACTTTCTAATTAATATCTGCTATACAAAAATACCAAATCTGTTAATCCTCGTGCCACTCGAACTACTCGTTCATACGGTGTCCGTGTCCCCCATGCTCAGTCGATACTCACGGACCGGTGAATATTGACCGTCAGAAAATGACCACAGTTCATTAACTCAAATAAGATTCCGCCTTGTTAAATCAGAATGTGCTGATGATTGCTCCATTGAAACTATACAACTAATGATTGCTATTCATTAGATTTGTAACATATATGAGAATTTAAGAAAAATATATCGGATTGTTCTGTGTGATCATTTCGTGTGCGTGGGTCAAAATGTTGGCTCCCGATTCTGAGGCGGGATGTCGACTTGGTTTTATCGACCAGTGCCAAATATCCACCCTCCCCAACACTGTTCGCATTTCTGCCTCCATGCTTTTCAAGATGAGCTGATTTCAACTGATTTTTTTTTGTTTTAATTGCTATTCAGATCTTTCTAGCTACAACCCCATGCTTTGCATCTGCCATTTTTCCTGCTTAAGCTCCAGCAGAGGAAAATGACCCATACCCTTTTTTATTGCGCTTAGGTGAAAACATAGGCCACCGTTAGTCTTCGCGATTCAGCGGTTTTACATTCGCACGCGATTCTGCGACTCTGAGGATTTGCAGTGTCGCAACTTCACGTGCAGTGCCATTAAACTGAAAAATCGCAGAACGGGAAATCGCGAAGTTACGAACGAGGAAATGTCGACCATACACGTGGGTGTGCAAATTGACACGTCAGAGATGCTTACTTGTACAACATTCCACAAATCGTAAGTTCCCCTTCTCTCAAAGATAGCACGGGGTCTTCTTCATTTGCAAGCGCGACGTGGATACTGGCTTTTCAGGTCGATGCGTCAAAATCCATATCCCAGTCCCAGCATAATTTGAAGTCGATGAAAGTGAGACGAGTAGGCGATAAGAAATGGCTCCGAAACATGGGGTATGGAGCTTACCAAACCTAGAAAGCTCTGCGGTAGGCGAATCAGTCCTTCAACCCCTATCCATGTGTGAAGTTTATGATTCTGCTTGGTGTGAAAGCCCTCTTGTATTAATTCGATGGGTAAGTAAGCATACATCTGCTTCGAAAAACATCCGTGACTTGTTCCCGTGCTCCCTTGATGATATAAGGCACAAAGAGCGTTTGTTGTTTATTGCAGTTGTACATTATGTTGTTTATTGTATATTGTGGTTGTATATTATATAATACCTACGTATAGTTCATTTCGAACAAACTGATTGGGCGTGTCCCACTGGCTTGGGTAAATGGCGAGAGTGAGAGTGCGTGGCAGAGTGAGAGTGTGTGGCGGGGCGAGAGAATTGAGAGAGTTTGATACATGTTCTTACAGGTCCGTAGGACACGCCCAATCAGTTTTTCTGAAATGGATAGTAATAATAGACAATGACCGAAACAAGTGAAGCACCAGGATTGGTGGCCGTTTCGGCTTGAGTCTACAAAAGCGTGTCGCTGTTGTTGTTTTGTTTACAACTGAATTCTGAGTTAGTGGATAGTTTTTCAAGTGGACTGGTACGGCAACCAGCGAGAGCGACAGCGACAGTTCTCTTCCAAACCCACCTGTCACCACAACGAATTGATCCGCACCTCTAGAATAGTGGAGCGCACAGCAATGTCAATGACAAGGTAGATATAGTTCGTTGGTTCAATAATTTCTTTCATTTTATACGCTTATACCAGTCGGCTTGGCCGGCTGACGCCGGCCAATCCGACTGGTCCGGGCCGGCTTCGCCGGCCCGGAGGCCGCCTTCGGCGGCCTGGGGGGCCGGCTTCGCCGGCCCCGGAAGGCCGCCTTCGGCGGCCTGGGGGGGGGGGGGAGGGGGCCGGCTGCGCCGGCCTTATAGGGGGCGACTCTCGGCTCGCCGCTTACGCGGCGAGCCGATTTTCGCGGCTGTTGGGGCATATCTACCCTTCATCAAAGCCGGCACAATTCTACCATCACTTGTTCAATAAATGGGGGTTCCTCTGCTGCGTTTGTACCTAAGGGTAAGATTGTGATGTAAGAGGAAGAAGTCGGTATTGGTATGTGATGCTATTATTTTTATCGGATTGGCCGGCTGACGCCGGCCAATCCACTTTAAAATTCAGTGTCCCAGCTTTGCTGCGACGCGAGATATGATTTTCCCCCATTCGCCTTCCGAAGCTCTTTATCAGTTGCTATCACTTCCGATTCCTCACCATTGATGTCCCTTTACTACCCCCCTATATCACTTTAAAAATTCAGGGTCCCAGCTTCGCTGCGACGCGAGATATGAATTCCCTCCATTCGCCTTCCGAGGCTCCTTATCAGCCCCTTATCAGATGCTATCACTTCCGTTCCCTCACCGTTGATGTCCCCTTACTACCCCCTATATGACTTTAAAAATCCAGGGTCCCAACCTTGCTGCGACGCGAGATATGATTTCCCCCCATTCGCCTTCCGAAGCTCCTTATCAGTTGCTATCACTTCCTTTCCCTCACCGTTGATGTCCCTTTACTACCCCCTATATCACTTTAAAAATTCAGTGTCCCAGCTTTGCTGCGACGCGAGATATGAATTCCCCCCATTCGCCTCCCGAGGCTCCTTATCAGGCCTTATCAGTTGCTATCACTTCCGTTCCCTCACCGTTCATGTCCCCTTACTACCCCCTATATCACTTTAAAAATTCAGTGTCCCAGCTTTGCTGCGACGCGAGATATGATTCTCCCCCATTCGCCTTCCGAAGCTCCTTATCAGCCCCTTATCAGTTGCTATCACTTCCGTTTCCTCACCGTTGATGTCCCCTTTCTACACCCTGTATCACTTTAAAAATTCAGTGTCCCAGCTTTGCTGCGACGCGAGATATGATTTTCCCCCATTCGCCTTCCGAAGCTCCTTATCAGCCCCTTATCAGTTGCTATCACTTCCGATTTCTCACCATTGATGTCCACTTACTACCCCCTATATCACTTTAAAAATTCAGTGTCCCAGCTTTGCTGCGACGCGAGATATGATTTTCCCCCATTCGCCTTCCGAAGCTCCTTATCAGCCCCTTATCAGTTGCTATCACTTCCGATTTCTCACCATTGATGTCCACTTACTACCCCCTATATCACTTTAAAAATTCAGGGTCCCAGCTCTACTGCGACGCGAGATATGATTTTCCCCCATTCGCCTTCCGAAGCTCCTTATCAGCCCCTTATCAGTTGCTATCACTTCCGTTCCCTGTCCGTTGATGTCCCTTTACTACCCCCTATACCACTTTAAAAATTCAGTGTCCCAGCTTTGCTGCGACGCGAGATATGATTTTCCCCCATTCGCCTTCCGAAGCTCCTTATCAGCCCCTTATCAGTTGCTATCACTTCCGATTCCTCACCATTGATGTCCCTTTACTACCCCCTATATCACTTTAAAAATTCAGTGTCCCAGCTTTGCTGCGACGCGAGATATGATTTTCCCCCATTCGCCTTCCGAAGCTCCTTATCAGCCCCTTATCAGTTGCTATCACTTCCGATTTCTCACCATTGATGTCCACTTACTACCCCCTATATCACTTTAAAAATTCAGGGTCCCAGCTTCGCTGCGACGCGAGATATGATTTTCCCCCATTCGCCTTCCGAAGCTCCTTATCAGCCCCTTATCAGTTGCTATCACTTCCGATTTCTCACCATTGATGTCCACTTACTACCCCCTATATCACTTTAAAAATTCAGGGTCCCAGCTTCGCTGCGACGCGAGATATGAATTCCTTCCATTCGCCTTCCGAGGCTCCTTATCAGCCCCTTATCAGATGCTATCACTTCCGTTCCCTCACCGTTGATGTCCCCTTACTACCCCCTATATGACTTTAAAAATCCAGAGTCCCAACCTTGCTGCGACGCGAGATATGATTTCCCCCCATTCGCCTTCCGAAGCTCCTTATCAGTTGCTATCACTTCCTTTCCCTCACCGTTGATGTCCCTTTACTACCCCCTATATCACTTTAAAAATTCAGTGTCCCAGCTTTGCTGCGACGCGAGATATGAATTCCCCCCATTCGCCTCCCGAGGCTCCTTATCAGGCCTTATCAGTTGCTATCACTTCCGTTCCCTCACCGTTCATGTCCCCTTACTACCCCCTATATCACTTTAAAAATTCAGTGTCCCAGCTTTGCTGCGACGCGAGATATGATTTTCCCCCATTCGCCTTCCGAAGCTCCTTATCAGCCCCTTATCAGTTGCTATCACTTCCGTTCCCTCACCGTTGATGTCCCCTTTCTACACCCTATATCACTTTAAAAATACAGTGTCCCAGCTTTGCTGCGACGCGAGATATGATTTTCCCCCATTCGCCTTCCGAAGCTCCTTATCAGCCCCTTGTCAGTTGCTATCACTTCCGGTTTCTCACCATTGATGTCCACTTACTACCCCCTATATCACTTTAAAAATTCAGGGTCCCAGCTCTACTGCGACGCGAGATATGATTTTCCCCCATTCGCCTTCCGAAGCTCCTTATCAGCCCCTTATCAGTTGCTATCACTTCCGTTCCCTGTCCGTTGATGTCCCTTTACTACCCCCTATACCACTTTAAAAATTCAGTGTCCCAGCTTTGCTGCGACGCGAGATATGATTTTCCCCCATTCGCCTTCCGAAGCTCCTTATCAGCCCCTTATCAGTTGCTATCACTTCCTTTCCCTCACCGTTCATGTCCCCTTACTACCCCCTATATCACTTTAAAAATTCAGTGTCCCAGCTCTACTGCGACGCGAGATATGATTTTCCCCCATTCGCCTTCCGAAGCTCCTTATCAGCCCCTTATCAGTTGCTATCACTTCCGTTCCCTCACCGTTCATGTCCCCTTACTACCCCCTATATCACTTTAAAAATTCAGTGTCCCAGCTTTGCTGCGACGCGAGATATGATTTTCCCCCATTCGCCTTCCGAAGCTCCTTATCAGCCCCTTATCAGTTGCTATCACTTCCGATTTCTCACCATTGATGTCCACTTACTACCCCCTATATCACTTTAAAAATTCAGGGTCCCAGCTTCGCTGCGACGCGAGATATGAATTCCCCCCATTCGCCTCCCGAGGCTCCTTATCAGGCCTTATCAGTTGCTATCACTTCCGTTCCCTGTCCGTTGATGTCCCTTTACTACCCCCTATACCACTTTAAAAATTCAGTGTCCCAGCTTTGCTGCGACGCGAGATATGATTTTCCCCCATTCGCCTTCCGAAGCTCCTTATCAGCCCCTTATCAGTTGCTATCACTTCCTTTCCCTCACCGTTCATGTCCCCTTACTACCCCCTATATCACTTTAAAAATTCAGTGTCCCAGCTCTACTGCGACGCGAGATATGATTTTCCCCCATTCGCCTTCCGAAGCTCCTTATCAGCCCCTTATCAGTTGCTATCACTTCCGTTCCCTCACCGTTTCAGTTGCTATCACTTCCGTTCCCTCACCGTTCATGTCCCCTTACTACCCCCTATATCACTTTAAAAATTCAGTGTCCCAGCTTTGCTGCGACGCGAGATATGATTTTCCCCCATTCGCCTTCCGAAGCTCCTTATCAGTCCCTTATCAGTTGCTATCACTTCCTTTCCCTCACCGTTGATGTCCCTTTACTACCCCCTATATCACTTTAAAAATTCAGTGTCCCAGCTTTGCTGCGACGCGAGATATGAATTCCCCCCATTCGCCTCCCGAGGCTCCTTATCAGGCCTTATCAGTTGCTATCACTTCCGTTCCCTCACCGTTCATGTCCCCTTACTACCCCCTATATCACTTTAAAAATTCAGTGTCCCAGCTTTGCTGCGACGCGAGATATGATTTTCCCCCATTCGCCTTCCGAAGCTCCTTATCAGCCCCTTATCAGTTGCTATCACTTCCGTTCCCTCACCGTTCATGTCCCCTTACTACCCCCTATATCACTTTAAAAATTCAGTGTCCCAGCTTTGCTGCGACGCGAGATATGATTTTCCCCCCATTCGCTTTCCGAGGCTCCTTATCAGGCCTTATCAGTTGCTATCACTTCCGTTCCCTCACCGTTCATGTCCCCTTACTACCCCCTATATCACTTTAAAAATTCAGTGTCCCAGCTTTGCTGCGACGCGAGATATGATTTTCCCCCATTCGCCTTCCGAAGCTCCTTATCAGCCCCTTATCAGTTGCTATCACTTCCGGTTTCTCACCATTGATGTCCACTTACTACCCCCTATATCACTTTAAAAATTCAGTGTCCCAGCTTTGCTGCGACGCGAGATATGATTTTCCCCCCATTCGCTTTCCGAGGCTCCTTATCAGCCCTTATCAGTTGCTATCACTTCCGTTCCCTCACCGTTCATGTCCCCTTACTACCCCCTATATCACTTTAAAAATTCAGTGTCCCAGCTTTGCTGCGACGCGAGATATGATTTTCCCCCCATTCGCTTTCCGAGGCTCCTTATCAGCCCCTTATCAGTTGCTATCACTTCCGTTCCCTCACCGTTAATGTTCCCTTACCACCCCCTATATCACTTCAAAAATTCAGAGTCCCAGCTTTGCTGCGACGCGAGATATGATTTTCCCCCCACCTTCCGAGGCTCCTTATCAGCCCTTATCAGTTGCTATCACTTCCGATTTCTCACCATTGATGTCCCCTTACTACCCCCTATATCACTTTAAAAATTCAGGGTCCCAGCTCTACTGCGACGCGAGATATGAATTTCGTGACAGACAGACAGACGGACAGACAGACAGACAGACAGACTAAGCCGATTATATATAGTAGTGATGTTTTGTTTTAAAACTCAGTGCGTGAAAATAGAGGGTTGCGGTCTCAGTTCTTGCCATTTACTCTAATCATTGCGCAGGGATAAATTAGCATTTCTTCGACTCAGTTTTTTCTTCAAAAGTCCTAATTGTGGCTGGCACAAAACAACATTTCCGACGGTTCACCTTACGCGGAGGGCAAAGCAGTGCTCATGTACAATGGGGGTAGCACTCAACAACGCATTTGAAATTACTCTATGAAAGTAATTCCCTCTTAAAACAGCATGTGCAGCCAGCTATGATGAAACAAATTCACTGCTTGTGACGTTATATATGTGCTTGCACTTCAGATGCTTTTTAACAATCTAAACAATGACAGTCTTCACTCAAGAATGATTGGTGTTAATTACTGGGTTATGTTAATCAGGTCATAAGGTCTATTCCTCGCATCAGTTTTGTTAAAGACATCGGAAGGGGGTAATTTTTGGCCTACGGTAGAACAGCGGCCCGTTTCCTCCAGCGACCAACTCGGAAAGTCAGTGTGTTGATGCGAATGTAATGCGAATACACACCACAGCGTCGCGCTCTTGAATCCGTGTTCTTTCGCCAATTATCGCTTCTAACCTTGAGTGCTCGTTTCAAATGCTCATTTCTTTGCATCTTCCTCCTGTTTTGGACCCCTTCCGGTTCCTTTAAAGGCACATTCCGAGCTTGCTGATGGGTGGAGTAGCAGTTGACTCTCCATTGGTTGTCGGGTGCTAGGGGCGCATCGACCATGCCCCACTGCAGGCAATAGGGCATGGAGAGACTGCCTCCCAGCCACCGACAACCAATGGAGAGTCAACTCTTACATCACCCATCAGCGAGCGCGGAATGTGCCTTTAATGACCTGAGCAATTGTATTTTTTACAAAAGCTTAAACTGCGCTACGTGCGCCTTTTTATGGTGATTTTGGGAACAGTGGCAATAATATCCCTCAAAAACCGAACATTTGGTGTTCACCGCCGTAGCTTCTGCTCAGGAATATGCCGCAAGGTGATTTCTGGATAGTTCCTACTCTGCGTACGCAAAAATAAAACTTCTTCGGAATAAGGAGATTAGCGGGACATCAACTTGCCATCTCGTCACAGAAAAAAACTTCGACCAAGGCCACTCTTCTATTGACTGTGCCGCTAACTTCTCCGTTGTACAAAAATTTATTTTGTTAAGTACATAGTAGAGTTAAAACACGAACCAGTTTTTATTGGGTCATTCCATAAGTAATGTCGTTTTTCTAAAGCATAAAATTTTCCCTATAAAATCACGAATTTTTGCAGCATGTCATATATCATTTGAATGAGGTTTTTCTGCTCTACGAAATGACCCAAACAGTTTTTGAGTATGTTAGAATGGGCCGTCATTCAGGCTGGCGAAGAGGTAGGTCCAGCTGACAACAATTGGCCAAACCGGCAATCAATTGAAACACTATATTTTCCTTCAGAAAAATCAAACAGTCATGTATCGCATACTTAATCCTGACCTCTCCCGCAATTTCCAATATTTAGATGATCAAGAAGTCGTGTCGTTCTTTTCTAGAATCTTTTTTTCGATAGCACCCACACTTACACAGAATTAAATTTTTTCTTTCAAACTCCTTGCTTGGCGTGCCCTATGCACCATTTCGAAGATCTTTTCCTGCTGTATCGAAGACATCTTTCTAGTTTGTTTTGGCCGCGGTTCAGATTGAGTTTTAATACCATGTGAGAGAGGCCCAGTTGACATTTTTTCCCAATTAATTTTTTTCCATGAGAAAGTTATGGAATCCGGTCAGTGGTATTTCCATGTTCCTACTCACTACCTGTTTTTAACATTTCATCACTCTTCCTACTGATTGGTTGAGAAAATTTTCTTGCCTTGGTTTGAAAAAATTGTCAAAAATCATCGAGTTGTGGCGGAAAAACTAAATGTGGAAAAAGAGCGACGTGACTTCCCAAGCAATCGACTGGTGGAATTTGCAGGAGAAGTCTGGGCCAAGTACAGAACACATGATTGGTTTGTTTTCCTTAAAGGCACTTTCCGCGATAACCTTACCTGCTATTTACCCTGCCGCAGCCGATAGACCTCCGGGCAACTGTGGCGGCTGTACCCTTAGAGCGGCGCCACGAGCCCTCCTGGCAGCGCAAAGCCCGCGGGAGGCAACGGGGACCCCGCCCACCAATTGGTGACCCCACCCAATTGGTGACCAATTGGTGAGGGATGCGGCTCCCATTTCTGAGGTTCTTGGTCTTTTTTGCTTGTTTTTTCACTGCTACTGAGTAAATTAGCGGCTCTGGGTTCATTACTGACCCCGATTATGGTCGCTCTTCCAACGCGGAAAGTGCCTTTAAGCGAATGATATATGATATGCTGCAAAAACCTGTGAGTTTATGGCAAAAATTTTTGCTTGAAAAAAAAAACGACACTACTTATGGAGTGACCCAATACAATGGTGAAAAACTGAGAGATATGTTGTTGTCCTCCGTATTTTAAACGTATCCTAACAGCCGTAGCTCTCAGAAATCGACGCTCACATACCACCCGAAAAAAAGACGGTCTTGGATGGCCAATCGCAATACATGGTGTCGCACGATTTAAAGAGAGCAAAAACAGCCACGCTACGTCGTGTTAAGGCTCGCCCATCACGCGATTCTTGCCACACATGGACTCCAACGATTCGGGTTCGAAGCAGTTCCTTTACAGCTCTTGAAAGCCAAAGTTACTCCCCCTCGTGCCCTTCCATCTGTAGCAAATCATTGGATAGAACCGTTCACTTCTCAAGTTTTCATTTCGTTTTCCACAGTCAAGTAATTATAAGTAGAAATGTCTTATACGTGACGTAGCTCCTTCTCTACAGCGATGTTTTCAGATCATGAAAGAGACTGGTTCGAGCAGCGAGTCTAGTGGGATCCGCACTCCGCAGCTTGCACCATGTGTGGGGTGAGCCCATTAGAGTTTTTCAGTCATTCTGGGTATGTTGGGAACCACGCACGTTCTCACTTCCTGCCAAGCTTTTGTAAATGAATGCCATTAGTAACCTAAAGTCCACTTCGGAAAAACTGACGGGGCGTGTCCTACGGACTGGGGTGAATGGCGAGAGTGAGAGTACGTGGCGAGAGTGAGAGTGTGTGGCGGGGTGAGAGAGTTTGATACACGTTCATGCAAGTCCGTGGAACAGGCCCCGTCAGTTTTTCTGAAATGGACTGTACATATGGTGTAAATTGGATGGGTAGGGTGAAGTTCTGTTTGGGCGGTTCATACAGGTTTATAGGTATTGTACCAGAGATTAGAGGCACATCGCTGTCCGCTAAGTAGCAAATATGCATTATGCTTCAAAAGGGAGAAAGCCACAATCTATCGAAGATTCTACAAAAGCAGTTGCTTTCTTGTAGATCAGCAAAATTTTGAAGATTTCCAGTCTCTTGTATTCCAAGCTTTCGTCCATATGAAGCCATCTTAAACATATATTCCTCAGTACGCTCACTCTAATTAAATAATCTAAAGGGAATGGTGAGCATTGCGAGGAATTTCTATTTTGTATTTGTCTCCGCCGTCATAGTAATGGTTAGGTTCCATGCAGATTTCATTCAGCTTAGAGCGAAATCGGTGCCACTGATAGGCTATTTTATGTCTGTAATCGCGAAATGGGAAAAAGTAGCTTATGCTGAAACCTTTTCATTTGCGACACGGTTCGCATCACGAATTCCTCATTTGCTACCAGGCTATTTGAACCTTTCTTGAACAAATTCTTCATAACTCAGATTAGCGTTGAGCGGTAATCTTACAAAAATGGCGCTTATTTTCACGCTTTCTCTTTTCTGCGCCCAAAAGTTTTTTTTTCATAGTCGATTAGGGAAACTGCTCTATTGTCGAATCTTTGGAGAAGTTTTTCTCCGCTTCTTGTGGCACGAAATTGCTATTTTTTTCAGGAAACTTCTCTGTAACCTTGACGTTTGTGTGGTAAAGATAGTCACCCACTCATCACCGAATTGGCATGATGTGTGAATGAGGGTGATTTACTCTGAGCCTGGGTACCATGCGCGGGGTGCGCCATAAATGTGGTAGAAACGTAATTGCGACGTAGAAATCACAAGTAAGAATTGAACGTACCTCCACAGTTCAGTCTGGGCCCTTGCTACCCATACAATGACAGGACCAATCGATATGGCTCCTTCGGAAGGAATCTGAGCTCTAAAATCTTCTAAACATCCCATGGCACCCGGACATCTTTAAGGATTCTAGTCCATGCTTTCTACGTTAGTCTTTTCAAAATTTATGTTGTAGGATATTTTGAAGTGTGGGATACTCTTGTATAAAGAAGGTATTCACAGGGAAGATCTACTTTCGCAACTGGGAAAATGTGCCGGTCAATACGATAAGTGGGGTTTTGGGCCAGTGGCTTATCACGATTTTTGAGCATCCTTTTCCTTGGTAACCAAAGCTTTGCACTGGATAAAACTGGCGCGACATCACAGCTGTATCCACTCAGACTGCCCTGATATGGTTTTCCTGGCAAGTCTTGAAGGCCGAGAGGATAGGGTGAGTCGGGTAGTATATGAAACGATTGCTAAATACGGAAGCCGAAGTATTTGGTTATAGGAAAATGAAGAAAAACTAAATCAAAAAAACCGAGAAAACACAGTTGAGAAGCCGGTAGGGACGGGCCACGTTAACGGAGGGGGCGGGGCATGTTAGAACAGGTGGCAGCTGTTGGAAAACCGCTCTTACAATGCTCGGTGGCGCTACTTTTCACCGGAATTTCCACCGTATATAGTCTTCCTAGTTCCGTAGTTTTCATTCAGATGATTCGCCTTAGGAGTCCTTCTTACTCACATAACCTCTACCACTGTCTTCTATGTATTTTTGTTCAAAATTAGGGGTCATGGTTCATAAGCTTAAAAAATCTCAAGCCATCAACAAGGACGCGAAATGGTTGCAACAACCATCCTCCTAGGGGCTTCGTTATCCGTTGGCAAGCGGGCTGCATGGTACCATTGCGATGTTGTCATGTTTATGGCGCACCCTGCGGAGTTTGAAATTGTTCGCCCTATCGCCCTGTACATGGTGGCTAAGCTCGGAGTCACGCTCGCTTTTCTTCAACAAACCGATCGCTGCAGAGCCGAGGGACTGCAAGGACAGCTGATCTCTTTTTAGATTTTTACTTAATAAATATTTTTTGAATCGAAATGCATTTTAGAGGGTGGGTCCAGTCATTGTTGTTTGTTATTGCACTGTGTACTGGTTGCTTGATTTGTTTTAGTGTTACGAATTTTCTGAGCTAATATTTTAGATTGTGTTGTATTGCAAGACGTTATATATGTGTTATAGTTATAATGTTACGTATCATAGTTGAAGATTAGGATCGCGATCGGACCTTTCCTTCTAGATTTGTTTCGATTTGTTTATGTTTATGTTTAGTAGAGCCGGGTGAATGGGAGTGAAGAAGGATTGTGCATGTGCTTGTTTGGAAGTCGCCGTGAAAGTGGAATCACGGTCAAGCGTAAGGAGTTCCTACGAAAATGGCTAGGAAATAGGTAATCGTGGGGAAGCACAGTGGTCCCGCGTGGAATTCATGGATTCCATATCTAGGAGTGATGCTAGTGCTTCCGAGGCCTTTTCACGAGGGTCAAAGGGAGGGGATTACACCCATTTGAGAAGGGTCGTATGTGGGAGCGTTGTTCAGCCTCTCCTCGAGTCCCATGTTTCACTCGCCACGAAGGGAGGGAATAATAGCATGAAAAATTGTCCCCATTCATTTCAACTTTCGTTCTTCTCCACGGCATGGTCATTCGTCGTATTGATCAGTTAAATGGGTGGCATTTTGTAGAAGGTATCTAAGTGGGTCCTACCCAACGAAAGGTTCAAAAGGTGGTTAGAAGGGTCTATTTTTGGAAGTGTGTAATAAGAGTCCAAAGCAAGTAAGACTGAAAGGGTCTGCCGGGGGCAAAGTAGCAAGCACTGGATCCCCAGTCCTACGCTTGGCCGTGATTGGTGTGTGTGTCTCCGAGAGTGTGGCTGAGCATGTATGTGTTATGACGTGCACGGGTGCGACTAACGGGGGGCGTGGGGGGAGGGGGATAGAAGGTGAGTATCGAGAGATGTGACGGCCTTATTGTGTGTGTGCACAGTGTAAGAACAGGGTCAAGCAAGGGTTGAGGAACTCTCGAGGGGTTGTATTTGGGGTTAGAAAAAAAGGAGAGTATAGTGGTTTGGAAGAGGAGGGGTGGTTATTTTGATTAAAAAAGGTGGCCTTTGGATTGGAAATGAGGCTGTACTAAGGGTTGCAAAAATATGTTATCTCAGATTTGTGTGTGTGAGGGGAGGGGGGAAGTGGGTGGTACTTGGGGAGAATTGTTCTTTAACGAACTACCGCATACGGCAGGCAGGCACCTTCGAAGGGTGGTTTGCAGAGATATCGATTGTCTCTAGAAAGACTGATTTTTAGAGACATTACTATGCTGAAAAGTCTGTTCTGGAAGGGAAAGGGGTGAGGGAGAGGTCAAGGAAGATGGTTTTTTTTCAAGAGTCTTCCTCAACCAGATGCTTGGCCCTGAGTGAGGATTCAAGGGTGTGTCCCGAGAATATGGGTGAAAGAGTGTGTGTAGTGAGGTGGGAAAGGTAAGAACACTTGAGAGCCTGCGGAACAGGGTACAGCGTGGGCCTAGAAATCAAGAGTCATATTTTGCTCAGCTGAAAACTATAATGGTACCATAGCGAAGGGGATTGGATTTGATTTTCTTGAAATAATCGTACTCTTGCGGGGAGTGGTACTTGATTGAATTTCTTCGTTGGAGATTGCTCCACTGCTCGTTGTCCGTGGGCGGGAAGCGTTTCTCGTTAGGAGTCGTTTCGCCTTTTTGGGGGTTCGTGCATATCGGTTGAACTGGGGAATTATTTACAATGTACGCTGTACCCCGATCCAAAGAGCTTCTCTGGTGCGTCTAAGGTAAACGGTCGGATGGCGCGGTCACATTGCCACAAGGATGCTTGTTCAATAAGCTGTACG
This sequence comes from Trichostrongylus colubriformis, assembly GCA_963978905.1. Taxonomy (NCBI): domain Eukaryota; kingdom Metazoa; phylum Nematoda; class Chromadorea; order Rhabditida; family Trichostrongylidae; genus Trichostrongylus; species Trichostrongylus colubriformis. Next base: position 20,064,811 of record OZ022259.1, on the reverse strand, counting down.
CCGCCCAAGGCGCTACACAACTCGTCTAGAAAGTGGAATGATTGTGGAGAAAAGAGATTGTTTCATGCTTTCGTAGTGGGCGTAAAATCATTCTCAGACACACAGAGAGAACAGTTGCGATGTTACCCTTCCGAATTCGACCAATCTTTCAGCTCTTAATTAATTTCTTATTTTCTACCTACAGACGAATTACTGAGAAAATCGTAGTGACCATATGGGAAACAGCTAATCACTGGAACTTTAGAAGTAATGCATCTTGGAAGAGGCAAAATTATGCGATCAGGCCTTTTTCGGCACGCAATGTGGGAGCAAATCATTCAGGAAGTGTGAGCTGGGTAATCTGGACGAGTTGTGCGACGCCCGAGATACGTCAAGTGGGGGGCGTACGGGTGTTATAGGGAGCGAACAACCCAGTGGCAATGTGACCACGCCATTCGACAAATGCAGGTCCCGACGTATGTGGTCAGTCTGCGCGAGTGTGTGAACGTGCGATGTATTTCGTGGAGCGTGGAGATGTTATTGAATATGTGTGTGCGATGGAGTTTGTGTGTTTGTAGCGTGTGTGTGGAATGTGTGTAAACCGTGTGTGTGTTGTCTTAGGTGTGTGCCAGTGTTGTGTTGTGTGTGCCATGTTATGCTGTTGTGTTGTTTTTGTGTTGGGTTTTTATTCTTGGTTTGGTTGATTGTTGTAACAAGTAATTTGATGCAATAAATGTTTATTACAATCAAGTAGTACAATCACAACGATGCATTGTTGTGCTCACCCTAAGTCTTCCGCCCCGCCCGCCCCTTTCCCCACGTCCGCGCACGCGCGAATTCTCGGTTTCCCACTGATGGACTCGACTCGTCGAGGTCCACAGAGCGGCATGCCTTGGTGTGTCAAATGTTTTCTTTTGGCTTTCTCTGTTTTCCAGCGTAGCAAGACGACCCACCAGTGTGCCATGGCCACGTCGGTTGTGCCCTCGAGTCGGCTCCACCGAAAGAAGCAATCGATAAGATAGCGGTCTGAAGACTGTCTCTACGGGTAGCAGACGACCTACTTCTTGAGCCTGCTGCACTACAAAGACAACATCGATCTTCCAATGTGCAGAAGCAGAACTGATCAGAACTATCGATCTTTCATGCAGCCATTGCATAACACACCAATATGACCCTAGCAGAGTACAGTGTTGCCGAAACTACCCGTCAATCAAGAAATTTCGTGAGCCATTCTTACAAATCGTAGCAATAACCAATCAGAGCAATCGTTTCCTGGAAATTGTGATTGACCATGTACTCCTACTACTCAAGCATGAAACTGTGTTCTATGTGAGATAGTTCACGAGACTTTGAGCACTCAGATGGAAACTAACCCTTCAATTCGAAAACTCCGTCATTGCTCATTGAACATTTGCTTGGCTTAAAAAAGAAGGCACGATTAGGCATGACGATTGCCAGGCAGAAGTAGAAAACGTCGTGGAAAGCAACCACTTTATTTGTTTCTTGGAGTGTTTAGAGCCTATTTCGGATCTTGTGGGGACTATATTTGGTATCTCCATAGAGTGACAGTAGTTAAAGATGAAACCGACGAAAATTTGACCAAGATCGCCCCATACTTACCCTGACAATACGACCCCTCCCCCTGATGTTGCTGTATCTTCAAATTGTTTCCAAACAAAGATTCAATCGATCGATATCTATGGTCATCAATTGACCGACCACTTTTAGGGAAACGTTCGCCTTCAAAATCCCCGAAAACAGGAGGGGTAATGAAGATTTGTCGAAGGATTTCCTTCTCAAAATCGCCCTTTTTCCAACTCAAAAACCACGTCCTTTTCTTCAAGCCGAAATACGCCCACCCCTAGGGGATCATCTACCCTTTCGACCATGGTTTCAATCTCTATGGAGAGCGCCCACCAATCGTACTTGGACCAGTCGACAATATCGAATAACGGAGTGGGGACTTGTACAGCCAATCCCACCACGGTCTTCACCCAGCTTCGATTTTCCCAAACTGAAGTCTACCTGTTTCTGACGTCGCGGTTTTTCATTTCTTCAGCCGCTCAAGCATATTCTAAAATTCAGATGAAACCACAGAAAATAATCGACCAGCTCTTAAGTTGCTTTCTGTATGATCATTTTAGAAAAAAAATTGCCTTCGTGCATATTTATCATGGGTTTAAGCTTGAGCACATTTCAACCGCGAACTACTGCTTAATTTTGTTTATGCCTGTTCTGGTAAATTAGAAATGCGAATGACATTTAGTCGAATAAAGGTTGAACTTTTCGCAAATCTTCCTCACGATACGCAAAAATATTCTGCGAAATATACCTTGCACGACAAAAAAGGGAACAAGAGTCGTGCTCACAACGCGGGGGCAATGCGATATTGCCAGCCAAGGTGCCCCACTTGTGTGTTACCCCCCAAACGATTCAGCAGCCCAATGGATCGATACAGAAAGCCCTTCAACCCAGCAACTGTGATTCGTAAAATGGTTCATGGATCACTGAAGTCTCTAAACCTGGAAGTGCACGAAACCCGCAAACTATGCGTCTTCTTTACACTAATCACCAAATTTTCTCAGTCATAAACAGCACACTCAACCGTTTCTTATTCCTTATTTTGTATTTTTTTTATTATCATTTTTTATTATTATTTTATTTTAGCCCTATGCAATGAGGTTTACGCACTTTTTCGTAGATGTCAATGCCCATCCCTCACACGTTTTCTAACACTCCTCATTCTGAAAGCTTTCACGACCAGCAGTTGAGGGCTGTAACGTTAGGCCGCGGTCATACTTTACGCGCGTTAATTGAATCATGAGCCTGCCGCAGACGACGGCGTCAATCTGATAACGCGCACCGTTTGGGAAACGCTCGACCCACCCAACCACACTACACTATAACGATCGTGGCCAGAGCCCACGAGTTCGATTTCGAATCTTGGCTTTCGCCACGATCACCATGCGGTAGTGTGGTTGGGTCAAGCGTTTAGCAAGAGGTGCGCGTTATTAGACTGAGCCCGTCGTCTGCGGCAAGCACGTGGTTGCGTCAATTGACGCAGACACGCGAAGTATGACCGCAGCCTAAGTTTTCGAGAGCAAACCGGACTGTAACGAAAAATTTTGCCACGACATGACGAAAATAAACGGCGGAGTTGTTGTGGTCACGTATGATAAAAGCGGGAATAAGCGAAATACGAGGTCAGCCCAAAACATATCAAGACAACTTTTCTCGAGTATTTAAAAAAAGGTTTTGCGCGTGCTATCGGGATTTCGAAAACATGTGCTAGCGGAACACTGAGACCTTCGTTGTGCTAGGAGCATTAGACCCTGGAAAGCACCCATGCCAAATGCGAAGGAGATAGAAACCCGACAAAACTACTGGTTTGAAAAATATCCGTGGGTAATGAGAGCGCGATGCGTAAAAAAAAGTGGAGATGGTTTGTTTGCCCCTCCCATTCAACAACACTAATTATACAAAATACTAAGGCTTTAACAGGACACCTTCAGGGTTTTTCTCCACAACAAATCTCTAGCTTCTAGAGCTAAAGTGATAAAAACGATCAGTATTCTCAACCAGCCTCAAGCCCATCCATGCTCATCATCCTCATACCTCATAAATAGGGGCAGTGCGATAGCTAAAGTTTGAAGTACCTAATCTTGCCTTTACCCTTCACTATGTTGATCAACCATCTTTCTCTACTAAAATCGATAATTCTCAATATCATAGCTAACACAAATATGCATGAAGGCAGTTTTTTTTTTAGAAAAAACAACAGGATGTGCTAGATAGTCACATAATTTCAGACTCGTTTTCACTAATTTTCAATTTTCTTAATCATGCTATTCTTAAATGTATTGATGCACATAATATACATCACTCTTACCTACGATATGCTGAGATCTGAGTACTCTTTCGAGCTCCCTTGACTAACGATTGATACCAAGTTATCCATCACCTTGCTCAATGAGTGAATCCTCCTTGGAAAAGAGGGCTAGAAAGCGGGATCGGCAGTAATACGTTGGCACGAGATTGGGCTATGCAGCAGACAGGAGAAATTTGCCCTGCTTTCCATTTTTTGTGACTTTTTCTCACAGAAAGGAAAGCGCTATAGGGGAGTGGAGGAACTCCACATCGTTCCTTCAACGTGAACGAGAACGAGCTGCTATTGGTAGGCTGCTTCATCAACGTAGAGATTCACACGGTCCATTCCCTCTATCGCGACTAATCGCGATTTATCCTTTTCAGGTTTGCTCATTTATGTGCTCACTCCTAGTTCAGCCATGGGCTTGTTGTATCATGTTGGTATGTAGGCGAGCTTCGAGCGTCTCGCGCGGCGGCGTACTATCTCTCTATTAAAAACATACAGTCTCCGCCTCGCGAGAAGCTCGAAGACATCTTTGTTCTTGAGCTTCGCAGGCAGCTGAGCTGCCGTTTATTTTCTCATTATATACTTTTCCATTTATTTCATCTTTTCCATTTATTTCATCTATCCATTGCAGTTTATCTATTTCCTTGTTTCTATTATCTATTTCATTGTTTGAGCAGTCTGTTCCGCTTTGTGTTCTTTCGTAATCTTGGCTTCTTAGTTTAATTACCCAAGTTTGAGGGTCGATTGGATTGGTGTGGCAATAAACCGTGGTATTTGCTGTGTGGTGTGGAACAGCGTGGCAAAAAACTGAACCACCGAGTTATTTTATGGTGCATCTGTCAAGAGGACACGGATCGCCGGAAGGTACGAGAATTTTTTTGGATTCTGTATTCCTGGCACTGTAGCTGGACGCTGAAGTATCTTATCATCATCATCTCTAATCACTGAGGTCGCGACGTCCGCCATTCTTTCTGACACCTTTTACACATTTCGCCGTTTGCAAAATCCTTAAGATTTTGCCGAAAAAATTTTTTTTTTATTTATTTTTTTTCTTGACATTTTGGAAACTTTGCAAAATCCCTAAGATTTTGCTCCAAAACCGATTCACGCATTCGTCATCTGACTCCACGCATTCATTCTGATTCTTTTCATCTCACCATCCATTCAGCGAGCCAGAGCCAGATTTTTTTTCCTTTTGTTACACTACATCTTTCAATTACACATTATTATTCTATTCTACTCAAACGCTTTACCGTAATCATTCATTGGTGACGTAAAAACAAAAGAAAATGGTTGGACCCACATTTCTAAGATCTAAAAAGAGCCTGGTTACTCGCTATACGAACAATCTCAATAGGGTACTCGAAGAGGCAGAAGCCTTCCAAGGGAGCTCCACGCATGACTCATCTCGATCAACCCGCGCGGACGCATTGATTATCGACCTCAACGCTTCAGCTGGCATTCTTGGCAATGCTTTGAATGAGTTCACGGACGCGCTAGACACCATCGAGAATCTACCAGAGGAACAAGCGAAGCAGACAGACGAGTACGTTGAATCATCGCTCGCGATACTCGACCGCGCACAACGGCTCGTAATTGAACTGGAAAAAGGGAAGCTGGGGGTCGAAATACAAAATACTCCGGTCACACTCACGCAGGCTCCTAATGCCTACCTCCCCGCAATCCCCATACCAACCTTTACGGGTAAGATAGGGGACTTCACAAATTTTTGGACGCTGTATGAGGCTAACGTCCATAGTCAGCCTTTTAGCAAACTGATTAAATTCAACTATCTAATCAATGCTCTACGTGGGAGCGCCCGAGAGTTAGTGAAAAGATTCCCAATATCGGAGGCTAATTATGACCATGCAGTCCAACTGCTGAGGGACAAATACGGTAACCAATCTGCGCTCATAAACGAGCTGCAGTCTCGATTGGAAACGGTAAAAGCGCAAAATCAAACAATTTCGGCCCAACGCAATCTTCTGGAGCAGATTCTCCCAGTCGTGACACAATTGGAAGAACTAGACGTCTCGCTCAATGGCTCGTTTCTCACGCGAAAACTTTTGGCAAAATTTTCACCTGAACTGCAACGGAAAGTTCTGAGTATCTATCTCCCTCTGAACAAAAAGGATAGTGATTGGGTTATGAAGAACATTTTGTGTACGCTGGATAACTTCATTACCATGGAAGAGCAAATTTTGGGTGCAGTTGACCAGCCATCTTACGGTAATCTCGGTCACAGGAAAAATCTTTACAACACTAACATACGCGGCGCGCCTTCCAAGATAAATGCGCCAGATAAGAGACCATCAGGCTGTATGTTTTGCGATTCGTTGCAGCACAAGTCATCTGACTGTATGAAAGTCACAAACATTGCTGCGCGACGTTCGCTAATGCAGAGGCAAAACAAATGCCTCAACTGCGGGAAAGAGGGACATTGGATAAAGGACTGCTCGAGCGACGGATGTAGGAATTGTAAAGGGTTGAAACATCATCATACCCTGTGCCCAAAAAGACAAGGCGATAGAATCACTCAAAGCACACCAGGGGTTAGAGAAGAGAAGAAACATACTACACCATATCAAGGCAAATCGCCACACACCGCACCAGACACTCAAAAACAGACCGTAAAAAGTCAGAGATCCGGTCACGGGGTCAAGGCACATCCGGTGCTAGTAGAACCCAATCTGGTAGAGAAGCAAGGCAGGTCAGAGGCTATTCGGGAAACGCTTCAGGAAATGACCTTCCAAAACAATGTGACCGAATCAAACAGTGGTAGAGTACTACTACTAACGGGAACAGCACGGGTACGCGACGAAGGACGCGGGATCTGGAAAGAGGTGGAAATCCTCTTCGACACTGGGGCCGATCAATCCTTTATTACGCTCGCGCTTGCGAACGAATTGGGATTAACCTGTACACAACAGGAAGAGTTTCTGATGTACACATTCGGCACGGAAAAGCCCATATCCACTACATGCGGGAGCACAACATTGGATATTTGGGATCAGGAAGGGAAGAAACATGGGGTGCGTCTGTATACGACCCCGGTATTAACTGGTAAGGGGCAAACAACCCAGTTAACACAGGAGGACCTTGCATTTGTGTCACGTCACAACATAAGGTTATCACAACCAAAAGAGAAAACTACTTCCAAGCCCCAAATATTGCTTGGTTGCGACCAGCTATGGGAGCTGCTAGAAGCTCCACTTCCACGACTGAGACTGCCCTCGGGCCTACAGCTCATCCCCTCTAAGCTTGGGTACTTGCTGACTGGCAAACAGCAATCCCTGCAGGAAGGAGCTGTAAAAGAGAGTAACGTTCACGCATACGTTGTCTCGGTTATAAACACGGATGCAGACTTAGAAGATGACATCACCAGGTGGGACAGGTACTGGACAATGGATTCAGCGGGGGTATGTGAGTTCACAGGAACCAAAAATGCTGAGAAAGCATCGGTTAATGCACAAGTGGAAACGTTCTTCAAGAACACTATCGAACGCCGCCAGGATGGCTACTACGTTCGCTTCCCCTACAAGGACGACCACCCACCATTACCGGATAACAGAATGATCGCCCTCAGACGTTTACAGGGAGTGGTAAACATGTTGCAAACGAAGCCAAGTCTGTTCGATGACTACGACAATACGTTCCAAACACAGTTGGAAAAGGGAATCATTGAGGAGATCCCAAACAATCAACCAGGAGAAGGTCCAGTCGTGCATTACATTCCGCATCAACCAGTTCTCACGCCGCACAAGGAGACAACAAAACTGAGGATCGTATTTGACGCCTCATCACATTATAAGAATTGTCCATCCTTGAACGATATTTTACATCAGGGACCCACAGTCCTCCCAGACCTTTACGCGATGGTGCTCAGATTTCGGTTACTACCCTATACGGCAACGGCTGACGTAGAAAAAGCATTTCTACAGGTGCGCCTCCATGAATTAGATAGGGACGCTACGAGGGTTCTGTGGATAAAGGACATCAATCGACCAATCACAGATGAGAACATCGTCACATACCGTTTCACCCGTGTTACCTTTGGTTTGAACGTGTCCCCATTTCTGTTAGCTGGGACGATATACCATCATCTCGCCAATGGTGTAACGGACCAAAATCTAGCTCAACAAATACGCGAGAACTTATATGTAGATAATCTCATACTATCTGCGAACACACAGGAAGACCTTACTAGGAAGGTTATTGCCTCACGCCAGATTTTCGCAGACATGAACATGAACCTACGTGAATTTCTTGCGAATGAAGTGGATCTCAAATCCGTTCTCGCAGAAGACGCTTGTGCCAAATCTGACAGGCAGAAGGTACTTGGAATACGATGGCACGCGACCGAAGACAAGCTTCATATCGCTTGCAATTTGGAAGTCGTAGAAAATCCCTCCAAGCGGATAGTAGCTCGACAGCTTGCCTCGGTATATGACCCATTAGGGTGGCTAGTCCCGCTGCTCACTCCAGCGAAGCACTTCCAACAGACTTTGTGGAAGCACGGCTTAGACTGGGATACAGTTCTGCCCCAAGACTTCAAAGACGCATGGAACAAACTAGTTCAGGAGGCAGGTGATTTCCAGTGCGACATACCGAGACGGCTCCTTCGAAAAGATGGCCGATATAACTTAGCCGTATTCTCTGATGCAAGCGATATTGCAATGGCCACGTGCGCATACGCATTTACAGAGAAGCATTCAGCGCTGGTCATGGCAAAATGTAAGCTACCATCCATTAAAACGGTGACGACCATACCAAAACTGGAAATGAACGCATTGACGATGGCGACTCGGTTAGCGTGGTCGGTATACCAGGCAATAATACGGCACCTCAAGTCAACACCCTACACGCTGAATGATATATTCATATTCTCCGACTCTCAAATCGCACTAGGTTGGTTATCGCGCTCATCAAATAAATCCAACCCAGGAGTTCTCGTATCAAACAGACTAACCGAAATCCGTCGCATCGTCGACGCATTTAAGCAGGAAGATGTCACTGTACGCTTCGCTTATGTGAACACGAAAGAAAATCCGGCAGATGCAGGAACACGAGGTTTAACACGCGAACAGTTGCAGGGACACAGTTGGTGGTCGGGGCCGGAATTTTTACGTAATCCGATCTCGAAATGGACTACCACCTTCTATGACTGCGACCTAGACGAGTCAGGAGAACTGATACAGGAAACAACAATGAACGTAATGACATCTCAGACTGAAGCCAACGAAAGTTCATGGGTAGACCTAAAACGCTTTAGCTCACTAACAAGAGCAAAACGCGTAACAGCGCTAGCCTTAATTTTTATAAAGAGGGGTTTGGGTCGACTATCGGAAGAGTCACAAAGGAGGATTTGGAGGAGCATTCCCGAGTTACGTGTCGTTTCTGGCGCCTCAAAAAGCCTACAAGCGACGGATATACGCGCTGCACGTATATCACTCATACGGCATCATCAACTGACACACGTAACGAAATCTTATCGGAAATCCATGGAAAATTCATTGAGACTTTTCATGGACCCTGATGGACTTTGGCGCTCGAAGGGACGTCTCGGGTGTTCTGATTTGGGTGACGCAGCTAAATCACCAATTCTCGTAGCTCCTAACACAGATCTGGCACGCTTGATTATCCAAGACGCCCACGAAAACTATCATCAAGGAACAGAACATACCATTTCCACCATCCGGCAAGAATACTGGATACCAAAAATACGACAGGCCGTTCGAAAGGTCATCCACAGGTGCGTTAAGTGCAGGCGCTTCAACGGCCTACCTTACAGATACCCCGATTCCACAGACTTACCGGAAAGGAGGGTGGTTCGAAGTCATCCATTTCAACACATCGGACTCGATTTCTTCGACCTCCCGGCGGACGCACAGTCGGACACACAGTGCTATGGATGCATTTTTACATGCACAGCAACCCGACTAATACACTTGGAAATGGTCCAGAGTATGAATACCATAGACTTTCTCAATGCGCTCAGGCGGTTCGTAGCAAGAAGAGGGGTACCTGACTCTATAACGTGCGACAACGCACCCACATTCTTGCTCAGTTCCACGATCTTGTCAGATAACTCCAGAAGGAGCGAGTTCAAAGCAGAAATCCAAGACGCTTTCGCGACTAAGGAAATCCAGTGGAGACACATCACTCCCTACGCCCCATGGCAAGGGGGTTTTTATGAAAGGCTCATCAAATCCGTAAAACAGGCACTATATAAATCGTTGCGAGGCTCCGCGCAACGTTCGGGAGACAATCTGCGCACTGTGTTGACAGAGGTGGAAGCATGCCTCAACTCGAGACCGTTGACTTACCAGGGTGCTACACAGGAGGAATTTTCCTCAATCCGACCCATAGATTTCATTCAGAAAGGCATCGATCTGACAATTCCCCTAAATACTGACCGTGAAATTGACGGAGACACAGATTATCTACCACCGGAGGAGCTTCGCATGCTACGAACACGGATAGAAGTGTTAGATGCTCTAAAGTCCTCATGCGAAACCACGGACATGTTTTGGAAAATCTGGCAAGAGCAATATCTAACGAGTCTTCGAGAAAAACACAAAAAGACATTAACTAGTCAAAGACACGCTCAAAGAATCCCGGCAGTAGGAGATGTGGTTCTACTTTGCGACCCAGTACTACCACGGAACAGTTGGCGTATGGCTCGGATCACGGGTACCAGGAGCGGCACCGACGCTGCCATACGCGAAGTAGAACTGGTGACAGGGACCCATCGCAAAATTCGGCGGCCAGTCAACCTACTAATACCTCTTGAAATCGGCTCTGATTTGGAGGACAGCGAAGGTTCTCATTCAGCCACCAGGGATGACAATGAAAGCACAGAAAGAGGCCCGCAAAACGCACCAGATAGCGTAGAACCACGATATAACTTGCGGCCTCGCAAGACGGTCAATACTGTGGAGAGAAAAACGGACTCTAACGTAGTTCGGAAGCCCCGTTCATACTCGTCGAAGTGGTTCCTATTTCACATCATGCTTCTGAGTCTACTTATACCAACATGTACCACCACAGCAACGAATGTGCGACTAACATGCGCACCATCAGGCGCACTCATTCACATTCCGGAGAACCAAACAATACAAGTATGTGCAGAAACGTTGTGCACACTTCATAAGACCCATACAAATCCTTTCCTAGTGAAATTTCCTGCGCACATAATCCTACATGACTATGTGGTAACATTAAAATGGGAAGTCGGCGAGCAACTAGCCGTAATGGAGACCACATGTGCCAGGCAAAACTTCTGCGAACAGCTTGACTGCTGGTGGTGTGCGGCCACCTTATTCAACCCAGAATGCCGACCGGTAGCAGCCATAACAATCGTGGCAGTAATGCTGTACAGCTCAGTTGCTCTCTGTTATGTGTTGCTGTATGTCCCGATTACGATCGGAAAACCTTTCCGTCTTATCCTATCTATGACAGTCAGGCTCGTGTGTAAAATCCTTCGAACACTGAGGCACATCGCATACCTTTTCATTCGGTTTTTAGCATACTGCATCCGAAACAATCGCGCTAGGTCTCGAAGGGAGAGGATACTTGCGGCCTTAGCGATAATAATAGCAGTAACAGTGGGTCAGGTACACACGTGTCAGCATGTGAATGTTCTCGAACATCACCAGACAACATGTTTCCAGAATGGCACGCATGAGACTTGCAGAGTGGCTCTAAATGAGCTTATGAAAATTAACACATATCACCGTGAGGCTTGCCTACGTCTCACGAAGAACTCCACCTTGATAGCAAACGTAAAGCTTCGCTGGAAAGGGCTTTATCTGAGATGTGAGCACAGCACAAAATATTTTACACGAGCTACAGAGCTCAGGCAGATCAGTAGCAAGAGGTGCCCGCTGATGGGATCATGTATCAATACCAAATGCGAGGGCGTAGACGCATCCACCCTGATCGAGGAGTTGAAAGAAGGCAACAACTTCCCAGGTCGTACGGGTTGCATGGAGTCATGCGGGGGCCTGGGCTGCGGCTGTGTCCTACCAAGTGCAGGTTGCTTGTTCTTCAGGATCTATGCCCTCCCAAAAAGTGAAAAGATATACGAAATATTTGAATGCGTTAGATGGACTGAGGAAATCAAACTCAACATGACCATTGAGAACGCCGAAGATTTCAAAGGAACACGCAGCTACATGCTGTCATTAATCCCGAATGTACCAAAGAAGCTGCCACTATTGACCATCACAATGACAGATGTATCGTTACCTCCAACTCCAGCACTTAGCGAGGAATTCATTACGGACGGCACAGACATCGCTATATGGAGAAATAACCTAAAACCGAGCCTGATATGCTCAACAGCGGAACGTGCTCTGCAGATGAGGTGTCTGTTCCAGGATGATTGTGTATGTGTCGGGGCGGAGAACAGTGCAAGATGCACCTGTTCTGACCACGACCTTGAGGAGGAGTTCCGACAAATCAGTAATAAATTGCCAGTCAAAACCACAGCTTGGGAAATGTCAAAGCGCGCTGACAACTCAGTCATAGCCAAAATCCCCCATATGGTTTCTGCAGATTTCACGGTCGAACTCAACCAAACCATCGACATGTCCACACAGTTCGTCACTAGTGGAAGGTGCCACGTCGCAAATAGTGAAATAGAAGGTTGCTATCACTGTTCCAAAGGGGCACAAGCGAAAATCTCCTGCTACTCAACCAGCACCGTGCTGGGAGAGATCCTGTGCAATCAACAGGCATTTGTAGTGCCCTGCGGACCCACGTCAGTGCAGTCGACACTCTTGTTCCACCTCGATTCAGCACAGCAGCTTATCAACTGTTCAGTGCGATGCGGTGAAGAACTCAACTACTTTACCTTGACAGGAATCTTAAAATACACTCATGACTTCCATGAAACACTGAGGATCATGCTGGAAGGGAATAGTACCAACTTCCATGAAATAAAACTACCGGACTTCTTTCACATCGCTGAAGTTGTGGGTAGTTGGTACAAAACACTACTGTTTAGCCTCCTAGGGGTAACAATAGCACTAGTCATCTCCTATATGCTGTTACAATCCCTAGGGCTACGCTTAATTTGGGGACTGATAAAAAGCGTCCTCAAGCTCGCATGCTACCCATTTCGTGTCACACTATTCCTACTTAGGAAAATTCTCCGACTCCATGCGCAAAAAGAGAGACACGAAAAATATCTTTAATTTTGTCACACCACACTTACTTGAGGGAATAATAGATAGTTCCTTTACAAGTTTCTGTATCAAGAACAAATTTTTTACCACACTTATTTTTTTACTGTAATACTATCTCTTCACTTCCAGCGCGGAAAACGAGAATGTCTTCGCTGATGCCCACGCCGAGAGCACAATTGCTGCTGAAATTACGCATGCAACAGCTCAAAATTAAAGGGCTACAAAGCCAGAACCAACGACTCATTGAGGCCTTCGGAGAACTCCCACAACCGCGACATCTTTTCGACGAACTACTGGGAGTATTCGGCTTCCTCAACGAAACCTGCAGAGATGTCCTTCGTCTGGACACCAACATTGACGTCCTCAAACGCTCGCAGGATCATCCGTACGTCAAACAACTACGCATCGAAACGTTGGAAACGCAGATAGAAAACTTGAGGCTACGTCTTTATCTGACGCGCACGAGACTTGTAGTCCTACATAGGCAATATGATGGACTCCTGGCGACAGGAAAACTATCTCCTGCAACATGGGAGGAATTTCTCGAGGAGCGATATTTTGACGCGGAAGATCAACCAATAGACCTCGATCCACGGCAACAAGAGCAGCTCATCTCGGATAACCTGGAATTCCTCGGGAACTACAGCACTCAACTCGCAACCATACGAAGAAGTATGGCAGAGGAGACTAGCGCACAGTATTACGATGACATGAGGAGAGTGGAAGAAGCCGTAGCTGCAGATCAACGATCCTTCGAAGACGAAATCCTCACCGGGATCAGGGCGATTTACGGCTTACTGCGGAAAAGCCTGGAACGACCACAAGAAGGTAACGTTTCAGCCAAACGCCCCACCATCGACCACCAGGAGAGGCCGGAGGAAGCGAGCACGCTGAGGAATGACAGGGAAAGAAACGTGGACATGCGGGAAACTGAGGAGAGGACGATCAAGAACAACGAAGGGTTTATAGAATCCCTAGAGATCGATGACCCGCAAGATAGGGGGGAGCAGCAGGAAGAAGGACTTATTGTGTTGGATGAGGTCAGTGATGATGAGGATGAGCGGGAGATAGTGGTAACGGTTCCGAACGTTTCCGGAGATGTTCTCGCTGATCCCCGCACCGTCACTCGACAGGTGGCTCCAGCTTCTGGACGTAACACAGGGCAACACGCTGAAGTTCAGCACGCTGACGACATCGCCAACCTGGAGGAGCAGTTGAAGAACACAAGGGAAAAGAAGCTCCGCGCTCAGCAACGCGTGAACGAACTGAGGAGAAGAAAACCCACTGCAAGAAGAAGGTTCCTTCCGGAAAAACCGCAATCAGGCTTGCCGTGCGTGTTCTGCAAAGCCATAGGAGAACACTACTCGGATGCATGCCCTAAACACCGTCAGGCACACGCCCGGAGACGTTTGGTCAGAGAAGATCATCGGTGCGAAGTGTGTCTACTCCCGTTGCATCAGCACAACGTGTGCCCTCGCTTAGGAACACCTTGCCGACACTGTGGAAGGATGGACCATCACGCAGCTTTGTGCGGCGCGCCAGAGCAAGCCGAACAAATCGACAAGGAAATAAGGAAGCTCAATCGAAGGATAAACGAGTACAAACTCAGGATAAACCGACTGACGACCAGCATAAATCAATCTGGAGAACCAGGCAGTTCGCGGAGCTATCAGAAGTAACCATTCCGTGGGCTATCGCGACTGGCCAAAGAGTGCGGGTATCGTTCCCGCTTCGACCTACGGGTGCTTAGAAGCTCATACGCTCCACGTGTACTAGACGAGATCGTACACGACGGGCCCGAGTGCCCAGGACACTGACGCTCAACCGTCCGGCGTGTACTAGACGAGATTGTACACGAAGGGCCCGAGTGCCCAAGACACTGACGCTCAACCGCCCGGCGTGTACTGTACGAGATTGTACACGAAGGGCCCGAGTGCCCAAGACACTGACGCTCAACCGTCCGGCGTGTACTGTACGAGATTGTACACGATTGGCCCGAGTGCCAACACACTGAGGCTCGCCCATTTGCGTACGATTCATGCATGAACTGGCCCGAGAGCCAGATATCTCCGAGGGTCGCGACATTCAGCTGCTGTCGGCCATGACCGGCGGAGGAAAAAGGTTGATGCGTCTGTACGGCACTGGGAGTGGAGGTAACTCGTCACATGGAGTGAAGGTAACTCGTATTCGAGGCGGCTGGGGGCAACTGTAAATGTTATCTTTGTTCTTTGTTTTGGTATTAGCTGATCGTTTGTTACAAGTCATACATTCCCTATCCTTTGTGGCCGGGGGGAGTATCGCGACTAATCGCGATTTATCCTTTTCAGGTTTGCTCATTTATGTGCTCACTCCTAGTTCAGCCATGGGCTTGTTGTATCATGTTGGTATGTAGGCGAGCTTCGAGCGTCTCGCGCGGCGGCGTACTATCTCTCTATTAAAAACATACAGTCTCCGCCTCGCGAGAAGCTCGAAGACATCTTTGTTCTTGAGCTTCGCAGGCAGCTGAGCTGCCGTTTATTTTCTCATTATATACTTTTCCATTTATTTCATCTTTTCCATTTATTTCATCTATCCATTGCAGTTTATCTATTTCCTTGTTTCTATTATCTATTTCATTGTTTGAGCAGTCTGTTCCGCTTTGTGTTCTTTCGTAATCTTGGCTTCTTAGTTTAATTACCCAAGTTTGAGGGTCGATTGGATTGGTGTGGCAATAAACCGTGGTATTTGCTGTGTGGTGTGGAACAGCGTGGCAAAAAACTGAACCACCGAGTTATTTTACCCTCTCACTAGACGTGGTTTGACGCTGAAGATCGGAACTTCTACAGATGACCATTGCCGCTTCTAAGGTCAGATATTCTATGGCAACCAATTGTCATTGCTGAAAACCATGCAGTCAAAGGTTCGATGTGAAGTCAAGTAGAATATGATGACGATGCCAGACCGTGTGCGAGGCGGGTGCGCTCGTGGCATCCAGACTCCATATTTTCAGATATTTCCGTGTATAGAGGTTCCTCGATGCCATTCTACAACTGGGCGCTGGACAGAGTCTGCTGAGTTAATACATCCAACGACATCGTGTGGCGCATGGACAACCAAAGCAGAGGAATCGCTCGTGTGAAAAGGAAAGAAGCCACCTGCGATTAAGCGATGTAGTCGCTTGATAGGTCGTTATCTCGCCTATCGTCCGATCATCCTTCCGAAGAGGGTTAGCCTTCAGACAACGTGGCGTCCTTAAGAAAAAGCAAGCGTCTGAACAACTTGCTGACCATTCAATTTGCGAAAATAGATGCCACAGACATAGACAATTTGCGAATATTCACAATTCCCTACTAATTTTTGCAAGAATGAATGCAAAGTGAGTCGAAAATTATGTGACAATCTCACCCTTGCAACAATGTAAGTGCTCAACGATTATTTCTGTGGTTTCATAAGAATTCTAGAAAAAACTCACTGCTGTGAAAGTATGCGAAAGCGGCTGAAGAAACGAATAAGTGTGACATCGTGACCAGTTCGGCAATTCTTTCGAATAAACGAAGGGTAGGTGAGATCATAGGCAGATCGGGTACACAGTACGATTTTTGAGCGCTCTTCATAGGGAATGAAACTAGACCAAACCGAAATAGACTATAAACACTCCGAAAAAGAAATGAGGTCATCGTCTCCACGACATTATCCACTGCATTGCAAGCATCACGCCTAATCGTACCTTCTTTTTGAGACGAGCAGGTGTTCAAAGAGCCATGACGTGATCTCCAATCGAAGGGCTGGTTTCCACTTAACTGGTCCAAGTCTTGTGAGCTACCGCACGTGAATCACGGCTTCATATTTGTGCAGTGAAGGTCCATGATTAGTCACAAATCCTAGGAGTCAATTACTCCAACTGGTTGTTGCTACGATTTTTAGAGATGGCCATTTTTGGCTACTAGGGCAAGCACTGTTTTGAGGGGAACTTTTAGGAAATACGACTACCCCCCGAACTACTTAAACACCCCGCCCCATGATGGCTGAAATCGTCGGGATCGCCAGTTGATAATTTTCGTAGTAACACCTGGTACCAAAAAGGAATTTTGTACAGACCACTTGACCTCGTAAATTACCCAGAGCAAAAAAGATTTGTCAATGGATTCCGGTGAAATTTGATCCCTCCCATTTTGGAACCCAAAATGCGACCCCTAGAACTCCTCAAACCATGCTTGACCCTGGCTGCTAGTTGCAACAATACTATTCTCTGCTAGAGGTCATATTGTGGAGTCCCGCAAAGGCTGCACAAGGACCTGAAGTTCTGAACAATCCTGCCTTAATTGCAAAATCGATATCGCCTTTGTAGTGCCTGCTATGCTGCGGAATTTAGGAACAAAAAGCTGCGAAGTTTTGGCACGAAAAGCTCCGTGGCTTTGGAATGAAAAGCCATGCTACTGAATTTCGCCGCGAAAGATTATGTTCGGCATGATACAGCGAAAAAAATATAGCGCAATTTTGGTCACTTATGTTGCTGCGTTTAAGCGAGAGAAATGGCGCATCACAGGCTCAAAAGTCCGACGTCTGCTCCCTGTAGAGACGGTCTACAGACCCCTGTCTCTCGATTGCTTCTTTTTGAAGCGCTGACCCGAAGACACGACCGACGTGACCATTGCACGCCGGTGAGGCGTCCCCACACTGGAAACAGAGAATATCAAAAGAAAACATTCGGCACACCAAGGCACGCCGGTCTGTGGACCTCCATGAGTCGAGTCCATCGGCAGGAAACAATGCGTGGGATTCATGCGAAGGGATAACTTGTCTTCAGAAGGTACACGCCCTTCTGTCCTGTGCAAGGCTGAAAACTTAGCGTGAGCTACAACACAGTAGAGGGTGGCTGATAAGCGTTTGTACCCAATATGCCCCCACTCTACACTTTTTTTTGTAAGTTTCACATCTAACATTACCTCGAACCCAGGATTGGCGCGTATTCTTTGTCGTTGTTCCCTAGTTTGGATATGTTACATCACGATCTTAGCCCAACCACGAAATTTTACACTTTTCAACAATCACAGTCGTGCGTTTCGACGAAAAAAAAAAAGGAATTTACCCTGAACTATTTCGAGGAGACTAGACGTATCACAACAGAAATGGTGATCCGTTTCTCAGCCCATATTGACCCATAAACCCACCAAGTTTTTGGAACTAAACTAGAAGTTTTACAACGCTTGCCACATCACTACAAGAAAAGAGATGGAGATGGGTTTCCTCCAGTCAACCGATACTGTATGTATCTATGCCGTAAAGGTGATGGATAAGCTGGTCCAAGTGAGATCCCTTTCCATAAACAAAACTATAACCCTTACTTGATCCCTCGACCAAAACACTACTCAGGTCATGAAACAGGAATTATTGTGGATTTATAAGGAGACCAAGAAAGCAGAATGGGAAAGTGAGATGTCCCTATCCCACAGAAACCCCAACCATTTCCCTGGTGACTTCCAAAAATTGAAGTACAAATTCAGCCCCTTTTCTAAGAAACTACCTCCCAATTCTTCCCGATATGGAATACCTGAGGAGCAACCCCACCATCACCAGACACAGAATTTCTATGGGAAGAAGAGAATTGAAAGAAGGTAAGGTCCTGGATGAGGCGAATCTTTTCAGTAATAGTTGGAATCGGCGAATCTTTTCAGTAATAGTTGGAATCAAGGATTGGTTCAGCACCAGTAGTCGTCATACCAAATTGGAGAACAACAACAAAGAGTATGAAGCCAAAGGTTCTTAAAACAGCCCGAGTAAAAGATTCGAAGCTGAAGGATAATTAAAAAACAGCCCCGATAAGGAATTGGAGGCCGAAGGATAACTAATAGAAAGGCTGGATACAAAATTTGAAGCCCACGGATGATTAAAAGAAAATAGTCCAGGTATTACTGACGCCCAGTAAATCCTAACCCCTCTAAATGACGCCCAGTAAATTCCACACCCCTCAACCAAAAAAAAAACAAACAACGGAAACATCCCAGTTCTGGGCACCCTGCTTATTGCCACCCTCTTATTAAAACAAAAAGCAATAAAATGATGGCGTCGTCTTCCTGTCCTGGCACGTATTGCGTCGACATCACTTGGGACGCACCTGTAAAAGGTACGCTGAGTACCGGCCGAACCGGTCAAATCAGAATCACGCCAGATCACTATCACAGAAAAACCAACCTCGCTCCCGGTCGTCAATTGACCCTCGTAAAAATCCTCATTCTTAGGAGTGAGGAAGCGCTTCTCTGCATAAGTCGAGCGGCCTAACAAAGAACAAATGTAGAATGGTCTCAAGAATAGGAGAAAAAAAAGAGTAGTAAGACCATGAATACAAGAGGGAAAAGCACATTACCATGTACGGAGTAATAAAGAAAGTTTTTAGAAGAAACTTACTTGGTGATTATGATTCAGTTCACTCCGTGGCCGTTCAAAATCCGAGCAATCTTTGAATTGAAGCAATCTTCTTTGAATTGCAGCTGTCATATGTTTCACTGTAAACCGGCGCGGTGGCGCGCACTGGGCCACAGAGAACTATAGATGGATGTCTGAACGAAGGGATCGCTTAGTTTACGGAGATCACAATGTATTACCATGAGAAATACCTGAAGAAGGCTCGAAGGAAATAGCAGCACCTTTGCAGCTCGGATGGTATCATGCGTAGGGGGGAGGGGGGAGAACTGCGAGCCCAAACGAAGACGGTCACGGTTGCGTAGGCCATCTGAAAAAAAAAACATTTACCAAAAATGCATTTGGTCACGTACAGTATCAATGCAACATTCACGAATAAATCATGGGAAATCGACAAAAGTATGAATTTGCAGTATAACCAAGCAAATCTTGTAAAAAGGGCAGTAGTAAAAGAAAATCACAATGGTTCACTATCTACGCCCGTTTAACGTGGTCACCTGAAGTTGCTATATATTAGAGCACTCACTTTAGAATGATTTGTTGCCGTCATCCGGGAAGGTAGCAGTTTTGTAGAAGTGTGTTCCGGGTAGTAGTTCGAGCAGGTGCGTGCCAGATAGAAAGTCTGAAATCAAAGCATGAGAGTGGGCCCAATCGTACCGAAAACTGAAGAGATAACTACCTGGCCCATCGGGAGCCGATTTCCGTCATCCGACATGATCTCGTGATTTGAAATTGGTCGCACTTGAAGCAGCGTCAGCGATTCTGAAACACCTGTATTATACACTACTACTTCAGAAAAACTGCAATTAAAGCGAATAACATGAAGTAAACAATTACCTTGTCACAGATCCAGCCACCGAAGCAAGGATGGCGAGACACTACAAGGCCAATGGCAAATCTGAAGTATTTATGAGGAAATGTGGAAGGGCAAGGATTGGATATTATTACCTGGCTCAGATACAGCCAGACCTACGGGCCGATACCATCCGATCCGGCCGCGGATCACTTCGCTGGCTGGAAACAAAAAATCCAAAATGAAGCAAGGTAATGCTATAGAGCAAAAATGGACGTACCTCGAGGATCTTTTCCTCGTAGTGTGGCCCTAAGAGATTTCAGTTACTCGTTGAATGGCGACATTCATCTCTCGCGCGGGAACGTGAACGATAGCCAATTTAGTGGACAGGATTTGAAATAGAAAAGTTACAACAACAGTGTACCACCACATACTGGGATTATTTTACTAAAAAGGAAACGGATAAAACAACTATGATATAAGGAAGACGTGACCTAGCTAGCATTCCCGAGCGCATCCTGTTGCTCCCACGCTCTTGGATGATTTATGGAAACTCAAGAAATAGTGCATGCAAAATTCATTCCAAAAGCACATTGAAAAACCTTTGCCCTAAATAAATGACCATGGTGAAATTCGAAGAAGAATTAAAACATGGAGGAAAAAGTGAACACGCCCCAACGAACCTGCTCTTCACGGTGAAATCGCTAGGGTTTGCGAAGACGGAGGAAGGTGTAGCCATTTGTCACTAGGCGATGCTTCATTGGTGCAACAACTTCTTTCTCGTAGAACTGTGCCATCAATCTCACCAATTGCAAAGGAAAATATTAAAACAGGAAAAATGCACAACATATTCTGTTAAGCTCAAGCAGATTCACCGCACCGCAAACCCTATTATCAGGTAGGTCTTTTACCTCAACATAGTATTTCTCACCTTAGTGAAGCAGAAACATGAAAACACAGGAATTAATAAAATAAATAAAAATTTATGAGTAATGAAGGTATTTTCAGGTACCGCAATAAAATGGGTCAGCCAACGGATTGAAACGGTATAACGCCCGCCTTGAGGCGACACAGACTTCGCGGTTTACCGTAATCCCAAGTGGACCAAGCCATGGGAGGAAAGCAAACCAGACGCTTTTGACAATCGGCTGCTACAATAATCATGTTTTCGCGCCAGGGCGCGTATTGACGGTGCTCGTTGTCCTCACACGTTCTCTCGCGTTTTGTCGTTCTCTCTGCGCTCTCCGCGTAGGAGAAGGCATGTGGCAAACTGCCCGTGGATTGTACCACGCAAGCCGTCTAGGGGAGGCAACACCCAGTGCACTGCTGAGAGCGGCAGGGTGAGGGGAATTGAATGATGGGGAGAGAGTGGGGGAAGGTTAAGGGTCACGGTGACGGTTAGCAAACCGTTCCCATTTTTTGGAGACACATGGATTGATGGCACGCATGCGCTCATCAAGGAGCTCTACGGTTGCGGCAACTTATCGGGGGTGATAGAGTTGGGTCACGGGGCACACCTATGTTGTAAACTTAGGAATGATTTCCGGCCACAGCCCATATTAGCCCCTGCGTCGAAGGTTCCTTCCCCTGCAATGCACGCGAAGCGCGCCACGAGTCGCGTGAAGACGAACTTAGGTGCTATCGCAATTAGGGGGGAGGCATCCCACAACAAACTGGACCCTATTTTTATCTAAGCCATGGAGGGGAAAAGAGCCCTTCCTTCCCCCTCCAAGGCTTAGGCAAAAGTATACGCGTGGATGCGCAGATTGACCATCAAGGATCTCTCCACGATGCGCAGATAAGCAACTTTTCAGAAGATGCCCCCTCCCCTCATTGCGATAGCACTCAAACCTCAACACTGAAACATCTGTTTTTAACATAATTCCTTCGTTCTATGTGTTTGAGGTGAGCAAACCAGACCCAAAACACTTGGATGTAAGGAAGCATGTGTTGGTCCTGCCACGAAAACCTGATTACGGTAGCAGCCGATTGTCAAAAGCGTCTGGTTTGCTCACCTCAAGCCATGGTACACCGGGAGTCGAGGATTCCTCGACAGGGGGTCGTAGTTGACGAGCAGGATGGAGGTTCGTAAGTGCAGAGGTCGGCAATGGTCCAAGGCCAGATGATAAGCGGAACGTGCCACAAGCTGACAAGCTGACCAGGGTATGCAAGAAAATATGATTGAATTTGAGTGAACAACACAAAAATGCAGTGGTAAAATACAAATTCTGTTGAGATTATGTAGATGTTGAAAGAGGGTCGTATTTGGGTTCACGAAAAAGAGGGGAGTCGTACTGAAGCGGGCATTTCCCTCGACACCTGGGTGTGCCCTGGACCAAGCTACGGTTCTATCATCGCCAGGTGTGCGATGATTCTCACAATCTGCGTCTGGCGGGGGCGGGGCATAAACTGTAGGGCAGACCGGGAGGTCCAAGCCTAGATACCTTCTCCTGTAAGCGTCCAATAAAGACGTTCTACCTGCTCTGTTCTGTACTCTGCTGAGCCGCTCCTCTTATTCATTAATATACCACTGAACCACCGTATAACGGTAAAAAGAGGTAAATCAACCTCTAAAGTCTCTAGCGCCCACTACAGTTTTGGTGCATCGGCCTAATTAAGCCAGTTATCTCCCGTGTCAAAGCGTAACAACTTTGAGACCTGGAGTCGAGACTTGCTCATTGAACACATTTATCTGGTCAAATACAAGACCTCGAATCTTTTGATTCATAAGTCTCCCGTACTAAGTACCTGGAGCAATCTCACTGCAAAACAAGCAGTCTAAGTCTCCCGTACAAAGTACCTGGAGCAATCTCACTGCAAAACAAGCAGGCTAAACCTCCCGTACACTGTACCTGGAGTAAAATTGCTACCAAGTTAGCAAAGTAAGTATTTCAAAAAAGGAAATACATAATAAAATAATAGAAATGGCGCTACAGTTCCATAAGACGCCCATAGTATTGAGTGCAAGAACACTCAAAAATCTAGTACTCCGTTACAAGGAGTATACCTCTAGGACAGACTTTACTGTCATAGATGAGGAAAATTACGAGAAGTGTAGATCCACTATTGCACTATTGCAAAGTGGTCTCCGGCTAATTAAAAACGGTCGAGAGAAACTAGAACAGTTATATGCAGAGATCAGAGAAGAGTATAAAAACTGCAAAACAAAGTCAGAGAGGAAAGACTTAGCAGCAGAAATAGAAGAAATAGAAGCCGAATCCGGCTTGAATGTAGCAATTGCTGAGTCGGAAGACTTAAGTTTTATGCTGGCAGCACGGCTCGACGAAGCAAAGTGCGCCATGAACAGGATGAATGTTAAATTAGGGTACATAACCCAAAAAGCACAAATAGAGAGTATTCAAACAGAGAATGAGGTAGTGCAAATTGTTCAAGATGAGGACGGAATCAGCACTGAAAGTGGTGGGAATAGCGTGTCAGTAGCACCTATATCTGAGCAAAATTTGCAGGAAAATTTGCAAAGAAGCTCCCACAGGTCCATAAAACCTCCACAAGCAAATTTACCGAAATTCTACGGTAATGCAGAAGAGTTTCCAGAATTCTGGGCCATTTTTGAAACTCTTGTTCACAGAAGTAGTGAACTTGACGTTATGGAGAAAATACTACTCCTCAAAGAAAGCCTCGAAGGGAGGGCTAAAAATGTAATAAGAGGTATTTCACTTATACCAGATAACTACAAGTGGATTATTCAGACATTACAGGATAGGTACTGTAATGAGCCTGCAAACCGCTCACAAATAATACAGAAATTAGTAAATTTGGAACCAGCCACTGATTCGGCGAACCACTGCTTAGCCATTATTGATGAGATACAGGTGCTAATTAACCAAATGATATCCGCTGGTTATGATGTGCGTAAGACATTCGATCCAATGTGGTGTGAAACAATATTAGCCAAGTTCCCACAAGACGTTGTCAAGCCGGTTTTGTTATCAGGGCAAACGCAACCTAACCAAACAGTGGAAGATTTGGTGGGTCACCTTAAAAAGGAAATTGCCGCTAAGCCGTATATCGAAAACAGACTCGGCCACGCAATCGAAAACAAACCTAGCCACACAATCGAGGGCAGATATGGCCAGGGTATCAAAAACAAGGTCAATACACCGCGAGAAAAGTACTTTACGCGACCTCAGTCTGGCAATGATTGTGTGTTTTGCCACAGAGACAATCACGCATCTATGGCATGCCGAACAGTTGCAGACCAGAGTAGTCGCCGCAAAATATTGAAAGAAGAGAATAGGTGCTGGAAGTGCCTCTCATCCAGTCACAACAGCTACGACTGTGATGAACCTGACTGCTCGGACTGTGGACAAAAACACCATAGAGCACTGTGCTTCAGCACGAGTAATCAAATGAGAGATCAAAATAGAATCGATAAGAGAAGGCCCTGGAATCGACAACGACAGACACCTTCTCCAACAAACTCTAATCGTTGGGAATCATTCAACCAGCGCTATAGAGAAAACAGGAGTAACGGTAGAGATCCGGATACCATGAACGCCTTAACCTGTGTTCTGGTATCCCACCAGAACCCCGCGCTGATCGTTTCATCCAGCGCTCCTCACTTTCCCACAGGCACTCTACGAGCACATCGCCTGCACTTATTAGCTGAGAGAGCACCTAGGGTGTGACCTCGCTTGATACTGAGAGGCACACCCGATAATAAGCACATTCTTCCACAATGTGCTACCCGAGTTCACCCGCTATATAGAGCATTCTACCACCTACCGCCAACTGTACTAGACGTAATAATAAACGTTCAACAACTCCAAGACCAACACATTTCTGGTGCAATCGGCCAGGAAAGAACCATGGCAGGTAGTTCACAGTATCGATTTTCGTGTACCAATTTGTAATCAAATTGCTCAGTCTATTTGAATTTCTTTCAAGAATTTCATCTTAAATCTTAATTGCTCGAAGTTTCCAAAAAACCAAAAATGTCGCTCTACTTTATAAGGAAAGCGATTATCAGCAGCTCTAGGTCTCTCTCAGAAATTTTAACAAGCTTCAGGGCATACGACGAAAGTACCGTATACCCCGATAACTGTAATGGAGAGCTGCTTGAAAAATGCTTAGAAAATCTGGGTAAACTCAACTGCTTTCTACCACGCATAAAAGCCGCAAAAGAAGAGCTCGAAGTTAGAGCCAACCGTTTGGAAAAGTTTTGTCTTTCCACAAAGTCCAAGGCAGAACAAAGTGAAATAGTAGCCGAGGCAGAAAAGCTTGAAGATGAATTGCAGTATTCTAAACTATTAAGCGATGGGCACTTTATAATCTGCCACATAGAATCACAACTCGTAGAAACAAGAATCGCCTTGCGAAGACCGCAAGAAATGCGAAAGCCTGTTACAGCACACCCTGCACTGAGCAATATATACCAGTATGGCAAGGAAGCAGCACCAGTTTCTGAAAAAAAGTGCGCTGAATCTCTGTCCTCGGCAAAAAATCCGTGTCCTGTCACTGTGCCGACTATCCCCCAAGCGGTTTATTCTGTGCGCAAGAGACCGATACAAGGCGGCCCCAGAAAACCGCTACCGTCCAAAAGCGTGAACGCAGACTCTTCCACTAATGCAGAACAAACTGCCTTATTCAAAGACCGTGGAGAACGCTCCGGAGTAAACAACTCTGCCAGTGAGCAAGTGGAAGAGTCATGTCCTACAGAAGATACTGTAGAAGCCCTCAAAGAAGCATATGAGGTGAAAGAAAGAAAGCCTGTCACACCAGGTACTTGTGCAAGAAAAAATAGCAAGCAAGAATATCTCAGTGAAAGCAGTTACAACATTCTGAGGCCCGATTCTGCGGAACAGAGCCGTAAAAACATGAAATCAAAAAATAATCTTGTTAACGTCACACAAAACCATGTGAGACACTGTATCCCCCTCTTGCATTCCAAATCTGTCCAGGTGATATCATATCAAGATTTAATTTTATCTGGCCTATCATACTTGCTGTACAGATCTCTAAAACCTTCGCGATCCCAATTCATCGTGAAATTCAGGACAAGAAAAAAATTACTAAAAACGTTGGCATAAATATCAATCTTCAAAAAGGTGGATAAATCAAAATGTGCCATTTCACTGTTCTGTTTCAAGTTGTTTTCAATCTATATTTCAATCCACTGTGATACGAGCAATGACTTGATCATTGCCATTTCACCACTTAATCTCATTCTTTTCAATACACTGTCAACCCACTTGATGAGCAAGATGTCCAGAAAACCACCATCAACCACCAATCGCTCACAATTCCCGAGAAGTTCCAGGCTACACCGATAGTACAATCTGTGATTTATTTGCCTCACATAATTACTTTGTTAGCACACGTTTAGCCCATCCGTTTGTTGTCACTTATTAACTATATCTCTCCTATAATATCTATTATCCCCTTTTGTCGCCGCGGAGTGTTCTGGTATCCCACCAGAACCCCGCGCTGATCGTTTCATCCAGCGTTCCTCACTTTCCCACAGGCACTTCACGAGCACATCGTCTGCACTTATTAGCTGAGAGAGCACCTAGGGTGTGACCCCGCTTGATACTGAGAGGCACACCCGATAATAACCACACTCTTCCACAATGCACTACCCAAGTGCACCCGCTATATAGAGCTTTCTACCACTACCACCAACTGTATTAGCCGTTCAACAATAAACCTCCACAACTCCTTGGACTTGTAGAGGAGGTTTATTGTTGAACGGCTGATACAGTTGGTGGTAGTGGTAGAATGCTAATCAATCAGAGCGAGGAACCTGGGCGTGACTCTAAGTCTCAAATGAGGTCACACCCCAGGTGCAGAAGAAACGATTAAGTGCACCTAATCTGTGCATTAGTAGCCAAAAGGTAACTTATAGATACATTCGTGAGAGAGAGTGCGGTTGGTTCTGACCCCGCGCTGATCGTTTCATCCAGCGCTCCTCACTTTCCCACAGGCACTCTACGAGCACATCGCCTGCACTTATTAGCTGAGAGAGCACCTAGGGTGTGACCTCGCTTGATACTGAGAGGCACACCCGATAATAAGCACATTCTTCCACAATGTGCTACCCGAGTTCACCCACTATTCCATAAAGCATTCTACCACTACCACCAACTGTATTAGCCGTTCAACAATAAACCTCCTCTACAAGTCCTACACAGCCTGCACCGAAAATAAGGGACAGCGAAGCAGTGAAAGTGAACATACTATGTCTCAGCTAATACTTATGACAGCCGAAGGAAGTATCTGGAATCACAGGTCGAGAAACTATGAAAAGGTGCTTTTCTTCTTTGATACTGGAGCACAAAAGACAATTATCCAAGAATCGGTGGCTGAAAGACTCGGTATTCCACGATATACTACCGAAATATGCACAATGTCTGGTGTTGGAGGTCACGTCGAGAAATTTAAAAGCCACGTAGTTTGTGCCAAAATAAGCACAGCTTTTGGAGAAGAGCTTGAGCTCAATTTCCAAACGAAACCAGTAATCACGAATGGTTTTCCAAGCGTCAATCTCACGCCGTCAGATAAAGTTTTCTTGAAAGAAAACAACATTTGTTTGGCTAATTCCAAAACTCGAGGTGAACACCAACACCCCAGATTCTTGTGGGCCTGGATTACTTCCACGAGCTCGTAGAAAGTTCCGCAAGTGGATTGAAGACCCCTTCAGGTCTGCATATATCAAAAACTGAAAAACTGTCTTCGGACCAACCGTGTTCGGTAAAGGACTGCTGACAGACGAGAATCGGAAAAATAACATCTGTTACGAATTATCAGCGATTACTGAGCAACATGACGCACAGCAAAGAGTAAACCAGCCAAGAAAATTCATAAGATCTCTGGATGTTGCAGAGGACGCAGTAACATCCCTCATACCCAAAGGAAACCGGCCCAACGGCAAGATGACCAGTATAATTGCAACAGCTGATTGCCTTGTTATACCACCGGAGATATTGATGCCCAATCATAAGGTCATTCAGAGATCTCGCAAGAACGCCTGCCCTCCTGATACCCGAAGAACCAAACAAAAATTTATTCGAGCTCCGGAAATGCGTGCTCATGACTGTAGCTTAGACTGCAGCCTACTCCATCCGAAGGGGACTACTGTCGGTAATAGCCCTGAATTCCTTCGGTCAAGACAGTGTCAAACAGGCGTCAAATCTACGCACCTTGGGCAGCATGGGCAGAGTCCTCACGCCCCTGCGTATAATTTGTACCAGTCAATTTCTACTGCCTAGTCCACTTACTCTACTTTATTACTTCTAACTTACTGCATTTAAAAGAAGAAAGGCATGCAAAAGCAAAACAAAAGGGTGGCACAACATACAGGTGCTATTGATCCGCACCTTCAATGTAACCTTTTCATACATACACACGGAGCACCTAAGTCGTGCCTCCCTTTCAAAAATAAGACCACCCACCATTACCGGGGGAACGGTCCTATAAAAATCGGCTAGTGGTTGTCGGTGGTCCAGACGGCTGCCAAGTACCAGTCGGCTCAGTGAATAGAGCGATTCGGACGACCAAAAGTATCAAAATAATATAAGCGGCAATAGGGCAATTGCAGGCACCTTATCTCATGCGGGTTGAAATGTCTGCGATTGATGGACGCCGTTTTGTGAAGTGTTAATATTAGTATTATTCTGTCTTTTCAGAGCACAAAACTTACTTTTTTCAAATAGTGATTACTTTTTTTAAAATAATGATGATATATAGCTATTTCCTAGAGGAGCTCTATGGTACCAGACCTTTGCGTCTTGAGCGAAATTCGGGTGTGTACAAAGTGGTACGAATGAAAATTTTCGCACATATGGTGCGAACCCTTCGCACCTATGGTGCGAGGAAACAATTACGAGGTGCGTGAATCAGGAGGTCATCTGTTGCCCATGATTTGCATTAACAGCAAGTGAGGTCAAGTAATTAAGGAACTAATTGACTACAATTAGGTATCAAAGTGGAAGAAGAGATTGAACGATTTTAATAATTAACTTTGATATTAGTAATAATGACAATTTAATAATAATTTATCAACTAATGTACAATTACGGGAAATGGATGTGACCTTAGAATCTCAAAATTCTGAAACACTGCATCCAGAATATTACTTTCAAAAATGTAAAGCATAAAACGAAGAGAGTAAAGGAATTGGTCCGTTAACCAAGGTGGGCATGTTATTCGTCAAGGCCATATAACACTGTCATAATTAACAAAGTCGATGATGTAGAAGCTGCTCCTCCCCAAGGTGATACTGCACGCCCTCCGGCGGGTTCATTGATGATTTGCAACTTTTTCACACTTCTCATGAGTCTAAAAGGCCCCCTGAAAATTAATGCACCTCATTGAGAGGTCACAAGCAGGTATTCAAAGCAACAAGGTGAGTAATTCACAGTAGCGCACAAAAGTCTTCGGCCAAATGGTTTTCCACTTGGGTTTTCACTTGTAACTATTTTGCGACTATATCTAAGAGAAATTCAAGTATGTTGTACTTGGAGACACTGCATACTGAATATACTATTTTGGCGCTCAACGGTGTAGGTTACGTAATTATATGAATTTTTTTGTTTTTGGAGTGCCATCGCTATGCCGTCTCGCTGTGCCGCTGTCATCAAAAGTCGTGGTCTTTCTACAAAATATCAATGTTCTCTGAGGTTTGCTCGTTTTGTTTTTGTAAAGAAAGACGTTTTTCTTGACCAGGCCTTTTTCTTTTTTCGGAGGTCCTGTAGTTAATTCTTGTAAAAAACCGTGAAAAGAGTCAAGCGGTACTCAAGTAGAAGGAAAGGTTGACAATAGGTTCAGGTACCATACACTAAAATTTTGTCGAGGTCAAGTAGAAAAAAGTTATGACAAAAAATGTTTGGCCGAAGGCTTTTGAGCGCTACTGTTTATGCATTGTCGCTTTAGCAAACATTGGTCTATTACGCTCTCATGTTCTCAAGCCTTTGTCTTGATCAAGCAAACATGCAATTCGCTCCACCACCCGTGCAGTTTTCTTTCGCTTATCACTTCCCTATTCTAGTCAACTCATTCCTTAATTACTTGACCTTACTTGCTGTTAACACAAGTTATGGGCAACAGATGACCTCTTGGTCCTCGCGCCTCGTAATTGTTTCCTCGCACCATAGGTGCGAAGGGTTCGCATCATATGTGCGAAAATTTCCATTCATACCATTTTGTACCCACCCGCGAAATTCCAACCGACCGCGTCAAGTTGCGTTGATAGCATCGTGAGTGCGACGTCGCAAAGCGAAAATTCGACATAAGTCTAGACACCTGTACCAGCGCCGTCACACGCAACTTGTTCTCGGTGTTAGTGTAATTGAGGGAAAATACTCGTGCTCGGCGTCCAGCGCTAATTTTTTGCGGGAGCTTTGGCAGGGGAAGAAACCCCATCTACCTTCTAAGGTCTGGGCGTAACATACACTTCGGCATGCAGATTTATGATTGCAGGACCGGATCAGATGAGAGATGACATCACAACAGCGGCTGCCCCCACAACATTACAATCTTGCGTTGTTAAAAATTTAAATTAAGGAGCGCTCACGTTTCTGCGTCTATTCCAGCGCGAGTTGCGCATCTACCCAACGGTGAGTCTATTTTGGGATACTGTAACTATTTGCGGCATGCAATCACTTCTGGCGACCATTGTGTGGAATATCAGTTGTATTACATCCCCTGAAGGGTGAACACACTTAAGCGTATATTTCTGCCTGAGCCTCATAGAAGAAAAATTGGTCTTAGGCTTTCGCAAAAAAGCCCATAGTGTGATGCTCTCCCTTCATTGTGATCGCACCCATGCAAAGTACCACTAACTGAAAAAAGTAGTTATGCAGTGGAAGATAGCCTTTAGCTGTCTTAGACACGCAAATCAGAACAGCCACATTAGACCGCCTAGAACTGATTACTGCATTAAACGGACTTCGCAGTTTACCGTAACTCCTATGTGATCCAATCTGGCCGTCCATCCTATTTGTGGTTGTACTTTGTTTGAAATCAAACGTAATGATCACTGGATAAATCATTTTGAAACCATCTTCACGGATTGTTTCGTCCTCCTTCCTCTCATGCTCATACTTCGTGGTGCCGACGACAGGGCGGGCTGCGTGTCTCTGCGTCTTCGCATGTGCCACCCTGTCTCGTTGCTGCGTCGTCTCTGCACCTGCTCATGCCACTCTGCCTCAAGCCGCCGTCAGACTTGGCGGTTTTGCGGCGTCGCACTTTCGCATGCGAAGTTGCGGCATTGCACAATCTCATGGTCGTAGTATCGCGTGCAAAAGTGTGACGCAGAAAAATCGCAGAATCGCTAAGTCTGATGGCGGCCTTAGGCAGATGTCAGAATAAACCGCAATCGTCATCTGTGCCAGCCCGGCTGTCTTCACATCTATTTGCGGCTGTCGGCGTCCGTTCCCATTACTATTGGTACACCCCACTCTTTATTTGACGGTGGATATCGTTAAAACAGAAAATCGCTTGCGCCAAGGCGCGTCGCGATGTTAGGACCTAACCAATAGGCCGGGTACGCTAATGCAGATATCATCATTGGCCATGTTTATTACCTTCATTTCAAAGACCGATAACAGTTTATCGAAAACAGTTTATTGATTACGACGATATGTTTCTAGAAAAGCATTAACAATATTTGTACAAAACTATTCATGAACGATAAAATGGGACTCAATTTATCGATGAATGAGCACAACTAGGCGATAGGAACTGTCTAAGGTGCTTGTCCAAGGGCCATGTTCACTTTTCACGAAAAAAGAGCACTTTCCATGATATTGTTGTGGGGATAGCCATTGCTTTAGGTGCCTATAGAGGCAACATAAGCGTGCTTTGGTTTCGCTATCCGAAGCTGGT
This sequence comes from Trichostrongylus colubriformis, assembly GCA_963978905.1. Lineage (NCBI taxonomy): Eukaryota > Metazoa > Nematoda > Chromadorea > Rhabditida > Trichostrongylidae > Trichostrongylus > Trichostrongylus colubriformis. The sequence continues at coordinate 20,032,731 of OZ022259.1, read as the reverse complement.
TGCGAGTGCACCTGAAGTTGCTTTTACTAACTAATTGCAGCTTGTGTAGGCTATATGCCCCCTGACCAAGAAATGGATACATTAGGTTGATTCATAATAAATCGGACAAATTGACCAATTTTAATCATTGTCGTACAACTTTTTTACGACAACAGGGATTCACTTGAAATATACTCCATCTTTATCGATGACCTTCTGCCACGGTATAGGCAGATCATGGATGCCCTTGCTCCAGAAGGCCGGAAGCTGGAGCTCGAAGAAGTTGCCGAGTGCCGCCTTGACCTCGTCGCGAGTTTTGAAGTCTTGGCCGTCCAGGTGGCGTTGGCTGTGGGAGAAAAGGTGGAAATCTGAAGGGGCCACGTCTGGGGAGTACGGTGGGTATAGAAGTACGGTCCAACTGTACGACAGCAGCTCGGCCTTGGTCGATCTTGCGAAGTGCGGTCTGTGGAAGTAGACACGTTGTTGTGTGCTGGAAGTAGACATGTGACCGCCGCCGTAGCGAACTTTGGACATTGGCCTTCAATTCTCGTAATTGACGAACGTAGACGTCGGCGGATGCTGTGGTACCTTCATCGAGCAGCTCCCAGTACTCTACGCCGTGTACGCTCCACCAACCGCGGTTTTCGTCTTCGATGGAATAGTCGCCTGACGCAAACTTCGAATGCTACAACTACAGTGTACTTCTGCCGGGGGCATGCTCCTTGTGAACTTCTATCAGACGTCTGCCGATATCCGCGGGTTCCTGGCCAGATAGCGATATAAGTAGTATGACGTTGCGGATGTGGTCTCTGGACCGCTTGAAATCGTGCGGCATTGTGGCGGAATGAATTTACTTTGGAGTGGTTATTTTGCGGTACTTTGAAGAGCTTTTCATACTCATTCCAACGGTACCTCGCGCGTCCATTTTCGTTAATTCGTGACTGAGTTATGATCTCTAGAAATCATCACTACCATTTGTCCGATTTATTATGAATCAACCTAATAGCATATCGTTGATGAATATTTTGTCGTATGGTTATTTCCCTATTAGTTTCTCGATGTTCTCAACAACTAATTGATTTACACCGAAATAACCATGTAAAAGCCATGTAATTTAAATACTCACATGAAGGCTCAAAACCACTTTTCATGGTTAGGCGTGGGAAGATGCCAATGGCCGCGATGCGGCCACCGCAAGTCGCACACACGGCGACGACGCGCGCGGCATAATGGAAGGGCGCAGTGGATGCCCGCATCCCTATTTCGCAAACATTGCATTTGGTGGGAAACCGCTAAAACCAGGGTACGTGAAGTTTTAAGTCACGCTTTTTTCTCTTTCTTATCTTCATAAGGCCCCGCGATGTTGGGACCTACATGCTGTATTCTTCTGTATGCGCCCTATCGATTGATAGATTTATTGATTAATAATACTATGTATAAAAAGATGTATATGGGAGCTAGCGCATAGAAGGAAAATGGATAGAGGTCTTGAGGTCATGGAATACTAAGATACAAAAATTGCAACCAACTCCGCCCACATTTCGTAAACCTTGCGCAGCCGCTAGGAACGTTACCTTCGAAGTATAAACAAGCAACCATACGACAAAATATGTTATAATCGGATCGTTTGGATGTGCACGCGTTTTTTGATTAGTTTTCATTTTGAAATTTTGGGAAACGGGAGGATTTCCGATATTTTTTCGAAACCTGAAAAGCGATATTATGCAAAGAACAGGAGAGCTCGCGTAATTGAGCATGTCTGGGAGAGATATGGGCGATGAAAAGCAGCACATAATCACCCTGTATGATTGATAATGACGAATCTCAACATCGAGGAATGGCAGCAGTACTGAAGTACGGTAGACGTTCAGCTTTTGCTAGTAGAATCACCCAGAAAAACACGTTGAAAACGAGGAACTGCAACATATCAATATAATCTTTTAAATGAGAAATCAGTAGTAAAACTGACAATTAAAGCAGTGTGAATACGCGACAAATAATATCAGTAGCAAAGATTTTTCTGAAAAACAAAGAAATTCCAAAACATGGGACTAATTTAGCTACGGTCTGGCTATCAGTAAAAAAATAATAATATGATCTGAGCACGGAAAAAGTTTGGTCTCTACTCAACCCGTTGATACCGACCATGGACGTTTTTCCCGTGCGAATGATGATCGATCGAAATCATGTGAATCTGTTATGTGTTGCTGTAATACGCAAATGACACCACCGCGTGGAGATTCGATTGGCCCGCCAAGCCTACACTGGGCTTCAATAAATCAGCTGCGAGTGTACTCTGCCTCCACTGGCTACAAAAGATATGCTTGCATGTTAAGCGTTCAACAGCGGTGAACATATCCCCTCCAAAAAAACAAATTATGGCAGTTTCAAAATTCACAGAGAGGAACGGGCACAGCGAGGGCATGTCCCGCTGCCTAGTTATTGGTAAAGCTTGTTGAGGCTAGCAGAGTGCTACAAATAATGACTTACAGAAGACGGAAAAAGAACCCGGCTGACGATGTCGATATGTGAATGTCTGATACAGAAGCGATTTGGTTGTTTGATGACAGCAATGATTGACGTTGGCGCTGCGTTGCATGTGCATTCAGCCAGGCGAGCATCTACAACAATAAAAATTTCAAGTCGAAAAAAAAATCGTAAAAATTTCCAAGATAATTCTTACAGGCCCTGGAAATGCCCAAATTATTACAGCTATTAGCCGATTTTTTCTTTCGGTAAGTAGTATTAAGATTATAGATATGAACTGTTTTGTGACGAACCATGTAACAAGTCTGGAGTTGGTAGCGTTGGTTTGTGCTCACTCTTCTTCTCACGACGCCGGCGGTCTTCATTCTTTTTCTAAAAAGAATTCAAAATTAAAATCACAAAAAAAAGCTCGCAAAAAAGGCATATCTGCTGTGCTCCCGAAGAACATCCACTCGATATTCATAATGGATTTTCTCTGAAGGGAAATTTCGCAGTAACATGGGCAAGACGGGTCTCAAAAATGAAATGAAAGGCGCTGAGTGATTTGATAGTAAAGAAAAAGGCAGAGAAAACTTCATTTTTTCTCCAGAATCTTCTATTGTAACACAAATACAAAAAGTCGCAGAAAGGTACAAAAGGCGGTGCGTTACCTTTCTTCAGGGAATTGTCAAGTAAATTCCAATGAGGGAAGTAGGCCTTGAGAACGGAAATCAAAAAAGGAATAGGGCGCACGTGCACCTCACGTCCTTATCGGGGCGGAGCTGCGCAATCAAATGGATCTATGGCGTCTTTTCATACATTAACAGGTTGTAATCGTCGCATAACCTCTGTTGGATGCATTACTAAATTTATGGCGAAAATCAATTTCCAAGAAACCTAGCTAATATTTCGAAATTTTATATAATAGCATCATAATTACCTACCTTGGAATAAGCCACGCAGGCGTACTCAATCAAGGCGAGTACAACTAGCAAATAGCAGAATCCCAGATAAACATCAACTGCCTTCACATATGCTACAGGCGGTAGTCGCCGATTTGTGCCGGTCATCAGATGCGTTTCCGTGAGCACAGTCATCACACCGATGATCGTACGAGACGGTGCGGATTCGCGTGAAATCCAAAATGAAACCTGCAATTCAGTTGCTGTTGTTCGTCTCTCGCATTTCATGGGATTCAACTGTTTTTTCTGTGCTTTGTTCCTATGAGACAGTTCGAAACCAAGCTTTCTGTTTCCTACAGTCTCGTTTTGCTAATCTTCAAGACCTTGAGATGACTTCGAGGGACCTCCTGCAGTTTCTGTGTGATTTTTCATTTGCTGATGGAATACTCGAAAGTTTCAAGCGCAATGGATAGATAGTATTACTTGAGAAGTCAGTGTGTAGCTAGCTCAGATCCTTTATTTTCGTGAAACCACACGGGATACTTACCCATGAGATGGCTACGACGAGTGCAGCAGGCACAAAGATCTGTAGCATGTAAAAGCCACTTTCTCGATCGAAAATAAAGAGAAGCAAGAGACGGGAATAGGAACCTGAAAAACGGCTATCAAGGCGAGTTTCGTAGGTAGATCGTAGACTGAACGAGCGTTCTATCTACCTATATTTCTATGATATGTCTAGTTGCTGATTTGAACGAAGTACGATCACTCGCAACATTTTTCTATCAGTGATTCTTCAAAGACACCGGTAGGGATAAATCTGGCAAATTGGGGGTTTACGAAAGTAGAGGTACTCAGCAATATAACAGTAGAGAAAGAACGACATAAAACGGCGAAAAGACCGAGAAGTAATAACCCGAAAATCCTCCTTCTCTCTCTCGTCCTCTGCGTATCTAGCCGGAGTGGACTGAAGACAGGCCAGAGTCTGAACCAGCCGTCCGCGATTGTTGTCCCGCCACTCCACGGCGACTCCCCCTTCCGCATAACCGCATAACGACATGCCGTGTTGTGGGGCGTCATACGGCCCCAAGCCGCGTTTTTTTAATGCGTTTTTCACCACATACGACCTCTTCTGAAGTAGAAGGTTCGTCTTCAGAGAACATGTACTCCCAGATCTCAGTTTCCCCTTACCCGTACTGGTGCCTTTAAAGGCACAAGGAGGAATAACTAGAGTATACAGGAATGGGGATACATATTAACTATGAAAGGATACATATTAAATATGAAAGAACTTCTGGCGTTCAAGGACTCAAATAGAATGCGCACTTCGAGCTCCCTACCATAGCCAGGGGACACCGGAAGTCGAGGATTCCTCGACAGGAGGGTGGTACATGCAGAAGTCAGCAATGGTCCTCGGCTAGATGATAAGCGTGCAATTGCAGTACTGTGCAATTGCAGAATCGCCGATTATGACCAACCGATAAGCGGAACGTGCCGTCAGCTGAGCCGGGAAAATGAAATTATGTAGGGAAATATGATTGAAATTGAGTGATCAACACAATAATTACAAACGTAAAATCCTACTCTATATAATTCGCTTAGTATGTCTGTGCGTGTGTGTGTGTGTCCGTCTGTTTGTCACGAAATTCATATCTCGCGTCGCAGCAAAGCTAGGACGCTGAATTTTACAAATGATATAGGGGGTGGTAAGGGGACCCAGGCGGTGGTGACCGAAAGTGATAGCAGCTGATACGCGCTGATAAGGAGCCTCGAAAAGCGAATGTCACCAATGTCGTTTCCCCTTTCAGGTTGGTCCTAGAGCGCTAACCCTTTTGGGTGTTTTGCGGGGTAAGACGGGGACATTAATGGTGGGTGATCCACCTTGATAACGGTTGATAAGATTTGATAAGGAGCGTAAAAAGGTTAGAGTCGTCGAATCCGTTTCGCTTTTCACATTGGTCCCGGAGCGTTCATACTAACAGGTGTTTTGCGGGGTGGGAAGGGGACACTAATGGTGGGTGATCCGCATTGATTACGCTTGATAAGATACGATAAGGAGCGTAAAAAGGCTAGAGTCGTCGAATCCGTTTCGCTTTTCGCATTGGTCCCGGAGCGTTCATACTAACAGGGGTTTTGCGGGGTGGGACGGGGACACTAATGGTGGGTGATCCGCATTGATAACGGTTGATAAGATACGATAAGGAACGTATAAAGGCTAGAGTCGTCGAATCCGTTTTGCTTTTCGCATTGGTCCCGGAGCGTTCATACTCACAGGTTTTTTGCGGGATAGGGTGGGAACATTCATGAAGGGTGACCCGCACTGATTACGCTTGATAAGATACGATAAGGAGCGTAAAAAGGCTAGAGTCGTCGAATCCGTTTCGCTTTTCGCATTGGTCCCGGAGCGTTCATACTAACAGGTGTTTTGCGGGGTGGAACAGGGACACTAATGGTGGGTGATCCGCAATGATAACGCTTGATAAGATACGATAAGGAACGTAAAAAGGCTAGAGTCGTCAAATCCGTTTCGCTTTTCGCATTGGTCCCGGAGCGTTCATACTAACAGGTGTTTTGCGGGGTGGGACGGGGACACTAATGGTGGGTGATCCGCATTGATAACGGTTGATAAGATACGATAAGGAACGTATAAAGGCTAGAGTCGTCGAATCCGTTTCGCTTTTCGCATTGTTCCTGGAGCGTTAACACTCATAGGTGTTTCGCAGGGTGTGCCAGGGACATTAACGGTGGGTGATCCGCATTGATAACGGTTGATAAGATTAGATTAGGAGCATGAGAAGGCAAATGTCGTCATTTTCGATTCACCTTTCGCGTTGATTCTAGAGTGCCGATATTTATAGGTGTTCTAAGTCCTGAGACAGGGACATTAACGGTGGGTGACCCGCATTGATAACGATTAATAAGATTCGAAAAGGAGCGTCGGAAGGCTAGAGTCGTCGAATCCGTTTCGCTTTCGGCATTGATCCTGGAGCGTTAACACTCATAGGTGTTTAGCAGGATGGGCCAGGGACTTTTGGTGTGAGTGAGTTAAAGTGATAATGGTTGATAAGATTCGATATAAATATGAGAAAACAAACGTCGTCAAATTTGTTTCGCTTTTCGCATTGATCCTAGAGCGCTAACACATCATAGATGTTTAGCAGGGTGGGCCAGGAACTTCGATGGTAGGTGATTCAAATCGATAATGGTTGATAAGATTTGATAATGATTATGAGAAGACAAATGTCGCCGCTGTCACTCATGGGTGTTCAGCAGGGTTGGACGGGGACATTGATAGTGGGTGATCCAAAGTGATAATGGTTGATAATATTCGATTGGAAACGTGAGAAGGGAAATGTCACCAAGGCCGGTTCGCTTTTACGGCTAACAGTTAAATGTTCACATTTGCAGGTATTGTAGGGTACGGGGGACTCAATGGTATTGTTGGGTACAGGGCCTCAGTGAAACTGATAGCGGCTTACAGTGGCTGATAGGAACCATTAGGGTTGGATAGGATGAAATCATTTACATCATTTGCTACTACTATACGACCGCTTTAGCAAAAGCGTCCGATGCCCAGTGCCATTGGATGAACATATTTTGTTTATGTCCTGATATGGCTGGCCGATGCATCGACCACTGAATTGCCTTGCGTTCCAAAAAATGGTGCACTACTCTTGATACTGTGATCTACATTGATAATTATGATACAACCTATATCTGTGATAGCGAAGCAAGCGGTTCACTCGGAATCATTTTAATTAGGTATTGGTAGCAACACTTGGTATCGACCGCTAGACTATGTAAAATTCCAAGTAGTGAAGCATGTTTACGAAAACGATTAACAACGATAATAAAGATATAGATCCACCATTATACCATTAATGTGTAGGAATTGGATGCTCAGCAAGTGAACGTTAGTTACCAATCGATGCAATCGAATACAAAACTGTTTATCTCTGAACTATCCAAACTCCCAATGATGACGTAAACCAGTTGGCTGGCGCACATTACTGCGCGCGATTCATGTCGGTGAGGTGCAAAATGGATGCGTTGCAAAGCGACTGAAGTATGTTAACACCAAAATGCTTTATTATCACGCCATATTCTCTGCTTTTTTCCAATTCAATAGCTTAGCTGAAAGTAGAGGAAAGAAAATTTCCGCTCGACTCCATACACAACTGTGGTCGGGCCTATCAAACCCTTTTTGCACGGCATCGCCATGATTTGCGCGCAGAAGTGTGCGCCAGCCAACTGGTAATTAATAACTGGTCGTACAATTGCACAGTACTGCGCAAATAACACGATAGAACTACGTAATGTGGGAATCGCCGATTATGATCAACCAATATCACAGAAGTCCATATCGCATAATTCCCGCATTTTGATAAGCGCGTACTGAGCACTAGCTCAGATGGCATCTCCACAAGCATTCATCACTGTTCAGGATACGATGTAGCTTGAGATCGAAACATCCCTGCCGACCCAAAACACGAAATCTCTGAGGAATTTCCAACCCATGCTTGATCCATCAGTTGTAAATTACAATTCTGAGCGTAAGGACTAACCTGAAGCAGTCGTAGCCAATGTCCTGTCGATGCACACCTTGGCAAAACGATAGGAAGGCAATTCGACATCATCGGCTACCACCGCGATGTCACAGTTCGGGTTCGCTGCTCCACACCAATGGTATTCAATGGCTGCCGTTGAATAACCATCTAAATTTTTTTGTTTTTTTCTGCTTTCGTTTTTTTAACTTCATTTATTTCACTTTTCAATTTAATCTCAATCAATCGATACCCAGTGTAAATTAACAAATCTCTTCCTGGATAATTCTGAAAGGATTCAATCGATTTAAACATTATGTACATCAGTAAAAACAAGCAACAAATGAGTAAAGAAGTAAGATGAAGAAGATGACAGTTAAAAATGATGACGAGCAGGGCAGAGCGAAGAGGAAGAGCTGCTGATGAGAAGCGCGGCTTTGAGCAATACGTACTGTACCATCTCAACCGATCCATCACTTTCGGAGAGGTTGAACAACGAGAAGGAGCCAGTGATTGATGGCGGTGAGAACAAATTAATCAGTTAATTAATCAAAAATCACATATCGTATTGATTATGCTCAAGAGAATATTAGGTTGTAAGGAAAGTTCAGGCCGATTTTGCCCGTTTACAAGATAAATTCAATTCTGAAAGCGCGCCTACACCAATAAACTTACATACTGTGCTCCTTGATAGGTAAACAGTTGCCCTTTCTGTATATATGCTTTTCTTGGAATGCCACAAGGATTTCGAATTATCAGGGGAATTTCAAAGAACTGCAAAAATGGCACTTTTTGTATGACTCCACTTCACGAGTTCTTGGTTAGTCGAGTTCCAGCGAAGGCAACCACAAATGTGAGTACTGCAAGGGAAGGGGGTTGAGCTTCGGATGGAAAATTTAGTTCCTGGTTTCAGGAGTGCAGAAATGAGTATTAGTTGCTCGAATTTTCAATTGATCAAATCGCTGTAACTAAAGCGGCAGAAAGCGATGTGAGCGTTTATACTTAAAGGGGATTCTAAATGCATTGGCCTTTCGCTCAGAAATGTGGTTGACCATATCAAGTAGTTCTGACTTGAAACCTTGAAAAAACCTAAAAACTGGGCGCCGCGCGACCTCTAGGAGCAGCCATGCACGAACGCATTTTCCACAAGTCGTCTTCCAACAACCGAAGCAGTTGCGGGCTGAAGCGGTCACTCGTCCATCATATTCATCAGATCTAGCCTTTAGTGAGCCCCATTTTTCCAAACATCTTGGCACCTTCTTCAGCAGCAGTGTGATCAGAAAGAATGGTGATGGAAACTTTTTTTGATTTCGCGCAATAAGAATCGTCAGTCCTTCAACGAGTTGAGGTATGCAGATATGCGTAATGTTGCCAAGATTGTAACAAATCGAATGGTGCTCGCAGTTTGAGAAAGGATGAAATCTGAGCAGAGTTATGATCTTCCGAAGTCAAAATTGTGGATCCGACCAAAACTTTCCTTACACCCTAATACTATATATATAATTCACAAATTCTACAACTCGATCGCACACGAACAGTGTTACCAAACCACATGCACATGCAAATTTTCACAACTATTTTTTGGTTACGCTTTCAATGAATAAATTTTGGAAATGTCCGTTTGTTGGTTTGTTTGTTTGTTTGATAACGCTGTTCGCTGCTAGCGAAGTGTACGGTACATACACACATAAACATTATTGGAAGTAATGAGGTGCACCAGGTCATTTGTGTTTGCTATGTCTCATGTAATATGTTCTGTGTAAGGGCTACGTGGTCACGGGGTAAGAGGCATGGCGCAGCCATGCCAATAGGGCAACGCAGGCGGCACGGTGGCGGTGATCAGTCTTCGATTACTATCGCAACCCATTCGTCTTTATTAAGATCTTCCGCCATCGAACTCAGCACCGTCATTATCGTCCAGTAGACAACTAAAAAAAAATTTAAACATAAAAAATTTGTAGGAATCACACTTGGGAAGAAATGTATAATAAGTAGAATTACCGTTAAATCCCGAGAAAAGCAACGGAAAGAGGTATCGACTGCATTTATCGATTTTCGCTGGCGTAACATTTCGACATGTTTTCGAAGCCTGGAAGTTGATCTAATGAAGGTAAATCTGGTGTATGGGGTCACACAGAAACCCATGAGGTTGTATCGAAAGCGATGGGCACGATAGTTTGGTTGTGTTGTCAAAAGCATCGATAAGGATAGGGAAATTCGGACGAACCCGTGGAATATTCAGTGAACATGAAAATCGAGTTGGTTAGTTATACGATGATGAAGAAAAAACGAAAGGAAATGGCCAAAAACCAGAGAAGTAAGACCCCCTCCCCACCGTTGATTTTCGACGCGGACGACCTTTCGTTAAGAGGCGGCTATTCCGGACTAGTTTTCCATTGGCATGTTGCCAATCAAACATAAGGGTTGGAAATGCGGCAGCATCTATTCTCTAGAGTGAGCTTCAAATTAAAACTGCGAAAGCGCGCCGCAGTTTCTTCGAACCTGCCGCATATTCTTGGTCGCTCTTATCGTAGCCAACCAGAAATCACGTCCCCTGGAGGCGGGATCTGTCATCCAAAGGTAGCAGCTGCTCCCGGTTGCGCCGCCACTACAGCTCGGAGGCGCGCTATTCGACGTGGATCTCGCCATAAATAAGTTTCCTAGGCCCATATTCCATGTGAGAAACCTCTTCTAGGGATTTTCCAATACACGTTATCCTTAATGCACCCTTTCGCACCTCATCGTCTCACGTTCAATGCACTCAGCAACAGCTGTGAGCATTAACCGACTGTGCCACGATCATTAGTGTCATGTGCATTGGCCGGCGAACGACCAGCAATCGCGTCGCCGAGTATAAATGCATAGTAGCACGACAAAACCTGCAACACACTTACCTTTTTTGGTTTTCCAAACGGCGCCGGCCACATGGTATGTGATCCATCGGTGACAAGTCGAGGATGTTGAATAAGCGGAATCGTTCGACAATCACAATCCACAGGAATCTCCATCAGCTGGTTCTGGAATTTCGCACTTACAGCTGTTACTCGAATACAGGTTTCGGTGCTGTCTTTTTGGAAATTACAGTCAACACTACACTCTATTTTCAAGATACGGAAATGGCCAAACTTGTGTAGAACATCAATACTAGTGCACAGTGCAGCGCTGTAAAGCGTAAGCACGTCGAGCATAATTTAGGCCTAAGTTGCATCCCTTTTACCAATTCTAACGGTGAAAAACAGCCGATATAAATTCGACCGAAGCAGTACAATGTGGTCTGTTACAGCGATCCTACTTCCTCTATGTCTCACACACACAAGAAGACAACAGTGACTGATAGAGCTATCAACGAATAGCTTTCACAGAACAGCTTCGCCATTGAACCACAGCTGAAGCGTTTGAACTCATTTATGCGAATAAATAATAAGCTCCCTATGTCACATGGACGACAATTTCATATCAATACTTGTTCAAGCAAAAAGTAGACCCAAAATCCAGCAAAAAGCGAAGAATTCGATGTAGCGCGTACATGGCGCATGCGATGACGGCATTTCGCATTGTATTGCATTCATGTTATTCCAGAGCCCCTTGCCGACCCATTGCTATGAAGTTCACAATGCTGACTAACGGAAGTAGAGCCGAAATTCACAAGGTTTCTCGTCACAGGGTCTCTGCGGCCGCAGCGTAGGCCTCAGCTTGACTTCATACTTTGCGGCGTTGCCGTCGGAACGTGGCGCTGTATAGGCGTAGAGTGCAAAAGCAGCCAAGCCCTCTGTCGGCGGCGGCATCACTGCAAGGTACGCAGGCGCCTTTAACACGCCCCATCACCGCTCCAACGTTACACGTGGGCGGCGCGTACGCGTAGCGGTTAGTTAACTTGCCTTCAATTTCAGGAACCTACGCGCGTCTCGACGCTGGTACTGTACGCGAAATGGTGTTGGTCGTGAATGAAAAAATGTCGCACCTCCACTTGGAAAAGACCAGGGATCGTAAGACCACGTTCATACTCAACACCGGCAGGATAGACAACGAGGCGGCGTGGGGAGGTGCAAGACGACGCAGACAAAGAGGCAGGGTGGCATAGGCGGAGACGCAGAGACACAAAACCAAGCGCTGTCTCCGGCACCGCAGAGTATGAACGCAGCCTAAGGAATGATGAGAGCATAAGATACACGAAATTTGTGAATAATCACTAATTCTTTGGTAACCTAGTGTTGTGTGAGCAGCGCTTTCGGCACTTCGCTGAGTATGGCCCCAGCCCAGCCTTCTCCTATGGCAACAGAATCCCCAGAATTCAAGCGGACCTGTGTCCGTACGGTCTTTTCCAATAAATCCAACGATTACAACTACATACATTTAGTGTGGGACGCGACAATGGCGCAGCACCTACGCGATCGCGAGCAAATGAACGTTTCTGATACCATTTGCGACCACGGAGTGATTCCAAAATCGTGTGTGCGAGTGCCAACACGAATGTGTTCAGTGCAATTTTTAAAATCGAATTCAAAACTTGCAAAATGGAAAACCACAAAAAGGAGAGATGCAAGTTTGTTTTCTACCACTCTCAATCACATAATGCACAAAGACACTGTGAAAAATCTAAAAATCGTACGAACCATCGATGAATTGTGCGGTTCGAAGTAAAGATCTGCCTGAAATAATTTTTCTTTTAAAAGGCTTCCCTATAACCACAGGACCCCTCATCGACGATCTATGACTGGAGAATCGAGTCAATTCTGACGCGTTGCAAAAAAGTGAGAGAACATCCTTTTGGATGAACTCTTATCCAACTTCAGTTCAGGATTGTGGTGTCATTATCACGTTATACTTCACTTACACACCCTCACGCATTCTACTTTTGCCGCTCATAGGCACAACCTTAAAAGCAGGGGAAACAGTCCCACGGTGCCCACTGAAAGTTAGATAGTCACAAATTAATGCGGCACCTGGCTACAACCGACTGCCCTCAGTGTGCAACAGCAACACTTCAGCAAACGAAAACGAAAAAAAAGCTAAAAAAACAGTTAATCGCAAATCTTGATGCCGCTACTAGTGAAAGCGTTCATTTGCACATGTCAATACAACCGTCGCTCAACATAAAATGTTCACAAATAAAAATCCACTCACATGCGGCGCGTAACCCTTCGCTGGTGTCGAATTTTGTGAGATCATCGCCATCTCATAGGTCTACAAAAGCACAACAGTTAGTAAAAAGAGAACACTGTTATTTGAATAGAATTCAAATTGGTAGCATCGGAAAGAATTCGAAGCTCGACGACGTCGCCTACAGAAAACTGCTCGCGATAAAAAAATGGTTAAAAATGAGAGTCAACTTCACAATTCATTCATTCAAACACGAAAACACACAATTAGAACGACATTACGTCGCTATTTTCGCGGTATTTAGTAATTTCAATGTGTTTTTGAAAAACATTTTGACTAGCAGTATGGAAGCAGATGGCGCCCGATGTTAAAGCGCAAGTAATGAGAGTTAAGTATTACTTGAATGTATAGAAAATATTTGCTGAAAATTTTTCCTAGTGCGGTTAGAAATGGTCCTCAATATTGATATCACATTATGTTTGTTAGCTTCGCGTCATTCTGCGTCACAATGTTTTCGGAGTCGGTGTGAAAAAAATGGGCAACAAGATGAGGTTGGACGCGCTCATACTTTATGTGGCTACAATACAATACATTACCAGAGACTGCAATATACGTTGCCCCTTCTTTTTCTTCTGATCAACCTCCTTCTTGCACTAAATTCGAATCTTTGAGAAAAATTAGGATTCCGAACTCTTTCAAAATACCAACCACCTAATTGAAAAATGACGAGAACAAAATTGAAGAAAGTCAAAAGCTTACATTGTTGTTGGGTAGCTTAGGAGTAACAGGATTACTGAACATCGGCACTTCATTTCGTTGCTGCTGCTCAGCTTGACGCCGCCGTTTCTCTCTTCGAAGGACGATTCGTTTGTTCATATATGATACGACTGCGTATTCTACCAATGAAGCAAAAACCATCACAAAACTGAAATTAACAAGATGATTCAAATGGGTATTATACCAAAGCGACGGAAACAATTAAATACCAGCGCGCATACGCGGTGCATGAGGAGCGCAGCGGTAGCGGCGCAGTACTGCATGACGTCAGCCTTCGCGCCGCGCACGCGCATCGGCAAATTCTCTTTCTAGCCATGTTCTCGAGTAGCAAAAAAAAACTAACCAAAAATTTAGAAAGACATCCAATCCTTTGATGTAGCTGACTTTGGGCATGGAATTCTGCAAATATTCATTCAATACTCGATAAATATCGATTTACCATGCCAAAGAAAACCTTTTATGCGTGCATATTTATTGCATATGAATAAATAATTAAATAAATCCTCCATAATCGCTCGACTATGTTAAGATGTAATGAAGATGGGCCGCATGAATCAACAATACCAAGCTTAACGCAGCGCAAGCTGCTTCACATGTCATTGGAACGGAAATGACAATGTGGAAAAGTGGGCCTTTTTAAACTAAATATTTGTCGTAGGTTTCTATTTTTCACATTATTTGTAAGCTTCACTGACCATCTTGTTAACGAGGAAAAAAAATAATCTGGTCTTTTTGCAGAAGAATAAGATCCGGCGATAGCCCAAATTATATCCACTGGAGCAAACTTCTACTCTTCCACATTACAAAAAAAGGAAGTAACCATTTCTAGTCTGCTCCTCAGCCTTTAACTGCATTAGTGGGTTGAAGGCACAATCCACATTCTTCAGGATAGGAGCCGAACTGGGTTGACGGTGGGAGAGGGGGGAGGTATCTGTCATGCCCTACCGCATCGTTTCGACCACTCTATTCGGCGAACGCAAAACGTGCTTCCAGAGGGGAAGTTGTTTCCATCAGAGGAACGATGCTGAAGAGTCGTTCAAGTTTCAACCCTCGAATTTAACTCTAAAAGGATGGAAAACTTACATTAGTTGTGGTGATTAGAGTGGTCATTGTGAGCACAGTGGTGACACCAAGGCCGACACGAGCCGGTGATGCTTCCCGATTCAACCAAAAAGATACCTGGAAAGCTCCAAGTTGATCAAGATATTCATTTATGGATAAAGAACGATTGTGGAAATAAAAAAAGTAGAGGAAGGGGTTGGATTAGGCGTGCGTTTAAGAGGTACTGCTCTTTGAGAAAAGTGCATTTCTGTAACCCCACGTGGTAGCTCTACTGGATAGCGCCCAAGCGTAAACGGTCACTCTCTTACAACTCTACGCTGCCAGCTACAGCACGAATAACATCGGCCCACAATGCAATGGTGAACGGTTTGAGCTTGAATGTGCATTCATACTCTGCGACACAAGGGGGTGTATGTCGTTTGGCGCGGCCTCTGCAGCTAATTTTCCAATGGGTCGCAGGGGCCGTTGCTCACCGTTGGGGACGTGTCCTTCGCCGTCTGGGCTCTCCCAGATTTACCTAAGCCTTTTAAGGGGAGGAGCCTTGGCAGCGCCCCTTTGGAAAATTAGCTGCAGAGGCCGCGCCAAACGACCGTCTCCCACACAGTGCTACAATAGTAGGATACATGAATTTGCGCGCGAATTTCAATTTTCGCGCTGCCGCCTCATTATTATATTCGAGCAAACTGGAATCAATTCTTACCCATGAAATAGTAACGATGAGCATAGAAGGAATGACAATATTCATCGAATAGAAACCCATATTTCTGACGAGAAGAATTTCGAAGTATAAACGCTTATACTGTCCTGGAAACAAAAAACTATTTGGAAACATAACATAGATTTTTCAATTTAAAAATTCCACACCTGATGATGTAGTGGCTTTTGTATAATTCACATGATAGAAGGTTTGTTTAAATTGTGGCAGCATGAAATCACCAAACACAACCGCACTTTGCTGTGGATCCGTTCGTTTCCTTCCCCAAAAATAGTCGATGTCAGCCGTTGTGTAGCCATCTGAATTCCCAATCAACTGCTAATCGATTATCGATCAAAAAGGAGTTTTTATGGAAGGAACTTTCCAGAATGTGAATTTTAGTGCTCAGTGTTTTGAAGTGTGTCACAGTTACACCAGGTCCATAAGGGTCTCAGATTGATAGAGTGGAATGAGAAAGAGGCAATCTACCCGTTGAGAAGACCGTTCGTTCGACTATTAATAGGACGAACGTACAACATTTGATGGGTGACATATGGGGCAAGTGGATCGATATGGATTTATTGATTGAATTAGAAGTGAAATTATAAATTGAATTGATTGGTCAAAAATCGGTGTTGAGCACGGCATCGTTGTGGCTGATTCTGAGAAAATAGCTCCAGTAGACGATATTGAACAGGATGAAGAGCTGAAATGTGCACAATCAGGATCTCAATAGTGACTTTGGAGCCTCTCGGTTTTTTTGCTTTTTCGCTTATTTCCACACCATATAAACAAACGAAGACGAAATTTGCGTTTATCACTCCCTTTCTGGCATGTGACTCTTTCTGATGAGCGAAATGTGCACTGATTAGTGTTTTCTTTCCAGACTGATTCAGTACCAGTTCACTGCGTCCAATGAAGTAAAATTGAACATGTGTGAAGAACAGTTTGAGGCTCCAAAAGTTTATTATCAAGAGACTCAAAAATCCACAAAAGAGCGCGAAAGGATGCAAAAGAATTTTTGAGCGTTTTGGCGAGCTTTCGGCGCCTGGCGCCTTTCTCAAGCCTGAGAAGAGCAACTTATTTTATATATTAGACTTTATGAAATGAGTCAGCAGATTCATATGTAACTGACTCGCTGCTGTCACCTACCTATCTTACCCGCTTGCGGAAGTGAATCAGAAATGGTTGACCCACCCTATCCTAACCCTTAAAGGAATCGTCCACGGAAAATGAGTTTTTGTGTTACCCATATGTTTATGTTGTATTTGCCTAATGTTGGCCTCATGCAAAATTTCACGCGAAAAAATGTGAATCTGGCTGAGATACAGCACCACAAAGTGCGGTCCCAGTGGGCGGGGCCTCCGTGTAAAAGCCTCGTAACGCGTCCGCCGTGGTCGGAGACGCATTGTAGGAACAGAAGGTTACGTAAACAGTCCTACTCTCCGTTCCCAACGGCGGCGGAAGACGGGACGAGGCTTTTACACGGAGGCTCCGCCCACTGGGACCGCACTTTGTGGCGCTGTATCTCAGCCGGATTCACATTTTTTCGCGTGAAATTTTGCATGAGGCCAACATTAGGCAAATACAACATAAATACATGGGTAACACAAAAACTCATTTTCCGTGGACGATTCCTTTAAATAGCGTGGACGTGCTATGACTGTGGTGATATGATATCACATTCATTCCACAGTTTAAGTCACTGCAGTCATGTGATTAACTGGAAAGAGTCACATAGTTCGCCTTTGCTATTTATTTCTGGGGATAATCTTCTTATTTCTAGTGCCTCCAGTATTTTTCTTTCCACTGTGTTTTCGATGGAGCGGTGCAGCACTCTTACAGTGAAGTTGGGAGGTCCTTCGCGAGTATGTTTTTGGGTTCTATGCTTGGAGAAACTACTGTTTGTATATGATGTGGGATTTTGCAAGGCCCTGCGGTGTTCGTCAAGTCGTTGGAATAGGGGCCTTATAGTTTCCCCAACATATTTTTGCCCACATCCTTGACATGTTACCAGGTACACGGACCCCCGGAGTTGACAGATTTTATCGCTATAACCGCACCCATCCCTCTCGCATTTATCCTCGTGGGGCCTAGAGTAGGTGATTAAGTGTTTGAGATTTGGTGGTGGTCTAAATATAAGTTTTATAGGAAGCGAAGAATTTTTGACCACACAATGATTCTGATTGCTGTCCTCGTTTACATACGGCATTATGATAGGAATGCCGTCTGCAGTGAAGTACGGTCTCCACGCTCGAGTGTTTGTGTGGTTGTATCCGTTTTCGCTTAAAATACGTTCCACCACTGGATCCGTTCCATTTCTTCTTGCACCATCGATTTTCAGTCCAAAGTCTATGGACAGGGTCTGGAAAGCTCATCCATTCCCGAAAATCTCAGTCACATCTTCGGTGAAGCCTGACATCATAGAAGCATAGGGGTTGGCATGGGGCGCGGCATCAAATTCACCGCACTTAGAAGTTTACCAATAGGCAATGTGACCTATTCCATAGAAATTCGAGCTCGAATATGGCATAGTATGGCAATATGCCAAGATTCGAAATGGAAATCGTGGGTTCTCGCCACGATGATCATACTGTATTGTGGTTGGGTCGAGCATATTGCAAACGGTGCGCGTTATTAGATTGACGCCGTCGTCTGCGGCAAGCACATGGTTGCGTCAATTGACGCAAACACGTAAAGTATGACTGCGGCCTTAGTGAACATCCCTAATGACAACATTAAACGACAACTCGTTCGAAACAGACTGTACGATAGGCAGTGCATAACGCCATACTGCACTACTTGCCCTTATGGGAAGCCAGGAGATTGCGGTAGGGCTTGCATTATTTATGAGCTTCAGTGCAGGGCTTGTAATAGCACATATATTGGAGAAACGGGAAGGGTACTGGCTAAATGTGTCAAAGAACATGTGGCTGGGAAAAGGCGTGGTGTTATAACCACCCCACTTGGCAAGCATAAAGTTGACAAGCATGACGGAAATTACTTTGTTATGGGCTCTATTCTAATGTACGAGACGGAAATTTCGTCACGGAAAGTGTTACAGTCATTCTGGATTTCCACAAGAAAGCCGCGAATGAATAACCGAAACGAGTATCTTTCGATTAGCAATGAACTCCTGCCTTTCGTATCGCACTGCGAAATACAGTAAACGCACGTGCGCGACAGTAGTTTCTGCCGTATAAGGAACATTGAGTCGAGTAAGACACATTCGCCCTCACTGACACATGTGATTGAGGTGTGAGCTGCTGCTCCGCTGGTGGAATCTTGGGTAAGTCTGTTGCCTCATTACCGGGTTGTCCGAGAGCGATCTCGAAATGGCGCCGGAAACGCTAGAGGGGAGGAGACGTTTGCTCGGATACTTTGCAAATCATGAGTCCAGCCATCTCAGGCCTGTGAAGAAGACGAGAAGGTCGAAACTTTAGGCCAAAAACGATTCCACATCTAACCTCGTATTGGCATATAAAAGGGAAACTGTGCCTTTTTAATTTGTTGCGACAATAAGGTATAAAAGGAATAACATAGATGCTTCCAGTGGCTACTAAATAACGCGAAAGATAATGCAAAACTTGCATCGGCCGGGAATCGAACCCGGGCCGCCCGCGTGGCAGGCGAGCATTCTACCACTGAACCACCGATGCCTACACTAACCCATAAAATGCATCTATAGGAAATAGATTTGCATGGAAACCCGCTTCAGGTCGAACAGCGCGGAATAGTATTTCCTCCCCGTCTCGCCAAGCACTTAATTTGTAGCAGCAAATGGTACGTGCAGGAATGACTAGAGGTTACGAGACATGGTTCTAAAATGCGGGCACAACGACAGCGAACGAGCGTTTTACCCGGCGTGCTATCTCAAAAGGTTTGAGGGGCATCTTATCGAAAAAGTTGCACACCTAAACATTTATTAGGGATTTCTGAGGGGTCAATTTATCCACTCAAGTGTATATTTTGGCTCAACCCTTGGTGGAGGAAGAAAGGGGCTCCTTTCTTCCCAGGTTAGGCACATTCCAGGATAACAAGGAGTGGATTAGAACGCTGAGTCATGAAGTTAGAGGTGCTGTAGAATACGCCGACAAAGAAAAACCCCAAAAATTGGCAAAAATAAGGCCTCCTGACATCTGTCCTTGGACGAGATTACCGCGTGAGAACGAGCTTTCGAATCAGTTCTCGCTGGTTGGTATCATAAGGAACTCCAGGATACACCTGTTTTCTCATGTCAACGTCTCCTTTATCATTAGCATCTCTTTCTTATCTTATATTATCACACAAATTGCAGGCCTCCTTTGCCGCATTACTGCCACCGTTCCCACCGTCATTTCAACAATAACGTCTGGAGTGAGCTGCCGGGTGGAGTCGCGCTTGTCTGGCTCTGCACGCTCCAGAAACTGACACCCACGCCTTGGTAAAGGTACAGCCTAGTGGCTGTGGGTCGACTATCTGACCCGGTGGGAGCTTTAATACCCCAATAATCCTGGACGTGCCTTTAAAATAGCGTCCACGTGTGATGTCTCCCTACCTCATCGCGATAACACCTTCTACGGTACTGATTTTGAGTATAACAATGAACCAAGCTGAAACCTTACTAGGTGCTATTCTTTCCGCCATAGAAAGAAGAATTTTTTAGCTGCTCGAAAGGAAACAGCTGAAAAAAAAATGCAAAAAAAAACATACAGCAGGGAAGCTCCATCGTGAATATTTGTCGATATTCGACGGTCGAAGTAGGCTCTTCCATGTGAATCGTCGACGTACTCGTGCAGTTCTCAGCATGACCAGAGAAGAGCTGCCAGATTCACGACTGAAACTAGCCAGCTTGAGGCTTCACCAGTAGGACTTCAAATCACCACAGTACCTCACGCAAGACTCCTCAGGAGGTGGTATAGGACAACGGCAATCCAACTCCTAAAAAGCACCTCTATGGACCCGGACGCAATTTGAACGTTGCACAAGTTGCATCGCAACCAACACAATATCATCACACAGTATATCGCAACTCGTAACAAACACGTGCGCAGGCGCGAGCGTGCGATACCGCGCCACATATAGACAGAGCTCTTACCTGTAGCGTGAGTGGAGCTCGTTGTCCTTCGGGAATGTAGAGATTTGAGTTTGTGTCCGTTGATGAGTAGAACGGTCGATAGCCTCGGTTGAAGTATGCTGGCATAGAGACGGTGCGTGATGGTTGCGGATCCGTCGGCGATGACGCACTAGCGGTAGGTCTGAAAGAGCAAGGGAAATATCAAGCACGCGGATAAACGATGCTGAAAAATAATTTCCGAAGCTCCTCTTTCCAGATCGATGGATTCTCCTGAGACCTTGCTGATCATGAAAATTTGAAACAATTCCACTCGAGAGACCCTCTTTGGAATCGGAAAGTAAATATATTTTTTAAAAAAAATCTACCTAAAAGACATACATTTTTCGAGAGCACAAAACGGTAATATGCTTTAGTTAACCCCATTCTCGTACAAGCCATGCGCTCAGATTTAACTCAAAATCGTATGTGCGTATAAAAGTGATCTGTATATACTACAAAATGTACTGCAAGGTTAATCAACGAACCAATCGGTATTTTTTTCATCTCACAGGAGCCTGCTAAAACTGAGCCGGTCTCGGAAGCATGAAAGGCTTGCTAGATTTGGTAGCGGTTTGTAAATAAATACAAATGAAAGGAATTAATCAAACCACCATTTTCTACTTGAGTAGAGATAATACTCCATTTTTTGCCTCCGAAAAAACCAATCTCGGCATTTGTCTGCTACTAACAGTGCCACTAGTCACCGTCTCACCTCTGCTTTTAGGATTCTGATACAAAAAAGTAGAGAACAGCACTACCCTTGCAATGGCCCTCAAAAAATCACCCAGTTCTATTAATGAATTCAAAAAAACAATAAAAGCAACAAAAAATTCACAATCATTCTTTGAAATAATTTTGCTGCCTAAAGGTATTCAAACGCTTTCATTGTCATAAGTGGAAGTGGAAGACTTAGCGCGTTCAACTGATGCTTGCTATAACTGACTCGGTGCAAGTTTGATTTCCCATAACTTACTTGTCGTCCCTCTTTTTCGCTTGCAATTTCATTCGTTTATTGATGTAGCCGACCGCAGCATACTCGAGCAGGGAACAGAAGACCATCATGAAACATACGCCTGAAATAAGTTACATTTATCTCAAGTGTTATTTATACTAAACTATCGAAGCAGAATTCTTCGAGTAAAATCGTGTCCTCGTTTCTCTAAGTGCAACAATTGCTCTCCTTTTTATTTTTCCTCTACTGACAGAAATCAATGCAAGTGAGGATTTTCCAAATTTCAATTCAGGAGACGGTTTTATACGTTTAACCATTTTTCTTGACTTTTGATTCTCAATCGTTGGTGTCTTCCATATGTATGTAAAATCGTCCTCATACTGGGACAAAACACGACTCAGGTGAATCTCTGGTGACTTAGCCGAGAGATCCAAAGTGGAAGTACATAACTGCATAGGTTTCAGTGGCTACAGCAGCACCCAAGAGGGTGGCAGGGCCATCCAGTGTAGTGACATCTCTTGACTATTCTATCCTTGCATCTTAGCATGATGAGACTCTTAGGGGCACATCACGCGATAATCAGATTAGTGACTCACTTTCTTGAGGCGAGTACGTCCTCGGATTACTACTCAGGCTACACCTTTGTTGCGGCTGCATTGTGCACTCCCAGAGCGTTGTGCCCACTTGAACACAACCAAGTCACGCCCGCCAAACCAAATCACACCTAATCTCGGACGAACGAATTCCTAACGTGGCGCTCACATGGAGAAGGAAACTCGCAATAACAGAGATAATTCAGTGAAACAGTCATTTCGATGATAGAGGCCACTTTCCCGTTGGAAATTCGTTTGTCAAGGCCAGGTGTGATTTGGGTAGATGGGCGTGGCTTGGTTAAGTTCAAGCAGGCACAACACCGTGAGAATGCACCATGCAGCCGCAACAAAGGTGCAGTCAGAGCAGTTATCTAAGGCTACTCGCCCCAAGAAAGTAAGCAACGAGTTTGATTACGGCGTGGTGTGCTTTTTATATTCGGGCGCATAACCTCACTTGATGGAATATAGAATGTCTTCAAGTTTGGTAACTGAAAGAATTATTTTACCCACGATATCTTCTCATGATTGCCACAACAATTCTAGGGAAGCTCAGAAAATGATCAGTTACAGTCGAATGAACAATCAAGTTGCTGAGACATTTGCCTACAACCTAGATTCACATATACCAGTAGGGCTAGTGCACACTACTGCGCGCGTAACATCACGGTCGTCCGGTCACTGGGTCAATAGGAATTGCTTCTTTTTACTAATTTACTCAACACCCATTACAAATTCACGTTCCGCCCACCGTGGGCGGAGCATAGCCTAGCCCATATGTGCTCTTTACTTCTTGTACCTGCCCTACCCATGCTGACTTGTCCCCATTTCCACGGGTAGTTTTTCATGTAACGTTCAAGCTCCGCCCATCACCACAAATGCCCCGCCCGTCATGTTGGAACGTATTGTGCCCGCCACTGTGCGCGGGTCTCTTTCGTGACCTTCAGGAACTCATCCCTGAATATAGTACATCTTCCCCACGTTTGGGGCACATTCGTATCCAATTAATAATTTCCGTTCTGAAAACGGAACATTCCAGTGCACGCCCGCCCACCGTGGGCGGAGCTCAACTTAGTCTACGTGTGGTCTTTACTTCTTGTCCCATGCCCTACCCATCCCAAAGTGTCCCCACCTCCACAGGTTGCTTTTCATGTTATGCCTCTTTTCGTGACGGGTAGAGTTACGGACGGACGGACGGACAGACAGACAGACAGGCAGACAGAAGAGACGAAGCGTTTTATATTAGGTTGAAAGGAGAGTTTTGGCCGGTTTTCGCAATTTCAACTTCGGGAGATCATAATTCGGCTCAAACTGCAGCTTCTCTCAGAAAATGAGCACCATTTGATTTGCTGCACTTTTGGTAATATCACGGGTATTTGCATATCTTATTTCAATGAAGGGCTGATGAATAGTATAGCGCGAAATAACAAAAAGTCGACTTCAAATCAACGTTCTTTCTGAACACACTGCTGCTGAAGAAGCTGTCCAGATATTTTGGAAAGTGGGGCCTAGTTAGCGCTAGATTTAGGGAATATGATGGACGAGTGAGGGCTTCAGTCTGCACCTGCTTCAATTACTGGAAGAGGATTTTTGGAAAATGCGCTTGTGCATAGCTGCCCCGAGGCACCCATTTCTGGGTTCTTCCAAATCAACGCTACTTGTGGTGGTTAACCAAGTTTGTTTGTTGAGGAACAGTACTTGTGGATATCCCCTGCAAGAATGGATGCACATCACTTTCTGCCGTTTTAGTTAAAGCGATTTGATCAATTAAAAATTCGAGCAACTCTCACTCTCATTTCTGCATTTCTGAAACTAAGGACAAAGTGTTCAGCCCAATGCTTCACCCTCTTCCTTTGCAGCACACACATTTGCGGTCACCTTCGCTGGGACTTGGCTAAACAAGAGCCCGTGAAGTGAAGACATCTAAGAAGTGCCATTTCGCAGTACTTTGAAACTTCCCTAATAATTCGAAAACCTTGTGGCATTCCACTTAAAACATACATTCATATCTAAGGAGCACAATATGTAAGCTGCATCATGTTGATGCCCTCTGAAATTTGAATTTATTTTGTGAACGCGAACTTTCCTTAACCTAATATATAGTAGGGATACAAACTCCAACCATTTCTTGCATATACAGTAGCGCTCAAAAGTCTTCGGCGAAATGGTCTTTCACTTGGGTTTTTTTCACTTGTAACTTTTTTGCAACTGCACCAATTTAAGAGAAATTTTAGTATGTTGTACTTGGAGACACTGCATACTCAATATATTATTTTGGCGCTCAACGGTATAGGTTGCGCGGTTATATGAATTTTTTTGATTTTGGCATGCCATCGCTATGCCGTCCCGCTGTGCCGCTGTCATCAAAAGTCGTGGTCTTTCTACGAAATATTAATGTTCTCTGCGGCTTGCTCTTTTTGTTTTTGTATAGAAAGCCGTTTTTCTTGAACAAGCCTCTTACTTTTTTTGGGTGGTCTTGTAGTAAATTCTTGTAAAAAATCATGAAAAGTGGCAAGCGGCGCTCAAGTAGAAGGAAATGTTGACAATAGGTTCAGGCACCACATATTAAAATTCTGTCAAATTTAGTCAAGTAGAAAAAAAGTTATGACAAAAAAGTTTTGGCCGAAGACTTTTGAGCGTTACTGTAAATAGGCAATGGCAAGTGCCCCGTAAAAACCACGTCAGATCTTTCTCAACCGAAATTCTCCGTCAAGAGTCATCATTCAAAACAAAATTGCTCGTGCGTAACTGAATGAAACAGTTGGCGTGTCGAGTGAAGAGGTGGATTAATTGCAAGTTTAGTGAGATGAGTAGCCTTTCCGATTAGCAACACCTGCTCTATGCGGGATTGTGTGAAATGCAAAAAGCAACGACGAACATTTTTATCGGATGGAAAACGATTGAAACTATTGCTCGGCGCTAAAGTGCCAGCATAGCCTCATGTGGCTCCCAAAAAGAAGTGAAGGTGGTAGGTAAGCGCTTCAGCAATAAAGAAAAATGGAGAATTGGCTGAAAACCAACGGAAGGAAACCTAGATCGCTCAATCTCACCTAAACACAGTCACAGTACATTTTTCCACTGTAATCTTATTGTTGCAACGTGTTGGTTCAAATTTCTATAACGCGCGCAAACTTCTATTACCACTTATCAGCTATCGATTGGGCGTAAATATTGCGAGGGGTGGAACCTATATTGATGTTCCCAAAGCATTGTCCCGCTCTAGGCAGCGTGTACAATTTTTCAGTAAAGTATCCGCACGAGCAGGATCAAATTAACATAAGTCATAAAGCACTTTCACAAACTAAACCATGACTAATTGAAGAATTTGAAATTGAACAAGTAAGCGTCATAATGGATCATTTTTGCGGTTACTTCCCGAGATATGAACACAAGAATACTGGCAGTGGCAGTTCCCTGTTCAGTCTTTGAAGAGCAAGCAGCAGTTGATAGCCCAAAGGAGTGATCGACCGCGCTCTTTCAATGTCTTAAAAGACACCGGAAAGTAGAGAAATAATACGGTGAGAAAACCGAGAAATAGGAACTTGAAAACACCCCCTATCTCTCGCATGCCTCTGCGTCACTAGCCGGGGGTTGACTGCAGACGGGCGGAGAGGCTGAAACAGCCGCCCGCAAGCGTTGCCCCGCCTCCCCGGCACCTCGCCTGGCTGGATAACTGCAAGACGACACGCCTTGCTGCGGGATCGTGTTAAGACCCCAAACCGCACTTCTTCAATGCGAGTTTCGCTACAGATCACCTTTTCTGAAGTGGGTTTATTTTCAGAGAACATATATTTCCAGTTCTCACTTTCTCCTTACCGCTCCCGGTCCCTTTAATAAATGCCTAACACAGATGATTTCCAGACATTCCAGTGAGATCAAATTATGTTAAGAGTTGGCGATCGCACATTGGTTTTATGCGATCAGGTTTGAGACGGAAACAAAAGATACATTTTGATGGAGCGATAAGACAATGAGAGGCGCATCGCTCTCCTAATCGATACTTATCTGCCAAATCTCCCGATCACCTGATCGCCCAATCGATAAGTATCTTTCCTTTCCCGCCTGATAGCCTGATCGCCCGAACTCTGAACAATGCCTCACATTCCGACATCTCTTTATCGCTGATCAGTCAGCTTTCAAAAAACATCGGCCAACTAGACTGATCGGTATGACTCATTCCGATCTGTTCCCAATTGCAGATTCACTGGGATGGCTGCTGTAAAGGTAGGTCGATCTTTGCCTTTCTGATAAGCTCCAGACAATCATTTGACATCAATGATGGTACTGATGTGGTCACAGTTGTATCTACGAAACGAGAACGTCATCTTCGTTTGAACTGTTGAAAGGGCGTCGAAATGATAACCAAGAAAGGAGAAGAGTGTGCATGAAGAAGTCCCCACTTCGCTGCTTACATACTTAATTCTTTATAAGATGGTGTAAGGCTGCGTTCATACTTTGCGCCGGCAGGGCGTAGCTGCGTTCACAGGCAGCAAGGCAGAGTGGCACATGGGAGGTATAGAGACGACACAGGCAACAAGACAGAGTGGCACAGATGGAGACGCAGAGACACGCAGCCACGCCCCGTCCCAGCACCGCAAAGTATGAACGCCGCTTGACGCTCCGCTTGTATCTTAGTGGTGGTTATTGCTCAGCACGGCTTACTGTCTTTATTTCAAACTGATCAAACTTCAGAGAATTCTACAGAGGTTCCTCTTACAGTGGATTCGAATGACTAGTCATGACGAAAACTCTTGTCAATCACGTTCTTTGTTAGCTTAGACAGCGTTCATAGTTTTGGGAATTTGCGGAGTTCGAGAACTGCGGTATCCGGGGAAAAGGATTAGATAGGTATCGTTTAGGAGAATTGTGAAAATGCGGGGTTGTGGACTTCGCGGAAATGCAGGATTGTGGGATTTGCGAAAATTTTACCTAATCCTCTCGTCTCTTCGTAGCGTGAAAATCGATACGTATCTAATGCTTTTCTGCAAATCCCACAATCCTGCATTTCCACAATTGCGCAAATTCCGCAATTCTCCCAATCGATGCGTATCTTTATCATTTTCCGAAGATTGCGCAATTCTGCAATTCCGCAGATCCCAGAAGTATGAACGTGTCTCACTTAGATTATGATCATTAGCCAGCCGCTATCGTTTCGAGTGCACTTTGAAATGGATATCGATTTTGGGTGTAGAATTGATTTCATGAGTGGGCCTAGTCTTTCACATGCACGCTTTCACATAGCAGCAGGTTTAGGTGTAGAAGCAACCAGAAAAGCTCCTATTTTCAGCATTCTTCCTCTGACGACTCTCTCACCACAGGCTATAACTGCACATATTCAATCGCTGTTCGTACAAGTGCAATGCCGGGTGCTGAAACGGTCGCTTTCGTTTTTGTACAGGTATGATCGCTGCACAAATTGTGCATCAGCACACCAAGCTTAAGGTAAGAAGGAGAGGCAAACTATGAACGAGCCTTCACATGACCTTGAGTCGAGTTCATTGAAAAGTAGGCTTTTGCCAGATTTTGACAAAATTGGGGTCTGAACAAAATCTTTTACGGAATTTTGCAATACTTATGTGGTCCATCTGCAGTATGTTTTCCCATGAAGACACCAGAAAGAGTAAATCTGGCAGATTTTTGAATAATTGGAAGATATGAAAGCTCAGCAGTGCAACAGAAGAGAAACCTCACTCTTTCCCAGTCCCTCTGCATCACCAGCCGGTGGGGTAAATGCAGACGGGCGAGGGACCGCGAAGGCTGTCCCGCTGTACAGGCAACTCTCCCGGCAGATGCGTGGCAGCGCGTTTCGTAGTGCTGCAGGGTCGTGATAAAACCCCAGACCGCGTTTTTCTGATGCCAGTTTCGCCATACATCGCCTGTTCTGGACCGCGATGTTTATTTTTAGAGGACATGTTTTCTCTGTTCTCATTTTCGCCATACCACATGCGGTGCCTTCATAGGCAATGGTAGGCGTAATTCAGTTGTCCACTCATCCCAACCTTTGATGCTGACCAATGGACGTTTTCACAAAAAAAAACAAGCTCATAGAACCATGTATTTTCAATCGATACGGTCCCAATACGATACAATACGAATCACTGTACTCTCATGCTCATTACTCTACACCGCCATTGTTCGACAAAGTCTAATTTATTAGGGGCGGGCCCTGTTGAGGAAGGCGGAACTTGTTGAGAACAATGCCCCCAAATCTCAGGAGCGCACTGCCCACCATGCAATCTTCTTGAGCGCCAGATTTCATTTGGACGCTCACTTCACGAGTTTCTCATTGCCCATATCACCGTCTTCTCATTTCCGCCTCTCGTGAGTCTACCTACCTTTCTCCCGTTTTCCCGCAGTCACCTTCTCCAATTCGTCTATATGCTACTTTAAATGTGCAGTTGACAAACTTTTCTTTGAAGTGAGCAATTTCAATAATGGGACCTAAACCTTTCTCTTTGGCACGGGTCTGTATGATACCTCTCTCTGTTCCCTTCCTTTCCGCTGGTTTTCGGGACTGATTCCCGTGTCCAGCACCTAGTCCTACCGTCTTCACATAATCTTCCTGCCTTCCCCTTTCTCCTTCCCCTCTTTTAATCCAATTTCCTTAAAGGCCTGTCCTATCGCAATGATGGGTGGGGCACCCCTAATGAAAAGTTGTAAACCCAAGCATCTTTGAGGGGTCAATCTTACTCAAGCGCGTGTTTTTGCCAGTGCTACCGCAGTGAGGGAGGGGCCATCCCACTATGGAACTACTTTTACTTAAACCAAAAGAATCCCTCCCTGCCTCCTTAGAGGCTTAAGCAAATATTTACGCTTGAATGTGCAGAATGAACCCACAAAGATTCTTTTCAAGTGTGCAACTTTATATGAGATCCTCCCTCACCCAGTTGCGTTTTGGCCTAAGCCTTAGCGAAGGGAGGAGGGAGCTTCTTCTTTCTCATGGTTCAGGCGAAAATGGTGCCTACAGTAAGGTGTCCCCTTCCCCTGCCCCTCACTGTGATAGCACCGATTTCTCCGCCGAGGCAGACTGCAATTTCGAAGCGTTTTCAGTTGATCGATGAACACGGTACCAAGACGGATCGCGTAAAACTGAAATGCTCCTTGACTCATCGAAAGAAATATCAACGAGGGCATGTGAGTACTAGCTACAAAATTTAGCTTGGGTATCGTTCAGAGTTCGCGATTCGCACGACTCGTGAAATTCAGGCGAATGAAGAAAGATACACATCGAACAAGCGATTTAGCGATCGTGCGAATTACGCGATTTACGCGATTCACGCGATTCAAACCTAAAGGATAAGATACGTATCATTATGGTTAATGATACAGATACGTATCATTATGGTTAATGATACGCCTAAATCGCGCGAGTCGCTCGATCGCCTGGATCGCGAGCTCTGAACAGTACTTTAAGGTGCAACACATGAACTTTGACAATTCCAGTCGGATCTCTTCCTGCTTGTCGATCAGCCGCCACTTGGCAAAATCAGGAACATTGAAATTACGCACAATTGCAAAGAATGTGAGCGAATTATCACGTATACATTAGATGCACTTACTGATTGCTAGCAAACATCATACATAAGTAAACATCTTAACAATTATACTAACTTTATTCGGAGGCGGATGTGATAGCGCGTTGGATCCAGTCATGGTATTAGAATTACTGAAACCAGGTGCGAACTGAACTACGAAATCAGCGACGGGCTCCTTCGCCGCGTGAACATAGCCCATTTGACAGAGTAACCGTGGCTTGGGAGTTTTCATCAAGAGCCATCAGTCTTGCCAACCATTCTGTCAACAGACCCAACATATTGCGTAGTCTAAAAAGTTTTTTCGTATTTTCAAATACCGCTTTTTCCCTCAAAACTGCTTTCCAGAAATTTCTTCTGTACATATATATATGAGTACAAGTCCACACGCATCTATAGGTATTGTTGTCTTCCATCTCCCGGATAACCCTCTTCGGCAGAATAAACATATCAACGGTCAACCTCATTTTCAATACAAAAATTATAAAAAAATTTTTCTTTGAATGGCGTTAGACAGGGAGAGGAAAAGGTGATAATCCGATGGAGCAAGATCAGGGCTATAAGGTGGATGGGGCAGCAATTTTTATCCAAGCACGAGAATTTTTTGGCGAGTCATTTTTTCAATAGTGGTGAAAATTTTTAAAAAATTTTTGTTTCAAAAAATTCTCGAGCTTGGATAAAAATTGCTGTCTTATAGCCCTTATCTTGCTCCATCGAATTATCCCCTTTTCCTTTCCCTGTCTAACGCCATTCAAAGAAAAATGAGGTGACTTTTGATATTTTTATTTTGCCGAAAAGGGTTATCCGGGAGATGGAAGACAACAATACCTATAGATGCGTGTGGACTTGTACTACATATATATGTACAGAAGAAATTTTGTGGAAAGCAGTTCTGAGGGAAAAAGCGGTATTTAAAAATACGAAAAGACTTTTTAGACTACCTAATATATTGACCGATGGCAGTATTTTTGGCAAGGTAGATTCGTTGGCCGACACCGCCAGCCTCGCCCATCAGTCTGAAGACCAGACAAGTTAAAAGCCACACTTTAAATAGTCTTAGGTGGTCACTGTGTCCACCAATGACGACGGTGGTTCTAAATGGCTGAATAGTCAAGGATAAGACCTGCTAATGCCTAGCCTAAAAAATGGATTTGAACCCTCCCTACTACCTTCAATATCCACTATTGTATAATTTCATAAAAAATCGGCAAGGAAACCAGACAAAGGCTGCAACGAAGTGGCTAAAAGGGAAGAGAAGCGATCGCTGCTGATCCTGAAAGAGAAGTTGGAAGCATGATAGAGACGCAGATCACGTGGCTGCCGACGCTCCTAATAGCCACGTGCGACAACGGGTGTGGTTAGTAGTTCGGTCGCCAGACGAAAGCATCATTCAAATTATCACGTATACATTAGATGCACTCATTGAGCTAGTAAGCAGCGAGGCAGAGTGGCACCGGAAGGTGCAGAAACGACGCAGGCAAAGAGGCAGTGAAGCATAGATGGAGACGCAGACCGCGCTTTACCGCCGCCACCTCAGTATGAACGCAGCCTAAAGGTGCGACTTTGCCATATACAGAGATACGCGCACATAAAGGGTACAGATTCACCTCATTTCTTGTAAGGTGTGCCTTCCAAGAGCCCTTACAATTTCAACTGTCGGAACCAGGGCATTCTCAGGTGTCGAAGAAATAGCCTTCTCAGTACGACCCCTCCTACGGTGATCAAATACGACCCCCTTTTTTGACCTCTACAATACCGGTAAGTGTTGCGGGATGGCAGTGTGTTATATTGTTATATATCCTTTCTTGAGGCAAAAAGATATAGATTTTAGTGCTTATCGCTGACCTCTGAAGGTATGACTCCCCCCCCCATCTGGTCCAGTACGACTCCCCTGTCGAGGAATCCTCTACACTCGATGTACCTTGATCGTAATCTCCACAAAACTGATCAACATCAAAAGCTCAGCTTATCTACCCTTTATTCCAGCTGCTGACAACGACAACAAGACCTGGCATTTGCATTCTGTAATGGTGATTGAGCACGATAACTTCTTGCTCTACAGGTCAGATCATTTGATTGTTAAAAAAACAAAACCATTTTTTCAATTTCAGGTTCCCTTGCCGACAATGGCTGAGCGCTGATAACCCGGTAAGGGTGACTTTAACGTAATACAATATTTTTCATAGGTAAAATAGGCCAAGGCAAAACTGCCTAAAACACTTCAGAAAGTGGACGGAATTAGTGAGAACGAGAGCTTGACCTGTTGCAAAGTACATGATGCATATAATCCCATGACAGAATTAGTAACGAGTCAAGGTTAACGACTCAGAAAACCCCCAATAAGCAGGGCTCATAAGTCTCAGCTGGGGATTTCAGTGTTCAGATCTAGTCAAACAGAACTTTTTCGAGAAAGGGTCATAACGATTTTATCGCTATTACCACATGTTGCACCAAAACAGACTCTTTTCCGACATTTTTCCGATTCTATGGCCGAACGCAAATCGTCTTGAAAACGATGATAGGGGTGATGTGGGTAATGAGGACTCCTTTACTGGGTCACGCAAAAAAAGCTGGAGATCTAATAGGACTATAGGTGGCAGAACTTCCGATGAGAAAGCGTGCCCCGGGCTTTGCCCATCAATTCTGAGAATAGACGACGTGAAGGGGGTCTTATTTCTCGGGTTTTCAACATATCATTCCAATTTTTCATCACTTTCGTACTATGGAACACCTCTCGAAAAAATTGTGAGAGTTATCGCGCGTATTACAGAAAGTAGAGGTGCTGGTTTACTCACAAGTGAATAAAAAGAATCAAAACCCTTCACAAATACCAAAAATAAAGCTCCCTGCCATCGGTCCTCGTACGAGTATGGGAGATTGGAAATGAAATTTTGCTCGATGATATCGCGCAAAATGCTACGATATCACCTATTCTTCCCTGGTAGAGCTTCCTTCGCTATTAAAATCGTTGCCTTATCTTCTCTTATCGCAAGTTTCTTTTCCACGTAAGAGCCACGTTGGAAATTTGTTCGTCCGAGGCCAGGTGTGATTCGGCTCGGTGGGCTCAACTCGGCTAGGATCGACCTGGCCGTGGGCGGTGAGCCGTGGAGCTGCATAAAGTGCGATCTTTACAACCATCTAAGGGTCTACCCTGAGAAGGTAAGCGACCAGTTTGATCATCGCGTGGGGTGCCTTTAAGCATGTCGACCTTCATATTTGATGCTCTTTCCATATTCGGCCCGAACTGCTCCATCACTGCCTTTGAAGGAGTCGTCCACGGAAAAAGGAGTATTCTGTTACCCATATATTTATGTTGCATTTGCCTGATAAGGGCCGCTTGCTAAGTTTCACGCGAAAAATGAGAATTTGGTCAAAATACAGCTCCCCAATCTAGGCCGGTTGGGCGGGGCCTCCGAATGAAAGCCCCGTCTCGTCGTCCGCCGCGGTTAGGAAGGGAGAGTGGAAATGTATACGTAACTGTCTGTTCCTACAATGCGTCTCTGGACGCGGCGGACGACAGGGTGGGCACTCGCTGCACCCAGCCGAGACTTCGTGGTGCTGTATCTTAGCCGGATTCACATTTTTCCCGTGAAACTTTGCATACGGCCCTCATTAGACAAATACAACATAAATATATGGGTAACAGAAAATATCATCATTCTGTGGACAATTCCTTCAAGCGGTTCCTAGAAACGAGAGCACCAAGTACTTGTCTACAAGTCACGACTTTTCCTCGATCACTTCCCATCATGAACAGAGTAGAAACATTAGGTTTCGCAAAACAATATTGACTACATAGCGTTGCCGTACTACCTCTTGAGATACGCTGTGCAGTCAACTTCTGTCATAGAGGGGTTCCCCTTCCAATACAATTACGCTCTGAGACGCTATTAGACTCATTTTACATCACACTACTCATTTTCACATTACTCATTTTACAATTTTTTCACCAGGTAATGATCAAATGCAACTATCACTGGGTGTGTGCAGATATGACAGTGAATTGCTTCGCCGCGTTTCACTCGCGGCGCCACCTGTACGACTCACCGTATCGATTGCCCTTGAGAGCCGGCCGAGCGTGACTGTGGCACGTCTGCGCTTCCACTCATGCCACACTGCCTCGCTTGAAGGCTGCCATTCCCTGCCACTTGCACTCGCACCCGCCGCGCCGCTCGCCGCGGGCGGCCACGCGATTCGCTATCATATCTGCACACACCCACTATCACTAGTACCGTGGGTTTCGTCTATCTCCCTGGATGACTTTCTCCATATACGCTACGGGTTGTGTATCGAAGAATCTCCCTAGCCTTGAACTGCTTCGAACTTCAAACTTTCAGAACTGACTAAACTTGAGGGAATTGACGGAACTTCTTAAAAAACATTGTAAATTTCAGAAAACGCCTAGCACCATCCTTCTCGAAGCGGAGGGCGATCCGTTCCCAGTTGTACCAGTCGATCTTTCTCAAGCTTTTGAATAATTGCTATACGAACTTATTAGGGACTGACCGACATTGACCACCGTTACAGAATTTACACGAAGTCATATCGTATAAGAGTAAAGTTTTGTTACTACTTTATTGTTCTGCAAAGCTGTATTGTCAATTTCGCTTTTTTGCGATGTTCTGCTGACGATAAAACTAGAGGTAAGGTAAAACTGTGATCTGGGACGAAATGTTCTCTGTAAACGGGTAGACTTCAAAGGTGATCTGTGAGAAACCCCATTGAAGAGCAGGCCTCGAGGTCTTTATGAAATCCCCTGCGTTTGCTCGCAAACTGCAGTGCATCCATTTTCCGAGTTGCTTTGAGAGCTGGGCAACGATGGCCCCCGCCTGGCATAGCCTCTCGCTGTTTGCATCTACCCATTGTAACTAGAGATGCAAAGTTGGGAAAAGGAAACGAGCGAGAAGAAACTCAACTTCTATTTCTTCGCAGTCAATCGACTGCTATGAGGGTTCGTTTGAGGGGATAACATTCCAGATGTATACCATTTGGATTGCCAAGTCATTGTATAGACCAGATTGCATTCAAATGCCATGGCGATTTCAAATATAAGTAGAATGCGTGGCGCATACCAAACCGAATCGATTAATGCCAAACACTTCATCCATATAACTTAACCCGCAATAATTGTCTATTACATAGTTTCATCTGTATGCATAGGTGCTTCCTCATGGCCTGATATTTTCAAAACATTAAAACATACCAAAATATTACCCTATTAGAGCAACGTATTAAGTTTATTATGGTATCCTGCTGAGTGCCTTGTTCTTGTACTTATTAACGTCATGAGGACGACCCACGATGGTCAATAGAAAACTCAAAAACTGTATATTTTCGGGGCCACTATATCGATGAGCCGAAGGGCACTAGAACCCAGCTAAGATCCTATTTTGGTTACTGGTCAACTTTAGCAGTTATTGCATTTTGTGATGTCCCTCTAATTTCCACCGCACAGATTTTGTTGATGCGTTTTTCGGTGATGTTTCAATGGGCAGGATGCACCTCGTGGAACATTACAATGATTGTGGCAGGCCAATTTGCCACTCGTTGAGTAGCTGTAGCTAAAGCTGTGCTGTAATCCAATCGCATAGTACATCAATCCGTGTCAAAATACACTGCTGGCCCGCCAGTGAGGTCAGAGGCGTTAACGATTCGAATCAAAGATCACATAATATTCAACCTACGCATTCCACATTGGCCGATTACTACCCGATAAGAAGGGCAAGAGAGGAGTGCAAATAACATTCTAATTCACCACAGATTTCATTGGAAGTTACTGGAGTAAAAAAAATCTGCTACGTTTTTGATTTTTCTCGCTATTAGTGTTTTATTTGTGGAGGAAGTACGAAAATTGCCCAATCAAATTTACAGTTCCTTACTATATTAGATGCTATGCCGTAATCTTACTACGCGGTCAATATTAGGCGTCAACAAAAAGTACTTTGCCGTAATTGCACACAGAACCTTCAATCTGGCGCGAAACAATTGGGGATGTATGGAAAATCTTTCGTATGTGACAAATTCCATATTCCTTTGATGTCATGATACTTCTACTTTTACACAGAATTCTTCATCAAGTGAAAATGTTTGATAGTACTATTCTATAATAATTCATGCTGACTTCAGATCTAATTGACTGGTGAAAGATTTGATTAGGGTGAAGAACCCTGAAACATAACTTCGTGTCCAAAAAACTAGAAACTGTTAGATACCAAACTTCGGGCCAAGAAGACGTTGAAAAAAAAACATGGAAACGTACCAAAGTGGGAGTAAATCAGTGAGCAGAGACATGAGTACCATGTTGTTTTGAAAAAAGAAAATTTGGGAGAAAAAAGTCTTTCCATGCACGTGGTACTCCAATTTCTATTTAAAAGAGCACACTGAAATCTGCTCAGTTCTATGACAAGCAATACCCATCACATCCTTGAATCTTTTCGAGTAGTTTTGCTGAATAAGTTTTTAAACTCCAAAAGTTGAAATTTTCAGAAACTGGAAGGGCTGAAGCGGTGTATAACGTGGAGATCTTACAACACTCGCCCATGCCGATCATGCTTTCCATCCCTCCGCGGTCGGTGAATTGGTACCAGGCTCATCTGGCGGGATAAAAACACTAATTTTGCATCGGCTGGGCCAAACAAGTCATTGTCTGGGCCAAATCGCTTTTACCTGCCACCACGATTCTGAATGGAACCAGAATGCGCGGCGCATTCCACAGAAAGGATCGATTTATACCCAAAACTTCTTATCATTTTCTTCAAATTTTCAAATGAAAAAAGTCAATGAATGTCTGATACTCACCTAAAAATATGTCGATACTTTTCACATACGAAACTTTGGGCATAGCAGACTAAAAGGTGATCAATGAATCATTCAGATTATTGCAGAAGCAGCTTCCACTGAAGGAAGTAGCTTTATGACACCCACATTCGTAGTCGTCATTAGCGTAGTCATCGTCAGCACGGTCGTAACACCAAGCGCTACACGGGCTGGTGTGGCATCCCGACTCAACCAAAATGAGACCTGAAAGTAAAGTAGACCTCTACTAATCTTCTAGATTAGATGTTGGCCCTAGGATCAAAATAGTTTATTCGAGGTTGATTCTTTCGGCACACATTCGCCCACCCTTAAGCCATCAGCCGTCCACAAAAGGTAGTCTCCTGTCTCAAGTTAAAAAAACTAAATTTGTGAAAACCTTGAATATCGTGTATTACGCTAAATCATAGTCGTACTTACTGACCTATGTATACGACTAGGACGAGCAACGAAATGCAGAAAAAAAGACGGAGGTCTACGTAGAAGCACGGTCAGAATGATCTGCAACTGTGAAGGGAATCGTCCACGGAAAAATGAGTTTCTTCGTTACCGACATATTCATATTGTATTAGCCTAATAAGGGCTACATGCAAAGTTTCACGCGAAAAAGTGAGAACTCGTTCAAGATAGAGCTCCCCGAATTCTCGGTCGGGTGGGTGGGGCCTCCGAGTAAAAGCCGCGTCCCATCGTCCACTGCAGTTGGGAACGGAGAGTGAAACTGTTCGCGTACCTTCCTGTCCCCACAATGCGTCTCCGATCACGGCGGACGAAGGGTGGGCATTTGCTCGGAGGCCCCGCCCACCCGTCCGAGACTTTGTGCTGCTGCGTCTTAGCCGAATTCACATTTTTTTCGCGCGAAACTTTGCATGCGGCCCACATTAGGTATTTACAAAATAATCATTGGGTCATTCCATGAACAATGTCGTTTCTTTCGAACGAAAAATTTTCTGATAGATTAACAAGTTTGTGCGGCATTTTGCACATCATTCGAGAGCGATTTCTCTGCTCTACAATACGGTATGTACAGTTTTTGGATATGTTGAATGAGGCCGATTTTCAGGCTGGCAAAGGAGTAGGTCCAATCGACAAAAATTGACAAACCGGCAATTAATTAAAACACTACATTTCACTTCAGAAAAATTAACCAATCATGTGTGCCGTGCTTGGACTCGACCTCTTCTAAAAATTCCAACAATTGTTTGATAGATTACTCACGTCGTTATTTCTCCAAATTCCTTTTTTCGAAAGCACTCGCATATATTCAAAATGAAATTTTTCGTTCAAAATCCTTTGCTCAGCATTGTTGTAAGAACCATTCGTTAGGGTTTTCTCTGCTCTATCGAAAACCTGTTTTGGTTTTGTTTTGGCTGCGATCCAGATTGGATTCAAAAATCATGTCATAGGAATCCAGCCGACATTATTTCACAATTTATTTTTTCAACAGATATTCAAGAAATCCGATGAATTATGCTTCCGTACACTACCTATTACCTCTATTTGACGTCTCACCATCCTTTGAACTAAATGATTAGGAAAATTTTCTTGCCGTGACTTGAAGAAATTGCCAAAAATCACCGAGTTGTGGCGAAAAAACCAAAGTTGGAAAACGCGCAAGGCGACCTTCTAAGCAATCAGTTGGTGAACCTTGTAGAAGAGGTCGGGGCTAGGTACGAGACACATGATTGGTTGATTTTCCTAACGTGAAAGGTAGCGTTTTGATTAATTGCCGGTTTGGTCAAATTTTGTCGACCAAATAAACCGCTTCGTCAGCCTGAAAATCGGCTCCATTATGAGGGACAAAAAAACTAAACATATGTTTTTGTAGAGCAGGAAAATCTCTTTCGTATGATATATAAAATGCTACACAAACCTGCAACTTTATGAGAAAAAATTTCGCTCGAAAAAAAAAGCGACTTATGGAATGACCCAATATATGGGTAACAAAGGAACTCATTTTCCCGTGACGATTCCTTCAAACCAAGGGGGTGGGTCATTACACTTGTATAGAGTAGATCTCCCTGATATACACCACATAAACTCCCTTGTAAAAGTCACGACAAAGAAACTGTTGATACACTATGACACAGTATTTTTCCCTGTGGCCTAGCCTTGAAATTCGTAATGGCCAGGTGCACAACTGAGTATTTTTTTGGCCGCATTAGCAAAAAAAAAGCACAGAAATAAATAAACAAAAAGTGACATGGAGAATCGAAATCACCGTACCCATGAGATAACAACGATAAGCACTGATGGCAGATAAATTTGTATGATGTAGAAGCCGATATTCCGCTTGAAAAGAAAATAACTCGTAAGTCGTGAATATTCACCTGAAACTATTATTCTATTTGTGACATTCATGATCTCGTTCATGTTGATTTCTTCCATTTTACTTAATTTTCCTAAGCTCTTTTATGGATCTCTCCAAAATTAATAATCTTCATGAAACTCCACCTTGCCTAATTGTTGCTCAGAAACTCGACTGGTCTTTTCTTTTTTGTAGTTCCAGTTTTCGGTTCCGGGAAGAAAGGATTACCTGGTGTGCGCCTCAGAAGGAAAGCGCTCAAAGTTGTCTCCGAGCACCCCTTCACCGTCAAAAATCCCTTCGGGGGATTCCCTCCAAAAAGTAATGATTGTTATTGGGAAATTATCAAACACACATCGCTAAAGGGTTAATCTAGCAACTGGATTTTCTAATTTTTTTATCAAAAATCAAAAACTAAAAATCAAAAATTGGATCTTCGAGCATTTACAGCTTAGATTTCTCAAGATGATATTTTTTCTCAACATTCTCCCAGAGATATAACAACACTCTCGAGGGAACCTTCAAAATTAAGGAGTATCACCACTCTCTCACAGAATTTGACCATACAGACTTGACGCGAAAATACAAGGTGACGGTCGAAGAGGTGGAGCATCGGGAGAGGCGGTGCCGCGAGGGCACTAGGCGCAAAGAGGCGACAGTCACGTGGTCAGGAGCGCAGAGTGAGATGAAAGTCAACACTAGACGCGAAACTTTGGTCTGCGCTCTTCCCGTTGACAGCTGCTGAAAAGTTGTTTGGCGGGAATTCAAAGGAGTTGCTGTTGCTTCGGTTTTTCAATTCCTGCTTAGCATAAAGTGATTTTTTTTTTGTTTTTTTTTCTGTCTCTGATCAAGCTCCTATCTAGGATAGTGATTTAAAGCGAAATAAGAATCATAAAAATTTCCGTGGACGATTCCCTTGCACTAGTTAAAGAGCACAACGGAAACAGTATCTCGTGAAAATGAGAATGTTTTCTCCTGCGAATTGATGGCTAATAAAAGAGTTCGAAATAATCAGCGCCTGCTAGAAAATATCTTTTCTTGCCTCCAACGAGCTGTTTCCAAAGTGAAAACCGTTTCAACCTAACTTAACGCATGTGAAGCAGCTATTCGAAAAGTCACTCGGAATATTACTACTCGAGTAGATTCTAATCGCCTATAAACCTTGAGTGAACGAAGTAATCAGTTTTTCAAAACGCCATTTTGCAAAAAAAAAGGAGTTCGGCTATAGAAGAGCTCAGGAAAATGTTGCACATGAAAAAATCAATACAATGGTGACCACCCACCTGAGCTGAGCTTTTCTGTTTTATTGCTGATCTTCACCTCGACAAGCACAAATTGTGGCAGCTCGAATTCGGATCGTGTCACGGATTCTTTTGAGGCGAAGACATAGTTTATGTCGAGGATACTGTAGCCGTCTGGAACGCGACGCGTGCAGGCACAGCGCGTCGACTGAAACCGCACATGCATCGCTGCCGCCACCAGCGAGGAACTGTTTTACGTAATCTGACGGCTACTGACCGCAATATGGAAGTGCAGCAGCGACACGTGGCGGTTTAGGAAGGAAAGCAAAGCAAAAAAAAACACGAAAGAAATTTGTCGTCATGCAGATGTTCGAACATGCAATCGATCGGTATTTCGATCGATCAATCAATCGATCGGATTAGATTAGCACACGACAAAGGTATTACGACGAGGTTTATTAGGAGAGACACAGAGAAAATTTCACCTTTCCAATTACAGTATCGTCGATGACATCAGACGACGTTGTGTGCGATATGCAGGAACACTTGCCGCTAAAACCTGTATGAGGGGACGGACAAGGGGAAATTGGTGAGGGGTACGGTGGGAATCAAAACATGGGTCCTCATAATAGTACCTATTTAGACCTGGTGCAACCTGTGTGTGTATGTATGTGTAGTAATTTTCACATATGTTTATGTATATATGTACGGTACACGCCTACACACAGCTACTTCTACAACTACAATACACGCCTAGCGCGTAAAACTACAAGGTGCACCGGTTAGTCCTGTTCGGACCAGTATCTGAACAGGACCATCGAGCGGTTACACCCTTCAAATCACGAATGACCTGAACTTACAGCTTTCAATTTCCAACTTGCATCGTTGTGAATCCATCGGGAACAGCTGCAACTTCATCGGACAGGTTGCTGTGACCGTAAGCCTGAAATTCGTAGTAGACTTGTGGATCCCGCACAGACTTTGCTACGGTAAAACTGACTGATTCTTTAAACCAAACGAATCAGATCTCGAATCAATGACGGTTTGAGGGATACGCAATATGGTGAAAGTTGAACTTTCATTCTCTCTCCCCTACATGAAGCGAACCTTTACTGCTATTCCATGCTTTAGAGATGTCGCAGGTTGCAGCACGCCTTTGCGTGTTGTTAGGTGTGCATAGTGCAATGGCACGTAATCACGAACTTTACGTCATACAGCGTTTTCCCCATCCTTCAAACCACATTGACCCCATCTGCTCAAAATAAAACTTGGTGGAAACCTTTTTGTGGATGAATCATTCCAAAAAGTACATCTACCTCGTACTTATGAAACCCTCATCCATTTTTTAAAAAATTTTTTGAACGAATTTACCATTTCCGATTTCTCACTTCCACCCGAAATCTCTCAAAATACTCTCACCTATTTTCTTCAACCTGTTCTCTCACAAAAAGATCTCTTCTTAAACCCGGAATAAGCCTGTTTTGACGAAAACACTCGAATCCCCTAATGTCTGCCACTCAACTGATCTCCGCCCTTCTTCTAATCCTTTCCGTTCGGATGGAACAGCGCTCGAAACGACGCAAATGGATTCAAACGCGATTATTCAGACGTTGGTGCTGTCTCTTTCGATAAACCATCGTCGACCAAATCCTTACCCATCACAGAATTCATGACCAGTGTTTGACGGATTTGATCGGTAACTATGTACGTATGTCATATCGGCAAATTTTACACTTACGTTTTTGAAACTCTATACGACGTCACTTTCAGCCCTTCGCTGAGTTAAAGCTAAGGTGCTATCAGCATGACTGGGATTTTTATGGCCACTACGTAGCACAACATTAGATGTGGTATATCGCTGCTATTAGGTTGGAACATAATTTCTGTCATGTTTTCCTTGGGGAAAACTGTGGAAGCTTCGGGAGCATTTGGTAGTGGGGGGTATATGAAGCGTCTGAAAAGGGCTTCTGAATAGCACATTCATATTCTCTACGGCTTCAACTAGCAGTGAATTTACGGCAATTTCGCGAAAGGTGCGAAATTCACGAACACCGCCTCGGTTCCTCAGCATGCGAGGCCACTAACAAAATTAACCAGTCGATGGACCCAGGTACTGTCTCTCATATGGCGGCAGCCCGATGGCTCGATCGGCTCACATTGGAACAAGAAAAATTTCAAAAAATTGCCTTGAGAAAAAAACTTTTTTTTTTGAAAGTTTTCAAAAAAATAGGAAACTGTTACCATTCAACACGACAGCCTTTGCCAATCTCTGCTACAGGCAACTGGACACCGTAGCCGCAGATTTTACCGGAAAAATGGACCGAGACTTCTTCCTTCACGACAACGCTGAGCCCACATGTGGCAAAGTTGGCGTGTCAAAGGATCCAGGACCTTGGTTGGACGAAGCTCCCCCACCCACCGTATTCTAAGGAGATGGCCCCAACTGACTACCACCTATTCCGATCTCTGAGCCACTTCCTCGATGGACGGCAGTTCAAAGATGACGATGATCTCAAAATCGGCCTCCAGACTTTCTTCGACCAGAAATCTCCAGACTTCTATAAGCAAGGCATCTATAATCTCACTATTCGTTGGCAATATATTGTTGATCATAATGGTGCATATTTTGTTGATTGAAGTTAGACACAAATAAAGAAAAATAAATTTGAAATTTTTTGTCATTGTGTGACAGAAATTATGTTCCAACCTAATACATCCGCACCTACAGCATCATTGAGCATGAAATGAGCTGTAAATGGGTTGGCAATTGGCGCCTCATTCGTGGAATGCTTATAAAGGGCATAAACAGCTAATCGCAAGGAAATCACGTGCACTGATACGCTTACTGTTACTGTAGGCACGGATGCAATGGGCTGTACCGCGTATAATCCTGACTTATGTCATATATTTTCTGCAATAGATCTTACAAAATTTTGTTCATAAGTGTCAACTCGACTCAAGATATGAGCTATCGGTTCAAATGACCCATGGCGACAGGAAATTTTCAGGCATATAATCGGTATTCCTCTTCGTTGAACGGAATGCAATTTCCCATCATAGAGCCATGAAGAAGGCTATTTGTTCGAGATGCTTTCGAATTGACTGAAGAGAAAAACCACTCGGCTCACCGTTGACTAGTGTAAACGGTGCCGTCGCTATCGATCCGAAGAAAGGAGTTATGTGTGGTGGCCAAGTGAAAAAACGATTTCTTCTCATTTGGGAAGAACGTATCCGGTTTCCATAATCGGTCCAAATAATCGACACCGACCTGAACAAATTTATGATTGTTACAACAAACTCATTCAGTTGCTACATATGGTGGGAGAGGGGGGGGGGCACTTCGTTGAATGTTGTGTATGATGTCTTTACTACACGTATTTCGAATCAACACATTAGATTCACAGGACATACATATACATAGCATACGTGCATACATGGCATCTACGCTACGTAATTGACATGATAAAGCTAGGCCGTATCACTAAGGCATTCAACAAGTTGACCGGATGCCCCCTCCCCCCCCCCCTCCCCACTAGAAAAACACCATTAATAACATGAAAAACTCAATATTTCAACTTCGCGAATGTCGCTTTCACCACATTTGAAGCACCTTTTTCATATAAAGTGTAAATCAATTCAGCAATTCGCCCATTTGAAAAACAAAGTTCTCGGCCACGGTCTGCATTTTCCATTTTCATATTTTTAAAATTCTGGGAAGGTGCGCTTCTTTTTGGCCAGTCTAATTTATCGTTTCATTAATCTGAAAGAATAGTAGTAGGCGTTGTGGAATGCACTTTCTGTAAATGCACACAAACACAGGGGCTTAGGCGGGGATTATTCGGTTCCTGTCTGAGTCATGTTCAAAGATAACCCCAAGGCAACAATTTTGATTATGGTGTACGATCCTGACTTCCTGATTTTATGGGCTTCTGCTGCACTCATAAGATTAGATAGTGCACAGTGGCGTCGTATGGTACTCTGGTACTCATGTACCACAGCGAAAACGTAGCTGTGCGATTTTTTAGGCACAGCTACTTCTAGAGGCCCTACTGGGCAGCCTCCTTGAAACATCGCCAAGATTCTTAAAACTCAAACTTCGCGGCTCCAACGTTGCTGCAATTGTTGGCATTTTTCTACAGAAGTTGACCTTTACACTGAAGGCGGTAGTGAGAGGTGAGGCTACTAACTCCGGAATATCGCTCGCGGCGTCGCACTCGCGGCGCCATCAGTACGACTTGCGAATCGATTGCTCCTGGCAGCCCGGCAGAGCGTGACTGCGTCACCTTCTGCGCTTCCACCCATGCGCTCGCTTGGAGGCTGCCATGCCCCGCCACTTGTACTTGCACCCGCCGCGCCCTCGCCGCGGGCGGCCACGCGATTTTACGGAGTAAGTAGCCTCACCCGATAGTGAGCGCTCTGGGCATCCGAGCCTGTCTTTTCGGTATGTTTTACGAATCAGACGTCCCCAAGATAGAACGTGGAACTATTCAGCCATAGTTTATTAGGACAGTGATCAGGTGT
This sequence comes from Trichostrongylus colubriformis, assembly GCA_963978905.1. Taxonomy (NCBI): domain Eukaryota; kingdom Metazoa; phylum Nematoda; class Chromadorea; order Rhabditida; family Trichostrongylidae; genus Trichostrongylus; species Trichostrongylus colubriformis. The sequence continues at coordinate 19,988,164 of OZ022259.1, read as the reverse complement.
CAAGGGAAAAGGGACTCTTTAGAGTTCCTATTATACATTAGCCGCCTCGTCATCTGCTTTGGTTTTGTGACTGTTGTCATGACTTTAAATCATTTCGAAAAGGTACCGAACGATACTGACTGCAATGAGCTAACAAAATAACAGTTTGAACAAAAGAATAACGTAAATAAGATCGATCCCAGGTATTCACAAACCCCGTATGGGATCTTCACGATTTTTTCCTACAATGTTGCAAGAGTTGCTCGCAGGCGAAAAAAAAACCGAAAAATTATTCGCAATCATTTTGGAGATAGTTGCTCAACCGCATAACTTTTTCGTGAAGTCAATTTACCAAAAAATTATCCAACTGGTGATTCATCTTACGCTCCGTCGCAAAAGACCAATGCTCTGAAGAAGGAGAACACGCCAAAGCGTCAGTTGCTCAACTCAATTTTATTTCAATAATCCATTTTGAAAAGTTCCATGGATCAAATGTTGGAAAAGGGAGTGGACCATGATTCCCATGATGTAAAATCCTAAATTCATCGCGAAAATCTTGCACTTAGGTGGAGATCATCCCTAGAAAGAAGCGCGTCGATGCCCTCAGGGAACCTCTGTTCGTCAATCTTTGCGCTACTTTTTGATGTATATGTCGTTCTCGATCGGATTTGCATACGAAGAAGGTATGCCCGTCACAATCAAATTCCACTTAGGCGAGTTCCGGTCGAAAGCACTCGGAGAACGACTCTTGGACCACCATTTTCCAATCTTCTCATGTGTCAGACCAGCAAATGGAAATGGCATCTTTTTGGCAGAGATTCGAATACTTATTGATCGCCATCTCAAAGGTAATAACAATGAGGAAAGGGTCGGGCGAAACGTATCGGTGGATTGGTAGACTGGCTGCTGAGGCACAGTAGATTCATTGAACAACTTTCATGACCCAAATCTTGAACGCGAGCTCCCCTTTTGACAATTCCGCAATGGGCATTCCAGACTTTTTCGTCCCAGGCGATTTTCCCCCCTTTTCCCTTTAAAAGCAGTACTCAACCCCATCTCGTTCCACTCTGTTCACTTTTTTCCCCAGATACCGATCAATACGCGTCAAACTCACAGTAAGTGACGAGATCTGCTTTGCCATGCCGAGATCCAATGCACCAAATGCAAGCCTAGGATCTTGCCATGTTTGTCGCATATAGAAATCTAGCGTAAAATCCTGAAATACGAAAAAAATACTTCTTACTACGAAGTGGAAAATCGATCACTCAATATCCGAAAATTCACACTTATATACTATTTTACTCCGGCCTGAGAAATATTACCATAAATTTAACGGCAGCAAATTCATCATAGCAAGCTCATGTGAATTCCGTTTATAGGGTCTTTTTGAAAGGATAAAGTTTTTTGACGTTGAGCAAATCTTTCTGCGGTATGCGCCGCGCATTCTAATTCTATTCAGAATCGTAGTGGCAGGTGAATGCGATTTGGCCCATACAGTGACTTGTGAGGGTCAGCCGATGTTCAAGTCAGTGCCCTTACCTTTCCAAACGAGTCAGATACCAATTCGCCTACCCCGGAGATGGAGGGCTTTGTTGGCCAGAGAGGCCGCTGATGTGGGATTTAATCCCCGCACCATGAGAGTTTGAGTACGCCCCGCCTGTCACTGCACCACCTTTGCCATGAATCGTTTTACTGGAGTGGGATGCTGGCTACCTACAGTCCATTTCGGAGCACCTGATAGGGCCTACGGACATAGATGAGAGTGTATCAAACTCTCTCACTCTGTCACACACTCTCACTTCTGCTGCACACCCTCACTCCCGCCACTCATGTCCATAGGCCACGCCCTACCAAGCGCTCCGAAATGGAGTATAACTATCTTTCGCTCGGAGCGGCACGGCTGCATACCATTCATTACGAAGGAAGGGTAAGCCGTTAGTATGGCAGGACGGGGATGTGCGCGATCCTTCACAGTGAAAGAAGAACACATCAAGTGAGATTCCCTGAACATGAGTAACAGTGAGTATTACATCAAGTAAAAAGCTAACATTGCGCCCATTCACCGGTTCCCATCAGAATGCATTGCAATGAAAATCATAAGTAAATAGAAAGAAATTGGGTGCAGTACAAATTTGTTGCATGATTTATGGATCATTCTGTAAAATTTAACAGCTTTACAACGAGTATTGTTCTTCCTCGAAGCCTCAGTCAGTCTAAATGCGTGAAAAATGACAAGAGGCTCCAAAATTTTTTTTTCAGAGGTCTTTTGAACCTTTAAGGCCTTTCAAAAATGAAATTTTGGTGCCTCACATTGCTTTTCACACATTGACCTTCACAACGGATGAAGAAGAGATTGTGCACGGAGAAATGAGTTCTTCTTTTACTCTCATATTCATGTTATATTTGCTTACTACGGGCCGCATGCAACGTTTCACGCATAAAAGTGAGAACCCGGCTAAGATACAGCACCTCAAAGTGATGGCCGAGGGGCAAGGGCTTCAGAGTAAATCCCCCCCCCCCACCCCCTCGTACGCCGCGATCCGGAACAAAGAGTGGGACTGTTTATGTTCTAGTCCCACTGTACGTCTCCGACCGCGGTGGACGACGGGGTGAGCATTTACACAGAGGCTCTAACCCCTCGGCTGTCACTTTGGAGCTGTATCTTAGCCGAAGTCTCACTTTTTCGCGTGAAACTTTGCATGCGACCCAATTAGGCAAATACAACATAGTTATATGCATAACAGAAAAATTCAATTTTCCGTGCACGATTCCTCTGAGCTCTTTCTTCGAAAGAAAGATGCCAATTCCGACTTTTGGAAATATTCAAATAGGATGCTCTGTGATCTGTTATCTACTGACGTCGTTGAAGTTCCCCTGGAAAGCACGAAGAGGTAACCCAGTTTGCCTGGCACTCTCGGCGAGCAAAAAAAAATGGACGTCAGCAAGTGTTCGCTATGCTTGCGACAATGATGAATTGGTAGCGAAAACTGCCGTTCAATCAATTGCGCGTTCGATTGGCGCTTTCTCGTGAAATCCTCACTACAGATCACACACACCCCACCAAAGTCCATGCTGCTGGTCCTTAAATTTGGCTAGGAGAACGACTCTAATGATAGTGATGTCAAAAAAAAAAAAAAAACTACAAAGGATGGGTAAGTTTCATAGGAAGGAACTACTTCACGCGGATATTAGCGATGGAAAAGAGGATACTCTCAGGCTTCGCTCGATACAATTGGCGTGCTCCACGTATTTGCAATTTGGGCAGCATTGAGAAGGCAAGCAGATCCACTCCATAAATTGACTTTTATGGTGATTAATTGCCTTGCCACAATGAGTGGAAGTGATCCATATCGTTAGGTCGAAATTTCGCGTCGCACTCGCGGTGCGCATTAGCACCAGTTGCCGCGGCCGGCGTGGATTCCGATTTGGACGCCATGGGCTTATGTTGTGCTGTTCTTCAAAGAAACAGGTAATAACAACAGTAAAAAGGAGAGGAGGGCAACGTACGTAATCACAAGCCAAAAGTAATTCGCACCCGCCGCGCCGTCCACCGGAGCGGCAGCGCGAAATTTCGACCTAACGAAACACACCCGAATGGATGGCAGTTTTGGATATGGATTCAGTGGATAAAATTTGATAGTATGATCCACGGATGTTTACGAGTGTTATAGCCACTTCTCGCTGCTTTGTTCAGTCCCACCACTATTCAAAATTATTACTCGATTGTCTAGTTCGAGTAGCTACTCCAAGCTACTCACAATTTGCCTTCGTTATAGCTGCACCCAACCTACTACAGTGTTTGTAAATGCAAGAAAAATTAGGAAAATTCATTTTACGCACAACAAATTCTGAAACTCACCATATCCACTTCGGAAACGGCACTAATTGATGATACATGAATAGTGATACCTACATCGACCGGTTTGTCACCATACCTGCAATATTTTGAAATGATATTGTTAGAATACGGTTCCATTTGTTTCACCTCGTTTCGGTTGATTCGATAATTTTTGTTTGACCCGTATGTAATAACAAACATGCACTTGTGTACCGTACCGTGCAAGTGAATAAATAAATAAACAAATAAGTTGAATAGCTAAGAACTTCGTGAACCGCTTGCAGCGTATAGGTGTTGGTTCAATTACGCGACATGGCATGCATTATGACAAGTTGCTTGCACCACACTGACACTTTCCATAAATGTTCGAACACGTGCTCCGCGAAATGGATTTTGGCCACGCTTCACCGCGTTACGAGTTTTTTGATTTTTTGATTCCCGTAGGAGGTATCCTTGAGAGCATCTACTGCAGTGGATACGGTGTTACTTATAAGACACGAAACGATGACCCTAACTCGCACGCACCGCATGACGCGTCGCTGCCACAGTCCATTTTTTGTCTAATCAGTTTCACGAAAAAAAAAGTTGCAATGATTGAAAGAGATTGATGACATCGTCCATTCGTGAGCGGATGGCATGATGGGGTGGAGGGGGGGGGGGGGGTAAGAGACTCTCAGAAATAAGTTGTGATTCACCGCAGGAGACTAATTATTGAAAGACATACGATGCTGTAGTAGATAAAACCTTTATTAATTATTTGTATGTTCAAAAATCAACTTCTGAGCATTTCTGAGGAATGACTCCGGGAGGATTGCTATGTATTTAACAGTAAGGATCATTACCAAAGAAGTCCGTTTTTTTTTAACAAAAAAATCAGACGCGCTAAGTTCACATAAATTCAATTGAGCGGATTCAAATTTATGGAGGGATGGTGAAAATCACAATGAGATACACACTAGGACAGGAACGGGTTGAAAAATCCTCGAGGACATCGTATCTGGGGATGGAAAATAAGAGCTCGTTTTTTTTTTTTGAAAATCCCCCATTAAACCTTCGATGACCATCTCTTTTCAGGTGGTGTCTGGAGCGATAAGGTGATTCTTGAAAAGGACAAGGTCGGCAATCGACAGCTATGTCCATTACTGGTAGCGTCTATCGGCCAAATTTCTCGTGATATTCGAGAACACTTTCTATTCTTTTTTCAAAAATTTGCATCGGCCTAGCCTATACCCTGGTTCACTCTTTTTTGCATCTTCGCACTACGCGGCGCATCTGACTTCTGTGGGTATATACTCTTATGCTCTTATGTCGGGATTTCGCATGACGGCGAGCGGCGTGCGACGCAGTGTGTGCCAGCTATGCGCATCGCGGTACTTGGGTCTTAAAACGATTACACGGTAATGCTGGGGGCGCGATACGCAGTTGACTTGTAATCGCATAGGGACCCAACTATATGGTGCCCTCACCTCGTCCGCCTGCTTCGCTTGCGACATGCCGCGGTGCGGAATCCTGACATAAGGGTACACATCCGACTTCTATCAATACCAGAAAGACACGATTTGGCCTATTCGTTAGTTTCTATCCCAATCGATCTTCAGCTGGATGTTTTTATTTTCCCACACACACCTGGTGCCGAGCAACTGAGCTCAAGGATCAAGATGCCATTTTTTTCAGTACAAGCCAACCAAAGAATTTTAGGACAACAAGTTTCAAAAATTGAGATTTATGTAAGCTGATGTAGCCACTGTGGTCATCACCTGTTCGCGGACCCTGCGCGAACAATTTTGCAAATTTCGGCGCTTGATTAACGTGCGAGGTGCCTAAGGGCAGCGCAACGCAGAATGTGTCCAGGTGAGGAGATAATCTGCCATGGAGACCACCTGGGAAAACCTGCGAGGGAAAAAATTGTTGTTATCTGCTGAACTTATGAAAATAACTAGCTCGTTCAGCTGTATAGACTGGTGGGTGATCAATCACTTGCATGAGGGCTGTCCATTGCCCTGTTGAACAAGGGCAGCGCTCAGAAATCCATTCTCACATGACCGACTCTTTTCCATTACCTCATCCCGTCACACCGCTTTACTTGCCACCCGTAAGCACCCAATCGCGTCATAAAGCGATGCCTCGATGAGCTGTCATGTTGACCGGGTGGACAACAAAGGTGTGAGATGGATTCGTGACAGCTATGGAGCTTTGTTTAGATGAAACTGGAACCAGGAGGAACTTGCAGTATTTTCCACGACAAATTTATGCTATTAAATCAATAAACAGCAACCTGCGCTTCGTGACCCCGCTGAGAGACTGGCTTGTTCTTGAACGATCCCTGGCCTTAAAAACTCAGTGGAAAGGGTATGGAGGATGATGGCAAAGGATAGACCTCTCAGCACACTCTAGTATCATCAACTACAACCGGTGAACACCAGAAAAGACAGTAGACACGGTGAAAATCGACTGCGATCTATTACAAATCTACAGAATTTCGTCAACGATCTGGTAAAGAAAATATGCCATCACGATCAAATTTTGGATTGCGAGAATTAATAAAGTCAAGAATGGCACTTTTACCGTGCATAGTATCAGCGAATTTTTTCTGACGCAGGTTTTCGTCGAGAACCCGGAAAAAGTGGTAATCCGTCAGGGATAGGTCTGGGGAATAAGGGTCGCAAGTCACCCGGCAAAAACTGGTGCAGTTGAGCATTGAGATTCTCCCTCACCCCCTTATTCCCCATACCTATACCTGACGGATTACCACTTTTTCCGGGTTCTCGATGCAAAGCTGCGTCAGAAGGAGCTCGTCGATACGATGCAGGTTGAAAATGCCAACGCTGACTTTATTAATTTTCGCAATTCAGAATTTCATCATGATTGTTCTTTACCAGATCGTTGACAAGTTTGTGTAGATTCGAATGGTTTTTATTTCGACCAATAAATTTGTGTATGAGTGAAGTTATGGCGCTTTGAAAAAAGTGGTCCGTTTTGGCCATTTATTCTGCACACACCTAATACATCGCCGCGAATCAATTGGCCAGGCTGTGCTATGGAGTTTCTGTCTTATAGAAATCGTCTACAGAAAAGTGAGTTTCTTTGTTAACCATATATTTATGTATTTGTCTAATAAGGGCCGCGTGCCAAGTTTCACACGAAAAGTGTGATTTCGGATGAAGTACAGCCTCCCAAATTATCGATCGAGTGGGCGGGGCCTCCGAATAAAAGCCTCGTCCGGTCGTCCAATGCGGTTGGGAACGGAGAGTGGGACTGTGAACGTAACTTTTTGTTCCCACAGTGCGTCTTCGACCGCGGCGGACGACGGGGTGTGCACTTTCTTAGAGGCCCCGCCCACCCGACAGAGACTTTAAGAGGCTGTATCTTAGCCGGATCCATATTTTTCCGCGTGAAACTTTGCATGTGGCCCACTATATGCAAATATAACACAAATATATGGGTAGCAGATGAACTCATATTTCCGTGGACGATTTCTTCAAGAAAACAGCAAAAACCTTCGCTTTAGTTTTGATTCGAAGCTGGTACATCTAGCTATTACACTGTCCAATTTGACCATCATCGGTGTAAAAGGAGTATAAAGATTGGAAAAAACCATAAAAATGATTTAAATCTCAAGAATAAAAAAAACAAGCTGCAAAAGAAGAGAATGTAGAGAAACTTCGCTGATGGATATGAATGCGGAATTGTAAATATGACGCCATATGGCGAACGCCTACAGCTTAAATGCGCAGCTAGGTGGATCAGCAGTTAGGTGATATGGGGTTCTAAAAGTGTGATTCTATGAACTAGGGGCCAAAGTTCAAGAGAGAGAGGGTAGGACATAAATGATGGCCGAATGGATGAAATCAAACCCCGAGTAGTGGAGCGCAGAAGACGAAGCCTTGCCGAGTTTCCCTATGAGACCGGCGTTCATAATTCCACCGTTAGCCGAATTCTGTCCAAAGGATGGCTAAGAAAAAGCGCGATTCGGTACCTCATCTCTTTACCGAAGCACAAGTTCTAGGATCGAATTCATGCCTACAGTATCATGGAACGGTGCTGTAGAACCAATGTTGCTCACGACTGCTAAAAGGGTCCTAAATTCTGCTCATTTTATTAAAAAAAAACCGTTTGCATGTTTGTGTGGCATGTGTTTTATTACAGAGGTGTATAAAGTATAAATAAATGCATCAAAGAGGCGGACATCATAAGGAATCATCAAAAGCAAAAAACAGAAATTATACGTTCTCAAAGGCCCGGCTGGTGAGCCTGTCTTATTGGGTAGGACGAAAATCGGAGAACACAACGTGGCTGGAGCTGATCCAAGAATGGACCTGGCTCAATTACACGAGCAGTACTTCATCTTCTTTCCGAATTGAATTTGGAAACGAAAGTAAGCAAGTTCAAGACAAACCTCGGCCGCAGCCGCTTGTCGTATATCGTCTTATTCGTCAACCTATCCAGCACTGTCGACAGTTGTGAAGTATCGACAATTACGTCCCTATAAAGGAGATTTTATTTAATTCCGAAGATAATTCAGAAAAACACTAAGAACAATTTCCAGGCCCCTTCACTGAATGTAATTTCGTTTAAAAAATTTTGAAAATTTTCTTACAAAGCATTTTCTTACAAGACTGTTAACAAGCCAAATCATGATCGTTAATGATCATGAACCAATTATGAATTTTAACCATTTTATGGTCCAGAAAATGATACTGTGCCGCAAGTTACCAGAAATTTGCTGAATCCCGTTATCCGGTAAGATAAAACTTAGCTCACATTCTAATATAAGGTTCTAATAACAGAAAAAACATAATTTCCACTTATGACAATATTCTAAGTCGCCATACCAAGGATTTGTATTCCATAATCATCACTAGTGCATCTTACCCGTGGGTCAAATATGTAAAAAGAAGCTTCGCTGCAAATACACACAGTACGCCCAACTGTACGGCAAATATGTTGAAAAAAAAGCAAAAGCAAAAAATTCAAAACTCATGGTACGGCAAATGTTTTGAAATAGACCTTCCACTCCTTTCTGGAAATTTTCTTGATTCCGCACTGTCCTACCTTTTTTCTTTTGTTCTGTATCGTGTGCGTTGATCACTGGCACTCGCTTCACGTTTTCTACCGTTCCGGTGTTAATGCAATTATGGAGGGGGGAAAGGGGTTAGGGGAGGGCAATTCATTTCGTATCACATCTGATACCATTCTACAACCATCGATTTGCAGATTAGAAGTACACTTTACCTGAATCCTGATTAAAAGAGCTAGGGGTTCCCTCTAAAGTAAGGCTAAGGCAAAAAACCTCAACAAAAATAGCGCTCGACACCGAACACAGTGAAGTACCCCCTCCCAACTACATTAGCATTCCCATTTCCTCATCGTTACCCTGCCGTCCTCTTCGATCTCCATCTCAATAACAGTGACTATCCAGGTTAATTAACAAATAAAAAAGAAACTTTGATTCAAGCTTATCACTCATGTATGTATGTTGCTATTTTTATGCCCATGTATTGTTATTTAGATATTTCTCGCTTTACAATTAAGCCAGTAACACTCGCACACCCAATTAAAGTTAATTCAAGACGAGCAGCAGTAAACAATCAGGAGGCGATCTCTTTCAGCTATTGAAATTGATGTCCCTCGAATTCCAAGAGATCGATGTTCTGGAGACGGGGAACAGTGAAAGGGACGAGTTGATATGAGAACACAGCCCAGCAGTCCCAACACTTGTACCAACGAACAAAACACGTGTGCCTGTGTGATATGTTACTGCTATACACTCTGACGTTAATTAGAACAGACAGCGCTGATCACGTGACGTCATCAGTGAAACTGATATCTCTTGTCAAAAATCACGATTTTTATCCTTATGATGGTCACAGAATTATGAAAAATGTCATCAGCGGACTACTGTAGTGGTATCAACGCGTCTAAGCGGAAGTTCTAAAACGGTGCCCTTATTCCCTCCTCTAAAGCTTACACAGGTAAAAATATACGTCTCGGTGTGCAAATTGGCTCCTCAAAGATCCCTCCAAGATGCTTAAATGTGCAACTTTTTATAATATGCCCCCGCCTTAGCACCTCTGAAAATTCTCACCGAAATTCGTCCATGAGCAACCAGGGCAACCCCCACTCCTCATTTCAAAACCGAAGTGATTGAGTCTCTTCTACTTCAGGATTACTCAGCTGATTTCCTCTTTTGACTCTGTTAGGTCAAAAGAACTGAAGAACTTCCGCCTGAATTATATACGAACCGATCAAATATTTCAAAGCATAGTGTCAGCACGTGAAGATCCCGCTCCCTATGGCAACATTTGCCGGTATCCTTGAAAAAAGTGCATCACGTAAAAACCTCCTTCTAGAAGTATTCACCACATGATTAGTATTTCCAGGAGATGAATTTCCGGACTTTGGCAAGAATTTAGGAGTATAAGAATTAGGAGTACCGCGATTCGATAAACAAACGGCTGGAAAAGAACTTGAGTCGAAAACCTTCTGAAAATTCTCATGAAACAAGTAACGGAACAATGTCGTGGCAATGACCGAGGGTAGGGACGCCATCGAATATTTTAAGGATTTGCGATTAAATCTAGCCCCTCCCAAATTTCACCCATCAGGATGGGGTTGTTTGTTGTCATACTTGACAGTAACATTACGTTGCTACTATGTTTTATTATATAGATATTATCAGAAATTATCATATAGTGCCGCGTATCATTATTATTACTATTACAACTATTATTTATTCTAACTGAACCGAAGGATAAGGCCGACTTCATACTTTGTGGCACCGGCACTGGTGGCGTCAAATTGCCGCCGTCGCCGCCGGTGCCGCAAAAGATGAACGCAGCCTAACGCAGATTTATTCTATTTCACTTTTTTCTTTTATGTGATAGAAAGGTATATAACTTCTGAAAATGTTAGCCCATGCAATACAATATATTAAATGCATTAAATATTCCCACAAATACCGCAAAAGCCCATAACAAATACTTGAGGATCGTTTTCGCTTTCCTCAGTAGTCTTTCTAATAACAACAACTAGACTTATTTTATTGTGGTGAAAATTTTATTGCTGCTTGTGAAGTGGTCTTTACCGAATCTCTTTCAAGTCTTTATGAGCTGCTTTATGATTCCACAAATTTCACAGTTGGTTCAAGGTATACTGAAAAAGTGCTAAATGTTATATTGCTGGTTAGCTAACTAAGCTCATTCTGAGATCGTTCCACTTTTCAGACTGTCTCATGATGACCATATTCTTTCTACCTATCACCAAAGTATATTAAAATGAGTAAATCTGCATGGACCACTTATTGTACGGTAAGATAGTTATAAAATTAACATTAGTAAGTGATGTACTGTAAATATTATAGTAAAAGAGGTAGTAGTTTGAGTAATACATATGATGTTATGAGAACTGAAAGTCTTTTGTCAGTCAGCCTTTTAATCTCCAGCTCCGTCCTAGTGCAATTTGTGGTGCGCCTTTTTAATATTCATTTGGCATAAGATAATTTCTCTCAAAATGATAGCCCAGAAATATTGGCATTAATATTCATTTGCAATAGAATTTCTCGCAAAAGGGTAGCCTAGAAATATTGACATTAATAATCATTTGCAATACAAGGATTTCTCGCAAAATGGTAGCCCAGAAATATTGACACCACAAGGTCGATGCCATTTGCGAATTATGGAATACCGTCATCAAACTGTCCGTAATAGAACTGAGTAAGATTATCCACACGTTACAAGGATCTCGAATAACCCTAGGTCAGCAGTTGTGAGTATCGCTACCGTTTCAGTAGGAGAGATTAATGTTACACTGTGTAGTCGTTACATATATTAATATTGATAATATTACGTTGCTATCACGTTTTATCACATGTTTTTATATACTATGACATATTACTACATGTTATCGTGTTCGTATAGCTGTAATTTCTAATTGAACTTTGGATGAATAAAATTTACACTGATTTTCAATGCTCCTTCGTCTTTTATGAGCCTTTTTCACTTATGGGGTCCATACACAGGATCGATTCTCGTTCTGATTAATTTAGCCCTTCTGCTCTGAATAATACAAGTAATTTGGAATAACGAAGACCGATGGTTGCAGAATTCACTGGTTTTGCTGGTCGCTACGCTCTTAAAACGCTACGATTCTCAATGGAGGCTAAGCATGGGCCAACGAGGAAATTAGCTGCCAGTCATCAGGTCTTCAGATAGGATTCCATTCAGTTGGGCAAAAATTTCACTTCAAAAATCAGATGATATGGCAAAACGCTCCTATTCAGAGTTATCACTAATTCCTCTGCACAGCCCCCCCCCTCTACCCTCCATATCCTTTGCCATTTTCTGTTTGATTTCTCCATAATATTACTATTCCACCTCACACCAAATGGAATTGATCGCAATCACCTATCAGAAAAGCTTTCGACTACAAAAACTCATAAATGCCAAACTTTGAAGCTCACAAGAGCCAAAAATGATTTAAGACCATACAGATCAGAATTTCACAACCCTGCAAGTTAGTGTTTTTTCCATTATCAAACTGTCATCATTTCTCTACTTTTCGTCACTTTGCGATCGTTCCAACCCAGAAATTCATGAAGTCTTACCATCAGAGTGGGCCGTTTTATGATCACTATGCTCAACATCTTGAAATCATTGCCGACGAACAGACAGCCTCATAAGCTTAATTTAAACCAGATTCACTCCACAGAGTTTACTCTTCCTCTCCACTATGACTCTTGGTCTACCCTTTCGACGACGTAAACACAACATGTGTCCAGGAATTACCGGCCAACTTCATTTACTTGCTTCATAACAAAGGGCACTTCAGTAAGAGGCTGCAGATATCATGGCACCAATTCTTCAAAAAAGAAATGCATTTTTTGCAGCCGAAAAAAGAGGAAGAGTAGAAAGGGAAGAACATGCTGCTCCAGCTAAATGCACATTTATTTGAAAAAAAAAGCATAAACGCCGTAACGAAGTAAACAAGTAGGTTATACCCCTATTTTGGCCAAAATTTGAAAACTGAGGTAAAAAATTGACTAGTGTTCAACTGTCTCAATGTTTTTTATCATTGAAAGCGTATGTAAATTTTTTCTAAGGGGATAATAAATAAATTCAGCATGGTATACAGATGTAATATGAATGTAAATAATAATAAATATAATATGAATAGACATAATTATATTGAACAAAAAAACAGACATGTACAGAATTTCTGACTAATGTTCAGCTCTCTAAATGTTTTTTATTGATGAAATAATATTTATGTAAATTTTTTGAGGAGATTATAAATCAATATAGCATAGTATACAAATATATATAATATAATTATATTAGGTTGGTGAAAAAGTCCTGGGACACTGAGAACTTTTCTTTCAAATTTTAAAAACTTTATTTCTTCGTCATTTCAAATCACAAAGTAATCACCTTCTGCCTCGATAACACTTTGCCATTTTTTGGGCAGATCACGAATACCTTTTCTCCAGAAGGAAGCTGGCTGTGAGTCGAAGAAGCGCGTCACCTCCGATTCAAGTTGAGCTTGATCATTAAATTCCTTATCTCTGAGATTTTGTTTGAGGGCCCTAAATAGGTGATAATCGGAAGGGGCAAGGTCGGGCGAATACGGAGGGTGAGGCAGTACTTCCCATCCAAGCTCCTCCAACTTCTCCCGAGACATTCTTGCAACATGAGGGCGTGCGTTGTCATGAAGAAAGTAAACTTTGTTTCGTCCTGGCCGCTTTTGTTGCATTGCCTCGCTCAACTTCTGCAGCTGATTAGACTAGATGCTTGCGGTTACTGTGGTACCACTTTCGAGAAATTCGTGGCAAAGCATTCCTTGTGAGTCCCACCAACAGTACAGAATCACCTTTTCTTGATGGGTGTCTGTCTTCGATTGAGTCGGAGCCGCTTCTCCTTAGGGAAACCACTGGACTCTCCTGCTATGATTCGCGTAGAAGACCCAGGATTCATCCCCTGTAACGACCCCTCCCAGAAAGTCCTTGATCCGGAATCGACTGAGGAGAGACTGAGCGATGCTTAACCTCGATGACCGATCTGAATCGCTCAGTTCGTGGGACACCCAAGTCGAAATAAGTCGAAATAAGTTCAGTGTTATCTACGAATGTGTGGCTATTGATCTGTAACGTCGATCGACCCACGGATCCTTTTTTCGAATTTTAACTTTTTTTTGAAATTGGTGTCCCAGGACTTTTTCACCAACCTAATAACATTAAATATAATATGAATAGATAATGAACAAAAAAATCAGACATGTAGAGAATTTCTCAGAGATATACTGGACATCTCCGACACAGCGTATTCCTTCACAGTTTAGATCAATCAAGCACTAAATCAAATTTTTTAAAGGACTTTCGCACGAATGGGAGTTTTTCTTGAAACTGAGTGTTTTCTTTAGAGAAATTCATATTTATCAGTCTGTAAAACTCACTCTTCTTGTGCACAAGAGACCACGAGGAGGATGGATACGACGACCAATCGAAATAAACTGGATATCCGCATGATTACTGTAGGATGGGGCTAATAGATACGGTAGACGGAGGTGCGGTCTAAGCGACCATACTGGACGCTTGCCAAGATCAGGTACAGCCGAAATTGGAGCGTTAGCCGGATGTTCGTGGGCAGAACGACGACGACGACGGCGTAAAACTGTGCGCGGCGTCTGATCAGCTGGAGACGGCGGAAGAGGCTTGTCGTACACGAGTCCGTTGGCGCAACACTGGCAACCAACTGTTGGCCTCGGGCAGGTGTAGGCGGAGCCTCTCGGTGAATGAGTGTGTGTCGATGTGCCCCTAAACGATCGATTCCCATTTAAAAAACACATCAGTTCAATTCGGTTCGAAAAGCCAGTACGTGACTTGTAGAACATTTGAGATAAGCTGCTAAAAAGGGAGAATATCGGATAGAATCATGCAATCATTTGCTGAACAGAAAATTGCTTTTAAATGTTCCAGAAGAAAGGTGAGATCAATGAGCGTACATTATATGATGACAAAAATAACAAATAGGTTATAATCATTCCGGAAAACACTTCCAAAGACCGTCAGTCAACATTGGCCAAAATACAGCCCTCAACCCGTTGAGAAAGCCAGGATACAGCAAGTGCAAGATTCCAATCCTTTTCAAACAGTCAGAAGGACGACGAAAATTGAGGGGATAAGATATCTGTTAAGTGTTTGATGATCATTCAATACAACTGCTTCAAATTCAAATCTAATTATTTCAGCTTGTTTCATCAAAACCCATTAACTTCGAATCATCAATACAATCATATACTGTTAAAAACAAGGAAAAGCCTAAAGCATGGCTTGCCAATGACTGGTTGGAATTTTGAAGGCGCCAGCAGCCAGATTATAATTCTAGATTGAAAATAGAAGTAGTGATACTGGACAGTATGTCACTGACGGGAAAACAAATGAACTGGAGACACCAGTAATCAGTCCCGAAGGAATCGTCCACGGGGAAATGAATTTTACTGTCACCCATATATTTATGTTGCATTCGCCTAATGAAGAACGTATGCAAAATTTCACGCGAAGAAATGTAAATCCGGCTAAGATGCAAAACCACAAAGTCTCGGCCGAGTGGGCGAGGCCTTCGAGAGGGTGCCCACCCCGCCGTTCACCGCGGTCGGAGACGGATTGTTGGAACAGGAAGTTACGTAAACAGTTTCCCCTCTCCGTTCCCGACCGCAGCGGACGACGGGACGGGGTTTTCACTTGGAGAGCCCGCCCACCCAGCCGATAGTTTTGTGAGCTGTATCTCAGCCGAATTCTCACTTTTTCGCGTGAAACTTTGCATGCGGCGTTTACTAGGCAAATCTAATATAGTATATGGGTAACAAAGAAACCCATTCCTCCGTGAACGATTCCTTTGATCTTGTGTGGTAGAGCATTGTAACGCGGCACACACTCTCTGTCGGTTGGAGCGACGCGGATTTGCAAAACGCGACGGCGATGTACTGTTGAATGACGCGTTGCTTTGTGGGAGGAGGTGGGTCGCGGGTAAGTATACCGTCTTGGATAAGGCCCCGTTGAAAACTTCGAGCGCTTGTTAACCACAAATTTCGGCACGCATCATTTCTTCGGTTAATACATATAATAGGCTTTCCGTCGAATTAAAGACACGCTTCGCGACAGACTGTTAGCGCTATGTGTCAACTAATGAAAACTGGGGGGGGGGTGATGTACTCACCAAAGAATAAAAAGGAATGAAAAGCCCTAACACAGCACCTCAGTACTCGAGCGTATACTTTACTAGGAGGGATTTTTGTTCGATGATTAAATGCAAAATTCAACGAGATTTCCCTCTGCCAACATTATTTTCACCATTAGAATTTTTGTCTCATCTGATTTCACCTACGATCACTCATGCTTTTTTTGCGGCGTTGGAAAACACGACATGAACGGCAAGGTGTGGTTAGCTCAGATGGGCGTGGCTAGCTCAGGTTGCAGAGAGTGCAGCACCATGACGACGCATCGTGGCACCCAGCAATGGTGCGTGGTGACCCGAGATCTCTCTGTCCCAACCGAGATCTCTCTGCCCTAAGACGGTGAGTCGAGTCACCTGATTACTTCAACGTGTGCCTTCAACAAACAGTGCATTCCTAGGCATCCAAACCATAGAACCAGTTGCTTTCGGAGCACCTCTAAAATGATTTCGCAGACCCTAGATTTATGTTTTCGCTACTGAATTATCTTAATTCATCTTTCATATCATGATAAGTACAGGGTGATCCAAAATTCGCGTAACAAATGCACTACACCCTACTTCTTTTAGACTATTCAAGATTCGCTGAGGTCCGGTATATCAGAGTACATAACAACGCCTTTGGGATATAACCACCAATTTTCACAGCTCATTGTTCGTACAGTAGTTTAGGGGCCAGCCAAACTGCTAGTCTGTGGCTGAGCAAGACCGAAATTTCTTCAGTAAGTATCGCTCTTTGTCAGAGGTTGAACACCCTACAATTTACTCGGCACCGAAGAGGGGAATAGTAAATAATACCAGGAAGCTTCAGAGGTACCACAATGTGAAGAATTATGCCACAGGGACTATGCGATACTCTACAGATCTTACTTGAAAACTACTCGTTCAGCAATTGCAGCAATAGGAGTGAAAATAAGATATATGTAGTATACCGCGCCTGTGTTACGTGAAGGTTCAAATTAAGTTTGCACAAAAGCGCTCGATTTACGTCTACGTAAAGAAAAGTTACACCGTAAAAACCGTGTTGAAAAAATTCTTTATGGATCACCCCAGATGGAAAGCCCATGTGAAATGGAATTGCATGCCTCCGCCCTTAATTATTCAAAACGGCTTCCAGGAATCAAATTCGTTAAACTCATGCTGAAATGTGAATCAATGAGGAACCAGTGATCCATTACCTACCCAACACAAAACGGTTTCTTCAACAGTTGCGTGACTAAAGTTTGCGTTTATCTTGCGCAATGGGGTCATCAAACGTTACCTCATTTTACACCAACAGGTGCTATCACGAATGATGAACAGGTAATGGATAACAGCAGAATTACCGCACTTGAAAGAATGGGGAACTCCTGAACGACACGCATAAATCAAGGGTAAACGACAGCAATTGCGAGCTCCTTTATGAGCCCATGTGAAGAGCCAGTAACGGGGCCCTCAGCCTTGTTATTCTGTAGTAATAAGGAATAAAGGGTAAATCATAATTATAGTAATACATATAATAATTACAACAGTAACACAAACTGAAAGGAGTGCTCACGAATAGGGAATGCGTAGAAAGTTACCATGACACAGGCAAGGAATTAAAAATCACCGTAAATCGGCCCTACCATTTCAAGGCCAAGTCAAACGATTTGGTACACGAGAAATACCAAAAAAGCTAACATCTCATTGTCGGACCACGCTCACACCAACAGCTAATCTCCGGCGAAGCGCTCATACAGCAATCTTTGATCTTTGGCAGTTCACCTACATAGCCTCACCCCCTCCCCCCCCCCCCTCCAGGACTATTCCGCCCCGAGAATGACGTGCACAATCTACAACACCACGCTATCTATCCTTCACGCACTATTCACTCAATTACCCATCAATCCATCCGTACACTCACGTATCTACATATCTTGGACTTCTCTTGCACCCGCAGAACTCCACCCAGCAGAACTATTCACCCACCACTTCTATAACCATGTTTGCACATACCTACCATCTGTTGTAATGCCTGCTGTTGTAAAAAAAAACATACATAGAAAAGTGAAATATGCTTTCTCCCGCATATATATGTGATGAGATGTACAAACATGATTTCGAAGCGGTGGGCGGGGGCATCTTGTGGGTGGAGTTGTCTCGAATAGGAAAAACTGGGAAGATGGATAACAAAGAAACCCAAATTGAGGAGCTACATACAATTTTAAGCATGTATAACAAGTGAAAATGACTAGGCACGAAAGCATTTTGTCTAAAATTGGCTTTACTTTAAGGTAACAGCAGGGTAGACTTGTGTTCAGGAAGTGAACACATGTTCGCCAAAAGAACGCTCAGAATTCGAGAAGAGGATGTGTGGCGCAACCCTCGTTTGAAGGCCGCTCTCAGCTACTCCTTATGCCCATAGCCACTCGCCTGGCACGACGCGTCCTGAAGTCGTGATCATGGCCGAGCAAAGGCGGCGACTCAGTTTGAGTCCATACTGAGGTGCAGTGGATATGAAAACACGTCCATGACAGCAGTACACGGAGAAATGCTTCACATTGCTCGGTTCCTTCCGTTTCATCCCAGTCCTCCCTTTGTACCATACTTGAAGGGATAATCAGATTAGTAGCTTACTGTTTTAGAGCGATTGGGTTCTTGGAGAACCTCTGTTGCGACTGTACGGTACAGCCTCACGGTGTGCTGCCTGCTAGAACACAACCAAATCACACCCACCCAACCAAATCACATTTAACCTTAGACGAACAGATTTTCAGCATGGATGCTGCCTTCATCACCCAAATGGCTGTTTCATTGAATTACCTTCTTTCATCACATGAACCCTTCTCCACGTGAAATTTGTTCGTCTAGGGTCAGGTGTGATTGGGTGTGGGTCGATTCTATCGTGACCCGAACCGCAATGCCGCGCCAGTGCGTGGGGCATGCGGCGTCGCGCTCCTCGTGGCCAAGATGCCAGGAAACAGGCCTTGAATCGTAAAGGGAAACAGTGAATAAATATTATTTAATAAGCCATGATGTATTCTCAGAACACTGTATTTAATCAAGTATGGTCTTATTATGAAGGCGGATAGGCTCTTCCATTGAAAGCGTCCGCCCAAACATCTGCCGCGCAAGTGGCCGCGCGCGGGGTGCGCGACGCGACGCAATGGGCGTGACGATAGAATCGACCGTCTCCCGGTGTGATTCGGTCGTGTGGGCAGTCATCTAAGGACCTACTTGCTCCTAGAAAGTAAGCCACTAATCCGATTATCGCGTAGTGTGCCTTTAATATTTCCGTGGGATAATAAAACAGTGACCAGATCATCCTAATTGTCCCTTTCGGTTCCTTTGACGGTAAGCAATGTCGAGTTTTGAGATAGGATGTTGTTTTGGTTACCACCCCTAGGATAACCGCCACACCGCGAGGAGCAATCATATAACAGATCACTGAAAAACTGTGTTTCACTTTTTAGTGGTAAAACGAGAACTATACTTTAAAAACACCGGAAAGGACTATGAAAGTCGAGACGATTTGTGGTGAGAAACAGTATCCTTCCTAATCCTTCTTTCGTCCCTGCTTGTCACCAGCCGCTGAGAGGTAGATGCGGGCGGTGAGGGGCAATGTCAGCCAGCCGTAAACGTCAGCCTGCTCTGGCAGCAACCAGGCCAGTGGGGCGCTGCAGCTGATATAGAAGCACAGTGAGATTGCGATGGATACTCTAGTTGACGCTAGTTTGAGTTTAACCTCATTATTTCTCCATGATTGGCCTTTCACTCACAAAGGACGATCCCGCTTACCTATACTGCTCTATTCCTCTGCTCCTAATAAAGAAAAAATAGCAGAATCCAGTGTTGAAGAACAACAATATGTATGTCCTGTTAGGGAACACACACTGGATTACTATACATGACAATGGGTGTGTACCCTTATGTCAGGATTTCGCACCGCGACATGTCGCACGCGAAGCAATGCGGATGAGCTAAAGGTGCCATGTTGCTGGGTCCCGAAGCGATTACAAGTGAACTGCGTATCGCGCCCTTAGCATTACCGTATAATCAGTCTAAGACCCAACTACCGCGACGCGCATAGCTCGCACACTGCGTCGCACGCCGCTCGTCGTCGTGCGAAATCCTGACATAAGGGTACACACCATAATAACTCACGGTAATTGATCACGAGACAAAGAACTTATTTCGCGGAGAGCTAGAAGGATCCGAAACCTAAGTCCGATTGTGAAAAAGGTACAATGAAGCTTACGCCATGCTGGCCCTCATATCATTTCCCATGCAACCACACGATTTGACTTAATAATTATTTCATAGAGAAAAACCCTTTGCTCACAATCAGAAACGGTACTTATTAAAGCAAAAAGCCGACTGAATCGCTATCATAGGTAGGCTTTCAAAAAATTAGCGATCAAAGGATAAATTAAAAAGCAAAAAGATGAAAAATGCTGGGAACTGCCAAAATCTACAAAGTATGTGTCCGGCTGGAGAGTTTAGTCCAGCTACATCTGTTTAAACGAAGAGCACCAGCACAGTGTATGATATCGATACCTTAAACAACATGGAATGAGGCTGTCGAGCTCTGCTCTTTCTTTCACAAAACCCTTTCGTACTCATCTTTTTCCTTCAAACTCGGAAGAGGCAGAGTCCTCATACTTTTGGTCCAAGGACCGAATCCTTTATTACTGTGCGTCCAAGCCACCTACGTGTTGATTCTGCTGAGATCAACTAAACTACACAATGGGTTCATCTAGACGGGAGAGACAACAAATAGATGTTCGGTACCTGACGTTCAAAAAAGTCTAATTGCATAAGTCTAATCACTTCACAAATACTACTATGATTCCACATGGAAGTATAAAGCGTGGCGTATACCAAAACACAGATTGACGCTGAACGTTCCGTACTTTACCCTTCAAACAGGTATTGGGCAAACATCCATATCTTGGTCGAAGTTTTAATAAAAGAATTATCAATGGATCTCTAGAAAACGAAAGAAATTAATGAAGGTCAGTTTTCGAAGAAACGATTTTTTTTGAGTGTCATGGTATTCTCAATTAATTATCAAATATCTCAAATCGGTAACGAGTAGGCTGCCCTTTGTACTGCTCAAGATTCATTTAAATCCCTAATAGATAAAAGTGCAGGCAGCTGTGCATAATTAGCTGACGCACATGGAAGTGAGAGCATTGCTGAGCTCAACGATCATTTTTTTGTCAAAAAGTTGACGTCAAGCGCATGGCTCATCCCACGTGGATGATGAGCGTCCAAAAGCAACCTTCACAAAATGAGTTCTGCATTCGCGTTCGGATCATGTATATGGCTATGAAACATTAACCATATTGTATCGATTTCGCGGCCTCAAACGAGTAGTGGATTTGCGTCGAAATATTCCGAACGGCATTCGAACGAGAATGTCAGACACGCAACGTCTCACATATGTAATATGAGGAAAACTTCATGCAGTGAGCACTCTAAGTGGTGGGTGCAGCGGCGGTCAGCGTTGCGGAATGTGCACTCCCACGCAGCCGTAAGGCTTCGCGATTTTAGGTTTTTGCGACGTCGCTCTTTCGCACGCGATACTACGACTTGAGAGTGTGCAATGCTGTCAGTTCGCGTGCTGAGCCATGACACCGCAAAATCGCGAAGTCTGACGGTGGCCTTAGATCGACTTATACTCTGTAATGATGCTAGCGTAGGTGCATTCATAGCAAGGAAGCAGAGTGGCACAGGTGGAGACGCAGAGACGTGGCAGTCTCGGCCAACCGCCGGCACCGCAGAGTATGAAGACGGCCTTAGGCCGCGCTCATACTCTGCGGTGCCGGTGGTAGGGCGGGGGTTGCGTTACTCTGCGTCTCCATCTATGCCAAACTGCCTCCTTGCTTGCGTCGTCTCTGCAACTCCCACGTGCCACTCTGCCTGGCTGCCTGTGAACGCAGCCACACCCTGCTGGCGATGAGTATGAACGCGACTTTACGTCAACATTTCGCAATGCGGCGTGCGAGGCGCGACGTTTGCACGCAAGTTGGCTAAACCAGGTGAAAATTGCCATGTCCAATGGTTACCATTTTTATCCATTTCGCCACTGATTGAGTTTGCTTTCAAGCTAGTTTCATTTCATCAGACATGATCCAATGTTTCCAGTTCACGCTTGGTTGACGATAGCGTTTCGTATGTGTTTGTTCCATTTCCTGTGCTACATATTATCCTGATTTGCATCATTTCTACTCACATTGGACTTTAATGCAAGGACTCCGGAAATCAGGTTTTCGTTCTTTCTGCTTCTTTTTGCATTCTCCACATAGAACTGTGGTAAGCTTTCTTTTGTGGACGTCTTTGGAAGCCTCAGGTACTCCTGGTATTTTTTTCTAAATACGGATTCAAAGTCATGCTTGAACGGAGTACTGCTGTGCTAGACTGTTGAAGGTGATTTCCCGCCAAGAAAATTTGTGACATCCAAAAACTGTCAGAAAAGAAAACATGCGATAGCTGCTGTTTTTTGGAATCTTTGCATCAAGATCCGAAGCGAGCGATAACGATGCAGTTAAGGATGATAAATAGCACAGGAAATGGAACGAATGCATGCGGAACATTATCATCAACCGATAATAAATGAAACATTTCCTGCTCAAAGGCACCGGGAGGGGTAAAGAGAAAGCGAGAACCGAGATTACATGTTCTCTGAATACAAACCTTCCCCTTCAGAGGAGAGGATGAATGGCGGTGAAGTTCGCATTGAAAAAAGCGCGGCTTGGGGTCTTATCACGCTCCCGCAGCACGGCGGGTCGTTCTGCAGTTCATGTGTCGGTCGAGATGCCTGCGCGGGTGGAACAACCTTCGCAGTCGGCTGATTTGGCCTCTCCACCGATCTGCAGTCTACCCCGGCTAGTGATGCAGAGAGAGGCGAAAGAAAAGGGGTTTTCGGGTCCCTATTTCTCGGTCTTTTCGCCGCTATATTTCGTTCTTTCTCTACTGTTACACTGCTGAGAACCGCTATTTGCATATTCCACGATCTGCCAAACTTACCCCATCCGGTGTCTTAAGCAAATTAAACTAGGTGAGAACAAATTCAATTCAGCAGCGACAAAACAGAAATAGTCCGATACACAGTAGCCGCTCTTCTTGCGCAATTACACCTATCGCACTAAGTCCAGCAAACTTGCGAGTGGCCTCGGGCGCCGCACACCGCGACGCGAAATCTTGACATAAGGGCACACGCCCAACGTTGTACGCTACCCGATGGCGGACTTGTGGACTCCTCCCACTTCGATGCTTATACCCACCGTCACTTTCCCTACGAGATCATAGTGACCGTTTGATTTGAAAGTATACAGACAACTATATGCCCCGAATAATTACAATAGATTACATTGTAAACACTCAACTAATAGTATTGAGGTTAGGTTCTAGCACATTCTGTGCACCTGAAACCCATATATTAGGCTGTCGGAAAAGTTTTTTTCGTTTCTTAAATACGCGCTTTTTCCCTCCAAACTGCTTTCCAACAACTTCTTCTGTACATACACATGTAGTACAAGTTCACACGCATCTACAGGTATCATTGTCTTCCATCTCCCGGATAACCTTTTTCGGCAAAATATATATATTAGGCATTTCGGGGCATTCTACTATATAATTTACTTTCGGGTACTTTCGGGGCATTCTACTATATAATTTCAAATATGGCCTCCAGCAACCGAATCCAGTCGCCGTATAAACGCTGCATTCGAAGAGAGTTTAATTTCTGAACTTGTGGCACAACTTTGGTTCAAATGCCTCGAGAAGGCAACTACAACGTCAAAGATTCTGACCGGTCCGGAGCCCAATCGGAGGTCGACAACGAACGACTGCGGGTGTTGGCTTGCAACACTATACTAAAAGCAGACCTATACTGTCAGCAGCCGTATATTCTGGTCGCGAAAATCACAGAGAAACGCCCGAACCATGACACGATTCTTTTCCTACACGATAATGCTCGCCCTCATATTGTAAAAGTGACTCGCCAAAAAACACTCAAGCTTGGATAGGAGTTGCTACCCCATCCACCTTATAGCACTGATCTTGCTCCATCGAACTATCACCTTTTTCTTTCCCAATCTTACGCCATTCAAAGAAAAACCTTTGATAATGAAGATGACATGGAACGGTGTTGTGCAACTTCTTCAAATCAAAGCCAGAACAATTCCATGCGGATGGCATTGCAAATTTGCCTGAAAGGTGGCGAAGAGTGGTAGAACAAGATGGTGATTACCCTGTTTCATTATGCTCTGTGTTCTGTAATAAAGTGTAAGAATGAATTGCTTCAAAAACGAAAGAACTTTTTCGACAACCTAATATAACACTAATTTCTAACATTGAGAGCACAAACGAAACCATACGATCACAATACACTGCACATTCTATCCAAGAATCGAGATCTAATGGAATGGATAGGGAAAGAACGAAGTCATTCTGGAGATCTTATTCCTTCTTATTTTAGTTTTAATACATAATTTATATACCAGTGACCCATTGATATTACATCAAAACGACGCTCCAGGGTTTCCTAGACGCCAAATGAAAAAATTTATCGGAGTAATTCTATGATTCTTATTAGCCGTAGATAGAATCGAATCTATTGTATGAATAATCACCAGAGCAAATATGTTGTTCCAGAAAGGAGGTGAAAGATATGCGGCAGTTTATCTCGAGCATATTGCTCGAATTCATGAGAAATCAATATTTAATGCGCCATCGCACTGTGAAGTCATCAAACATGTGAATAGCCAGGAAGGAAGCCTGTCACCTAGGAGAATTGGCTTCAAAGACATTGAAGGAGATGAGGAGAATATTAATTGGGAAGGCACCTAATTTTCAGAGAGATGATTCGTGGCGAATCTCGCGTTTGAAGGCGTGGCTGGAGTGCTTTAATGACGCCTCACCTGAGTACGTTTCGACGCGGTAGGTTTCGAAGGCCGGGTGACCTGGAACGGCCACTGTTGGCTTGGCCAGCCTCGCTGGCCCCGCAGAGAGCGGGAAAGTACGTCCTTAAAGACACCAGAAGGGGGTAATTTTGGCTTACGGTAGAACAGACGTAGTGTGGACGAGTTTAAGTGGCCGCCATTGCACAAACTCGCCAATTTGACGCCTTGGCATGGTGCCAAAAGAAGATGTTTCTATTATAAATTTGTTTTCCCCTTTACTTTTTACTTTGTTCTTTCTTATATTTTTCTAGATGTACTTACATGAATGCTAATGTAGTTGGGAATGGCCACTCCACTGCGCTGGGAGTCAGGTGCTACAACTAACGTTGGCCCACGGCCCGTCTCCTACAGCGGACAACTCGGAATGGATGCGCTGATGCGAATGGGATGCGAATACACACCGCAGCGTCGCGCTTTTGAGTCCGGGTTTTTTCGCCTATTATCGCTCCTAACCTTGAGTGTTCGTTACAAAATGCTCATTTCTTTGCATCTTCCTCTTGTTTCGGACCCCCTTCCGGTTCCTTTAATAAGATCAGTGCTAGGAGGCACGTCATTGATAAGGATCACTGCTAGGAAGCATGTCCTATTTCTCACTATCTGACCGATTCATTTCGTTCTTTCTATGACATCCCATGACTTAGCGCGCCTTATTTCATCTTTCACATTGATCAAAATGACCCTTAAAGGTGTCAGATGTCTCTGAACTTTGGATTATGAGAATAACATATGCGAAGGGTATATAGGCTGCTTTTTTGGGATGCGCCATGTATTCACCTTCCACTCAAAACCATGGCCAATGGAAGGCCCTACAGAAGTAAAAGTCTTTGGCGTTAATCAATCCCTTCTGTGGACATTCTAGTTCCATTCAGAATCGTGATGGCTTCTCAATGTGATGGATGTGGCCAGTACAATGACTTGCGGCCTCCCAGACGAGTCTGATACCAATTCGCCGACCCCGGAGAGATGGAAGGCTTGGTTGGCCTGGGCGGGCATTTATGCGGGATTCGATCCCCGCACCACGGGAGTGGGATGTGCGCCATCTGTCATTACACCACCTCCGCCCTAGGAATGGTAATGTTGGGGGTACGGAAAGGACTACACATTAACCGCGAGTTAGCGCTGATGACTTGAGAAAACGGCTTGTAAGGGCGATTCGCAATCAAATTGGTCGTGAACGCAAACCACCCAAACGTCGGCTGCTCCCACATACGGACGTGTTATTTCGATACCAGTGTATCACCGCCACATAATCGCGGTTTTGGCAGAATCTTTGCAAGGCGGAGTGTCGTAAAAGTCGTCTACGCAAGATACGAATGAAACGAGATCACATTTCACGGGTTGTGGTCCTTTTATTGCGTTTTTCTTTGCTGTCGCACTAATTTGCACTAATACTTTCATCCTCAATGAAACACCTTCCTTTTTAATTTCCATTCTAGTTTGATAATTAGCTTCTGAGTTCCCTTGAAGCGTGAGCTAGACAATGAGTTGTACTCATCCGCTGTTGCACTTCAAGATAATCGGTGTGGAAATTCATTGACTTCGATGGGATCACTGGCTCATGAGCAAGGACAGATCTTAATATCCGAAGTAAGTCAAGCAAGACTCTCAGCCACTGAAACACCTTTCACTGCTCTCCTTCCTCTAAAATGGGCCGATGAGGACAAGACAGTAAGGGTTCGGGGGGGGGGGGGGGGGGACTCAGTACGAAGTAGACTAAAATGTACATCACACCTCCCATCACAAGAAAAAAGAACCTTTACTGCTCATGGATACCTCGGAAACGAGGTATTTCACGTGCTGCTGGAAGTATGTGGTGCAATGGCGCGCGATACACGATGCTTGCGTATTATGTTTTACCCCAGTCAGCCCACATTGAGTCCATGAAGCTTCTGAACTCTGGAGTTTTGCTATACTAAATAGAAAATGTAAGCGATCGATGAGATCTTCTCACTAAGTGGACAGATTCAATAACCGAGAACGAGTACTCATATTTCAGATATTGCTGCTCATTGACCGACTATTTCTCTGTGAAATCTGAGTGCTTGACGCTCAGATAACGATGTCAACCAACTGCTGAGAAGTGTTCAAGGGAAGACTCATTGATCGTTGATGAAAAAGCCATGTGACTGATAAGTTACTAGGATCTATAGTAAAATTTATTCATGTGCCTGAATACTCCTCAGTTACTACACTTAGATGGTGTATATAGCCGGAGTTCTAGCATCTGTCCCTACTAGCGCCAGAGACTGAAAAATAGAGTCTAAAAACATGACAGGGAAGTAACAAAGCAATCGAACAAAAAAAAACACAAGAGTCGGCCGCCTGCTTCTTTGTAACCGACGTGATAATCTTCGATAGATCCTTAGCGTTGAAAGCAAACCATGCGATAAATTTGGATGGTTATCGCAACCAATAATGAATGTAGCGATTCCAAATGGTTAACCAGGCAAGAAGGAAAAATCGGAGGAAACTGCCCAGAACACTAAAATTCTACCGGGCTTTGCTACCTTCAACACCCCCTATTACGAGGACCCTAAACAAAAAAGGCAGCTAGTTCAAAGTGGTGCAAAGCTGGGTACACGGGAAGTCGAGAATTCTCGACAGGGGGTCTTATTTGACGAGTGGGATGGGGGAGGGGTCGTAATCGCAGAGCTGAGCAATGGTCCCACCCAGGCTAAATGATAAACGGTACGTGCTGCAAGCTGATTCGGTTATGTAAGAGAACATGATGGACTTTGAGTGATCAACACAAAAATACAGTAGTAAAGTACTTAAAAATACTATACAGTCGGCAATAGTCAGATCCTGTAGAGGTTGTGTAGATGTTGAAAGGTAGGGTCATATTTGAATCCACGTTGAGAGGGAGGGGGTCGTAGTACAGAAGCAGCCATTTTCCTCGACATCTGGGTGTGCGCTGGTGCGAAGGACAGATGGCGAGGGGATCGTAATGAGGGTGGATAGTTACAGAAGGATCTATGAAGCTACGAAAGAATATACTCAATTGCGATGTGCACCATCAATTGATATAGATATATTCTCATTTTCTCAGCTCCCAAATTATCCAACCTCCAAGGAATCCTTCGAGGAATCCTCGACGGAACGGTCGCATTTGGTTTACTGGGAACTGGGAGTGGGGGTCGGAATCCCTCAGGTCAGCAGTGGTCAATGAAATCTTTGAAGCTGAGGATTCAAAGGGGGAGATGTGGGAAGAATGACTAGCTGGACAAATCTGAAATTAATATTCAAATTTATCTTCACTTGAAGGATATACAAATAGGAGCATAGGAAACAAGGAGGGAACAAGGTAGGACACAAAAATTCTAAGATAAATGCTCAAGACGACACTGTAGTGAGGAGAGCGCATGGACAGACATAGTAGACTAACACAGTTAAAGCACACTAGTCCTTTGGTTCCTTTGGAGATTCTATTCCACCGGTAGAGAGAGTGCGTTTCAAATTTTCGTGTCCAATCTTATTGGCTTCTCACTCAGTATCCCTGACCTCGTAACCGTCGCCTCTTTGCTCCTAGAGCTCTCGTAGCCACGTGCCCTCGCACGCCCACCCACGGCGGGCGACACATTGAGGAACCCTATCTCGGCCGAATTCTTGTTTTTCCGCGTAAAATTTTGCAAGCTGCCTTTAGTAAGCAAATACAACAGAGATTGGGTAGAGATTCCTTCAAATTACCTATTGGATTTGACAGTAGGCTAGACGCGTTTACGGGTCCGACTAGAATTTCCGCGCTATTCCTCTGAAGGCACACCCCGGGATTGTTGGGGTATGACAGCTCCCGCCGTAGTCAGATGGCTCGACTCAGAGCCAGCGGACTGTACCTTTACAAAGACGTGAATGTCAGTTGCTAGAGCGTGCAGTGCCAAAGAAGCAAGGGCTACCCTACCAAGTAGCCCAGGCTCGCCCATCTCAGATGTGACTGTTGCCACCAGTGACGGTGGCAACGGTGAAAACAACGTGGCAAATGAGGCCTACGATTTTGTGATAATATCAGGAAGAGTTGCTAATGATAAAGGAGGGGTTCACATGAAGAAACAGGTGTCTCGGAGTTCCTCATGTTACCACCCAGCGAGAATCGGAGCCAGACGACAGGAGGTCTTAATTTTGTCAGTTTCGCGGACGGATCTTTCTTTGTCGGCGTATTCCTCCGCACCTCTAATTTCATAAACGCTTTAACCCATTCAAGGTAATCCTGGAATAAGCCTTCAAGTTTCAGTGAAATTCGACCCATCAGAGAAGTAATGACCTACTTGAGGCTACGGCTGGCCCCATCCTTCGTAGAACAACGGAAGAAGTTCGTTAAGCACTGGGGAAAATGAAGATTGGGAAAGCCATGGGTCCAGATAGGCTGACGCGATGGTCTATTCCACCTACCGCGGGATAAAGTTGATAGCTCATACCATGGAGCTATACGAACGGCTGGTTGACTTAAGATTAAGGGAGCTCGTTAACATTTTCTAGGAGCAGTTCGGGTTCATGCCTGAGCTGTCTACCACGGATGCCATCTTCATGCTCAGACAAGTGATAAAGAAGTACCGTGAGAAGCGTCGGCCCTGCTACCTAGCTTTTTTGACTTGAAGAAGACCTTCGACCGTCTATCCCGGCCTCTAAGGAACGGGTTTTGAGAAAGACAGATACCAGAGCACCTGAACGCCCTCATCAGGAGATGTACCATGGGGCTAGGCCTACCATACGCACCCCACAGGGGCTGACAAGTCAGGTAGGGATCTCAGTGGGGATACACCAAGGATCAGCTCTGAACCCGTACTTCTCCCTGCTCACCCTGGATGGCATGGTGAGAGACCTCCTAAAGGGACCACTGCGGACCATTCTCTACGCTGAGTATCGCCCTGATTGCTGAGATCAGAAAAGAACTTCAGGCGAAAATGCAGAGATGGCAGGCAAGGCTGGCAGAAATTGGCCTGCGATTATACGTCAAGAAGACCAAATTTCTGAGTTCCGAGAACTGTCCGGGGTCCATCGTGGACCGCCATGGAGAAAGCATCGAGAGGATTTAAGACCTTGATACCTGGAAGTGATGTAGCTGCGAAGGGTACTGTAAACCAGGTCGTGAAGACTCGAGTCAATGCGGCATGGCTGAAATGGAGTGAGTTTCGAAGAATCCTCTGATTGACGGTGCTTGAGGATTCTAGAGAACAAGTGCACCAATCGGTAGTAAGGCCGACAATCTCTATGGCAGCGAGTGCTGGCCCATAACAAAGAATCACGAGAAGCAGCTACATCCCGCCGAAATGAGGATGCTGAGATGGGCATGTGGCTGGACGCGGCTCGACAGAATCAGCAATGTGGACGTCAGAGTGGTCATGCAGATGGCTCCGATCCAGCTGAAGTTGAGGGAGCAGCGGTTAATATGGTATGGGCACCTAGGCTGAGAAGCTCGGTAGACCACCCAATTAAGAAGGCTGTATAGTTCGAACTGGCCGGCGAGCGATCATGAGTATCCTTAAAGAAAAGGTGAAGGGACGTCATCAAAACCGACTTCATGAAGGTAAAAGCCACGGCTGAAGAAGCCTTGGACAAATGAAAGTGGCGACAACTGACAAGAACAGCGGACCCCGCTACGGCGCGGGTCTAAACGCTAAAGAGAAGAAGTAGTGACTTATTTGCTAAAATCTGAAAGAAAACACGAATCACATAGCCAGGGAAAATGTAAAGAGTGAGGAAGATGTGTGTGTACTTTTGAGTTTTGATGCCCATCACACACCATTGAATATCATTAATGACATCATTAAATATGAAATGCTGGCTGGATCTCTACAAAGGGTAAGTAAAGAAAGACACGCATCACGATGAAATGCATGCCTATGTGTCAGGACTTCAAATCGATAAGGACTTATAATTCCAGGAATAATATCCATACATCATCCGCAACCAGAAAAAAAGAAAGCCTAACGATCGGAGCCGAAGCCCTTACCCATCACTTACAATTAACATTTCATTTATTACGGGAACACTTGAATTCGATCAGTGGGAGCAGACGAAAGGGGAGCTTGGGTTGAGGAAGTTGGAGTTGCGGGCCATATTTGGACTAGCCATTTCTGAGTTGATCTTAAATGTTTTCAGGAACTTTCTTTGTACGATACTGAAGAGTAACTCCCTACTAAGGCGGGTGATAGATCCCAGGTTCAAGTGCCAAATTCTATTAATTCAAAGCCAGATATCACGAATAATAAAAGAACACAGATGTGCTACCCATTCCAGACGTCTGATCACTCATTCCTATTGTCATAAATCATGAACGAGTCGTTCATGGAAATTGTAGTTTCTCTTTCCCGTAAACCTATGTTGTACTCGTGCGCAAAAAAACTCGCTAAAAACCAGAACGCGGCAGAGATGCACCCCCCCCCCCCCCAATTACGGCATGGGTAATGTGGGCGGGGCCGAGGGGCGGCGGTCACGAGCTTGGAACGCGATGTGCGAAGAAAATCAGGATTGGTGACTTCGCAGAAATAAAACTTCGCCGCTGCTTTGCTCCGCTGTTGTGACCTATAATACCTGCATGGATGAAACTCTGAGGAGATGCATATTTGTAAGGTTTTCATTTTTTCGCTTGCAGATGACCAGTAGTCTAGAAAAACAATGTAATTAAATGGGAGAGGAGGAGAAAATAGATTAATGATTGAGTTTACAATTCTAATACGACAGATCACACTGCAGTTAGAAACTCCTGACCCACAAACTACGTTAAAGGACATTCCACTAATAATCTAAGAACCAAAATCAAAACAGCTCACAAAGCGAATAAATTTTCGATGATGGCGGTATCGCATCCTTGCTTAATGCGCCACGTTTTCATGAAACAAGCCAAAGGTGAGCACGTACATATGAATGAGATGTGGATGATGATTTCGTTTATAAGTGATTTGCGGCGAAAATGTAAGTCGAGGTGGTAACAAGTGGTATGGAGGTGAAAGAAAACATACGATTTGCCGCACACCTACTAAAAACAGACCCGATTTCATCATCAATTTTGGCTAGAAGTTACTTTGAGAGCCGATATTGTGAGACTTCCCTGTTATGGGTTTTCGCTTGTCTTGTTCCCAGCGCTCACACAAATCCAAGTTGGGCATAAGAATATGCTTCAAAAGTTAGCTGAAGGATAGAGCTTTTTTTGATGTTGATTAAATTCTTGTTGTGGTGTCGCGCTCTACCTACATTCGAAATCAGATTCAAATCCCAAAATTTGGTCTATAGTAAGAGGAGAGAGGGGGGGGGGGTGGCGAAGCCGATGTACCGATGTACAAGACAGTGCCCTCACCCTTACAAACTTTCAGGGAGTGGTCTGTGAGTTAATTCGAAAGTTTAATCGGCTGAGAAATCTGCAGTCAGGCAACGTGGAGTAATTGGGTTGAAGAATGACGAGTGTTAGTACCCACCCGAACCAACTTACCTCGACACCTAGTCCCAAAAAATCAGATAGGTTATTGGCCTATGTGGGCAAACACTCTTCTGTGCCATCAAACTCCAAAAGACGCTTCTAAAGCATCGATTTGGGGTCGAAGGGACATAACAAGGGTACTGACCCACATAAGCTCAGTAACACGGCTATTGAAGCTCCTTCCGCTACAATAGAGTGAGTGACTTCTTCAATACTCCACTTTCTTTTCCATACCAATATTTGCCCTGGTTACTCAAGCAAATCCCCGTGATCACTGCCTCGGGCAACAAACTATGGAACAGCAGCACAGACCAATGAAAAAAGGAAACTGTGCTTAGATACGTGGAATTCGAAGAAGAAATCCGACGAAGTAGGAGAATACCAGCGTATCGATTGAGTCTACTGCAACAGCTTAGGATCTGCTGCCGTCCTAGCGATTTCCAAAACAATACATGGCGGCTGAGAGCGGTGATGTACGTTGCTATCGAACATTTTAATGCCTCAATAGACAGCACTCTCGAAATCTCATTAGGAGTAGCACAATTGTCTAGACGAACGGCATTAGCTCGCAGATTATTCACTTCATCCATATCCTCTGCTGTATCGTGCACTTTTGTGTTTGTTGCTGGGAGGTTTCATTGACTGCTTCACCAAAACGCTCAGACGATTCATTCGTTTCGTCTTCAAGCTGTCTCGACCTCGACGACAGACAAAATCACTGCGGGGATGGACCTGTTCCGAATGCAGCTGAGCGCTTCTCTTTCGTGGGCTTAGGTAAGCCAGAAAAAGAGCACTTGTTGAAAATTTTTCGGACGAGAGGTGAAAATCCTAACCTTGGACATCACGTATTTGAAAAAAATTCAAGCAAGCCCGGCTGATCGTGTAGCACTACTCATCGTACTTATGGTGTTAAGAATGCCGCTGCACTTGAAATACGTGATGAACACAAAAAATGATTAACAACACAATTCCAGTAGAGTGAAAGCCGCCTGGGTTAACATCATTGGATGCAGGTACTGAGCACTTTGATGAGGACAAATGTCTTCCAGCAGCCATAACTGTAGCACAGTAGGATAGCGTCAGTATCCTACTATGTATAATTCGCTTAGCCCGTGTTCATACTTTGCGGTGCCTGCGACAGGGCAGGCTGCGTTCCTCTGCGTTTCCACCTGTGCCACCCTGTCTCATTGCCTGCGTCGTCTCGCACCTCCTCCGCGCCACTGTGGCTCGCCGCCTGTGAAGGCAGCCAACCTCATTGGCGCAAAGTATGAACGCGGCCTTAGTGTTCTGCGGGTGTGTGCATTTATGTCATATTTTCGCGTGACCGCGCGCAGCGAGCGGGGTCGCGGATTTCCTCGCGAGTGATTGCGTACATTGCAACATTCCCTTTGAGATTTTACGCCCCAATTAATTATTTCTTATTAGGCTTGTTATCATGTAATGCTATCTCTTCTTTGACTTTTTATGTTTGAATGTGATAACGGCTGATAACACTCACTAGCATGTGGGTGGGGAATCCTGCATACCGCTAACTACCACAACACGACCACTATAGTTATAGACATAAGCACTCATAATTCACTTATAAGCAAAATACTTCTAAAATAGCAAAATACTCAAGAGAGACAGTAGAATACAGCATAAATACTATGATACAGTAAACATAGAATTTTGACATGTATTTCCAAAAAGATGGCTGGCGGCCGGCTAACGATTACCGCTACGTTGGAAACTCAAGTCCAGCATCACTTTCACTTCGAATTATGTTTCTTTTTATTTTTTATTGTATTGCAATGTATTGCATAATTTATATATCATTTTTGAGTACTTTCGCTCATCATATCTGGAGAATTTTCCCCAAATAAAAATATTAGAGAAATAAAAAACGATTATTATACAAATCATTAGGGAGAAATTGCAACGTCTCAGCCACCACCATGGTATGTCAACAACCAAATCAGCCTTCTTCCTCCCCATACAAATCATATGAAAGTAACCCGAAGGCAGAATGATCGAGGCAGCATGTGCATTGAAAACAACAGGATTCGATCCGTAACACAATTTAAAAAACACGCACAAAATCCATCATCATTCACAACCGAATTAGCACTTAGCTTGTTAAGAGTGTCGATCCACTCAGAGTTGCGTGTAGCAATGAAATCAACAAAAGCAATAATAATCTACAGCACATCGCCCGGGTACCTGTACTACGCCTTTATTACCCACATATTTTCACTTTTCCACGTGGGACCCGAATGGCCAAAATGTGCCGAATTGCTCGACTTATTCTAAATAGCTGCTCATTCGTACATTGACCGAAAAATGACTAATGTCTTTGATTCTGCTTTTGAGAAAGATCGGCAGTTCCCGACGAAACATGCAACCGCTGTGAAAACCATAATACATAGCACATTTCGCGATAACTTCGACAGTTTACTGCTTTCAATAATGGAAGCAGATGTGTTAAATGGCCAACTGGCGATCGAAAAAGTGGAAAAAATTGGCCTAAACACTTGAACGCATTGTCAGAGTAAAGAGAAAATGAGAATTAGGGAGATTCATTCGTTGCAAACGAATAATCCAGTTCAGAAAAGATGACCACTTGCAAAGCCTCAATTGAAAAGCGCGCTTTGTGGTCTTTATCGCGATCTCGCCGCGCTACAGTCACCTACCTCGTATTCGCTGGGTGAGCCGCTGCGAGGACAGCACACTCGTGGGGGTCTAACTTTGGTTCCCACAATCATAACGCATTATGTCCCAGTTCAGAATTCCGGCTTGACATAATCATTGTGAGAGGAGGTGCAGAAGAACACTAGGGATTCCCTTGGAAGCAAGCCTCCCGTCTGTTGAAGTGTCCGCTCCTCACAGTGGGCTGATAGATGGGTCTGAGGATAGTCACTGAGGCACTGAGGCTGCTCAAAGAGGCACATGAAGACTAAGCATACCCTCATTTTGACGTGTTTTCCAGTAGTCGCGGAACACTTTCATGAACCACTGCAATAGTGGACACCAGAAATAGCAAGGAAAGCTCAAGGTCAAAGACACCCTTGATGGTAATTTTGGCCGACTGCAAAATACGTGCAGATATGACAGCGAATCGCTCGCGGCGTTTCACTCGCGGCGCCAGCAGTACGACTTGCGAATCGATTGCTCTTGGGCGCCCGGCAGAGCGTGGCTGCGTCACATCTGCGCTTCCACCCATGCCACACTGCCTCGCTTGAAGGGTGTCATGCCCTGCCACTGGCACTCGCACCCGCCGCGCCGCTCGCCGCGGGCGGCCACGCGATTCGCTGTCATATCTGTACACACCCCAAAATACTTGGGTAATATTAAAACCGAGGTGATTACCAGAGGAATATTAGAGATGCAACGGAGTAGAACGGTCAAAAACCGGAGGAAAAGCAATCTGAAATCCTCCTCTCTCTCATCACTCCACTTTCGCCCCCCTGCATCTTTAGCCGATGAGGGGTGGAAGCAGACGGCAAGGGGTCATACTTGAGTTAGTTTGAGGGAGAATTCACATCCTCAAACTCACTCCGACCACACCCATTGTGCTAAACTGACGCAGATGTCGCACCGTGGCGGCGCAAAAAAGGTGCAGCTCAGATAGTTATTCAGGGAACCACATACTGCCCCAAGAGCTGAGTCGACTTATCTGGTTATCCTGGAGTGTGTCTTCAACTCATCTCCGGAATTTGCAATTGGAAGAAGAAAAGGAAACTTATCTTAGCGCCTTGCGTTAAGGCAGATGGAGCCGCCGCAGAGGTCTCAACCAGAAATCGAATGAGCACAACCCCGTAGCAGCGACAACATCCACACAGCTGCAGAAGATTCAATAGGAAAACTAGGACCGAAAAATTTGCTCGTTTTCTGGAACGATGATGACGAGTCTTTGCGAGGGGCTGTGGATCCCACTCATCACAAGTGGCTACCCTTAAAAGGAATTCAGCTCGTCGCGTGCGCTTCAACAATAGTTGGCTACGATTCGTGCGGTTGAATGCAGTAGCTAAAGTGATGCCCCAGACTTCCTCGGAATACACTGCATGGAAGATATACCAGCCTTGCCAGTTATTACCCATGAAACACTCATATTTCTTCCCCAATGATGACATATGGGTAAGCTTCAGCATAAATCTCGGCCATTGTATTCGATTATCGGAAACCACGTTCTTGACTTGATAAGAACCATCGTAAATATCCAGCTACTGTGAAAAAGTTCCGCTGTTCGAGAATTTTTACGACACTTTTCTCTTGAATCCCTGGAGCCTTTCAAAAGCTTTTGTGAGGGAGTACACAAAGAGGGCATCCACCATTATTGTATGCCTGCGATAAGAAGGTATATCTCACTCCTCTTCTTTACACGTACCGCTTCGGCTCCTACACGAACGAGGAACCCGCACTAGTCAACACCGCGGTAAACTGGTTTCAAATTTATACTTTACAGGAGGTGCCAAAAAAAGCAATTTGCTCACGGCTCACATCCGCCATGTATACAAAACATAGGTAAATGCTAGAAATAGAAGAATTGGGCAAAACCCCCGAATTGTTCTTCCAGAAGCAGGAGCGAGCTGACACTCACTACTTTCCCCCACATCAAAATACGGAGTCTTCAGTCAGCGCAGTCGAGCTTCGGAGCACCTACGGCACTAAGGTCCGCCTAAAACAGCAGAGCCTGCTTTTGTGTTAGATCTCTCGTGGAAAGTTTCGTGAAAATGACCCTCTGCTTCATAGAAGTCACAGAGCTCTAGCTGCTTGGACAACGCTGCTATGATCCGAAGTGTCATTTTTCATACCTCAGAACCCACTGAAGGGGTTTCAGTGGTAAAGGCCATTCTGGCTTTTGGAAACGAAGGGCGTTATGAACCCGGAGAAGACAGAATGCTCAAGGACACCACCCGTTAAGAATCCCCTCAGGTACCCACAGTGAACGGACCTCAGTAAGGTTGTGAACGAGGGCAGCGAAACCTCGGATTTTGCCGTGTTGAGGTGACACGTAATGTTCACTCGGGATAAGCTCTCGATCTTGTTCCTGCAGAAGGCTCTCATGAAGTTTAGTGATAGTATTAGGTGCGTTCTTGCATGGAATACCTCGTCAAAATTTGCTGAAGTTCGACTTAGAGTAGGGTCGAAAGTGGAGGGGAAAAAGTTACTTTTTTGGCACCCCCTTATATACTCTATCATTCGAAAGTTTTCTCTTTCGAAATTTCAAGCCTTTAAGCATCCGAGATATTATAAAGACGTAAATCATTATATAAGTATTCTTATGATAAAATTTCATTAAGATATGAGATTTATTCTTTCGGAAAATGAGATCTATTTTTTGGCGAAAGATAAATGAGAAGCAAAGAATTACAAAAAGACACAAAAATTGTCGTATAGCGTAGCACTCGAGAAGCACTAAAGTACCATTTACCATGGATCCTGTATTTAGGTGCCCAGTTCTAACAATGACAAAGGATAGAGTCCCGTAACAGAAAGGCTAACGATAAAGCAGGCAGGACCCGCCTTAAACAGTCCATGTAATGAATTTTAGGCCCCCTTACCAGAAAGTACTAACCTCTACCTAGGCTATAACCTATTACGATCAGGAGACCCTCACTCATGTGAGATTTATTGGATGATCTGAAGAGAGTTTAAGTGAAAGAGTAAGAACGAAAGACTTGCTTGCCGTGACAATAGCAATCAGAGCTCTCTTCAAGGCCCTTGTTTTTCAAATTCACTTCAAGACAGAACACGTCTGAAGGAGGAAGATGTACTGCTGTTGTCATAGTGCACACAGCTATCGAATTACCGTCTGCCTCCTTCGTTTAATAGAGCTATCCAGCATTGCCATGCGATTGATTGAGTTGCTACAGGAAAATTACCTTCTGCATCTGGACATTGTGAGACTTTATACGGAAGCCAAAAAGGCGTCAAAAGATGTAGCAAGCGGACTAAAACGGCTTGCCGCATACTTTATCAACACATTAGGTTGTGGGGAAAGTTCTTGCGTTTTTTAAAAACGCGCTTTTTTCCCTCCAAACTGCTTCCCAGCAATTCCTCTGTACATATACATATAGTACAAGTTCACACGCATCTATACGTATTATTGTCTTTCATTTCCAGGATAACCTTTTTAGGCAAAATGATCATATCAAAAGTCAATGACGTCTCCATTATCGAGAGTTTTTCTTTGAATAGCATCAGATAGGGAAAGGAAAAGATGATAGTCCGATGGGGTAAGATCAGGGCTTCAAGGCGGATGAGGCAGCACTTCCCATTCAAGCTCGAGAATTTTTCGGCGCGTCACTTCTTTTATATGCGGGAAGACTCACCAAAAAATTGACTCGTCAAAAAATTCTCGAGCTTGAATGCTCCAGCTTGACTTTTTCTATATGTGGGAAGGCTCGCCAAAAAATTCTCGAGCTTGAATGGGAACTGCTGCCTCATCCGCCTCAAAGCCCTGATCTTGCTCCATCGGACTATCATCCTTTCCTTTCCCTATCTAACGGCATTCAAAGAAAAACTTTCGATAATGAAAATGACATTGACTTTTGATATATTTTCCCGAAAAAGGTTATCCGGGAGGTGAAAGACAATAATACCTATAGATGCGTGTGAGCTTGTAGAAAGCAGTTTGGAGGGAAGAAAGCACGTTTTTTTTAAACGAAAGAGCTTTCCCTTAACCTAAAACATTAGTTTAAAATCAATGTTTAATTCATCCTCGAGTAAGGTAAACAAGAACATAGGGTGCTTAATAAATCGATCTTCAGACACCACTTCTACGGATCCGAGGAACGAACCGCGCTCGGGTCAATAGCCTCTTTATTATTAGAAATTCCAATAAAATCTATTTTTGGCCTTTTCAGGATCGCTCAGTCGGGGTATTTTGAAGGTTCTATTCACACTCGTGTACTATTGTATGGTATGGTCTCACTCAATAGAGCACTTTAAATAAATTGCTTGTTATGGGGCATTTCTTTTTCCTCCTTTATCTGATAGCCATTGCTTTCAATGGCATACGGTAATGAGCCCTAGTTTCCCTTTGAAAAACTGTAATAAATCTGTCTCGTAACGCAAAGAGATTTAATTGCCAAGACAAAAACAATCAAGAATATGCACTCTTTCCGAAGTGAGAATTGTGGTTCAAGGAATCCTCTACAAAAATTTCATGGTTCTGTTTTTTCCCCTGAAACACTACTAGGTACACAACACGAACAGAAACACGGAAGGAGCAAAGAATTCCTTTGCTCCAATGCAGATATCTAAGCTGCAGCATAACAGCAACTCCTCAACTCCCGCCAGCACAGCCTGTCAGTGGGGAGAGCGCAGTGCAAATTATCGCGCCCATTGTCGAATGGTCTTCCACACTGCGTGCCTGACCATATGACCATCGCCGCCTCCACAAATATTCCCCACTTCGTCAGATGACACTTTAAAGAGCTGTATTTCAGCCCAATTATTGTATTTTAGCGTGAAACTTTGCATACGGTTCGTGGTAAGCAAATTCAACAGAAATATAATACATGGGTAACAGAACGCTAATATTTCGCAGACTATCCCTTTTAGCAAAGTTGTGTGAACTATGGGAGCTAACCCGGGAGTGTGGTGAATTGTCAAATTCTCGCTTCGTGGCGTCGCACTCGCGACGCCGTTAAAACGACTTGACTTGACGCAGTCGTTTAAAATTTCATGCAGGATGCAATGGGCTGCTATCGTGGGGTTTTTTTTAGATTGCAGGTTGAAAGCTTCGGAAGTCCGCCTATGATCTGGATGCTGCAGCTTCAAGAGATAAAAAACAACGCGCACTCGCCACGGGCGAATATACGACCAGTCGCCACACCCAACTAACCCCCCAAACAATTATTTCTTGCTTATCTCAAATACAAAAAAAGCCAGGAAATTTGAGTAAATTCACATATAAGAAGTAAGATGAACCTCTAGTGACGGTAATGTGTGGAAAATAAATTATTTGAGTATTGGCAGAGTTCTCGGAATTCTCCAATTCTTCTTTATGGATGGATATTTGCACATTTAGCAGCACTTCAGCTATGAAATCTAATAGAGAAGAACTCAAAAAAAAGTGGAACTGGGCTTGCACTTATCCCCGAGGCTATACTAATGATTTGTAGAAGAGGCTGGGCGAGTGCACTACTTTTTTTTTGAAACTTTTTCATTTTCATATTGAAGGATTAAGCAGGCAATATGGGCACTTAGACAACATCTTCACTTCTTAGTGTTATCTGACGGATGGGAGACAAACCGAGGAATTCAGATTATGTATCTTTGGAGGACGTCTGGGTCATATGTCTAGTCCCATGAGGCCTCAGCTTCACTCCATTAGACATCAAACATCTTTTCCAGTTGCAATGCCCACTCTCGTTCTGATAACTTCGAAATGTGGTCACGGTATCAACCTCATCGCTACAGCCGCGGATTGACCTAGCTTATGCTCGTATTCTGTCACAAACGTTTTCAGTCGCGCCTTGCTTTGATCCATGCAATCGAACTATTGGAAGCTTAACTAAGTACAGTTCGAATATCAGATATCA
Source organism: Trichostrongylus colubriformis (assembly GCA_963978905.1). Taxonomy (NCBI): domain Eukaryota; kingdom Metazoa; phylum Nematoda; class Chromadorea; order Rhabditida; family Trichostrongylidae; genus Trichostrongylus; species Trichostrongylus colubriformis. The sequence goes on along the minus strand of OZ022259.1, from coordinate 19,947,251 downwards.
ATATCAAAATTTGAAATGTGAATAGTCACAGCATCACAGCAAAAATGATATCAAAAACCCAACCATAAGAACCCTCTCGACTACTCCTCAAGGCCATTATTGAAGGCGAGGTTTTCCTTGGAAAGCTTTTAGAATATGTTACACCGCGTTTTTCGACTAATTTTTCAAAATACCTATTCATCACAGACTCTCTCTCTCTTCTACAAAAAAGACTCAATTAAGCGCAAACAAAGGGTTTCCGGATGGAAACATCATAGAATTTATCATTGTTATGGAGATTTCACAATGCTATGACTGTACGTTTTTACTTCAAAATACAAAACTCGTGGTGGTCTTGATTGTATAAGTGTTTCAGATGAATCGTCCTCGAAAAAATGAATCTTTCTGTTATCCATATATTTGTTGTATTTGCCTAGTGCGAGCCGCAAGCAGAGTTTCACGCGAAAAAATAAGAGTCCGGCTGAGACACAGCACCACAGTCTCAGCCGGTGGGCGGGGCCTCCAAACAGGGGCCCGCCCACCCCGTCGTCTGCCGCGGTCGGAGACTCATTGTATGAACAGGAAGTTACGTAAACCGACCCACTCTGTGTTCCTAACTGCGGCGGACGACGGGACGGGGCTTTTACTCAGAAGCCTCGCCCACTCGGCTGAAAAATTTAGGGAGCTCTATCTTAACCAAATTTTTCGCGTGAAACCTTGCATGCGGCCCTTATTAGACAAATAATCTGGGTAACGAGGAAACTCGATTTTCCTTGGACGATTTCTTTGAACCAAAGAAAAATGGAAGAGAAGACACTGGGATTGCCATTTTCCAATGATATAAGCTGAGCAGTTAGATTAGGGTTGGAGATACCTAATAAAAGCACACTGGGGAAATTCAATGAAACACCATACATAGATTGATGGACAAGTATTACAGCTTTTGCACCGGTTGTTTTGATTAAAAAATTGGTTTTGTGAAATTTTCCGAGTAATCTCGTCCACTTGTTTCAGATGATATGTACATTTTCTTTGTCAAATTGAACCTTTTTTACATTTCACCGTGATCGTTCGATGAAACTTGTGAAAACAGCAGCAATGATGGTGCATCAACAAAACAATTAATTTGGACTGATACGAAATACCACATTAGAGACACGTGATTGAAAATCTCTCCGACTACACAAGTCCTGATAATCTAAACATCTAAGCATGCATAAAATATCTTAACTTTTTAGACTAGATTTTTATAGACATTTTACGATGAAGTAAGGATAAAGGATAAAGGTTTTGGCGTTAATCAATCCCTTCTGTGGGATGCGCCGCGCGTTCCAGTTCCATTCAGAATCGTGGTGGATTGCGATTAGGCCTATACAATGACTTGTCCTCCCAGACGAGCCTGGTACCGACTCACCTACCTCGAGGGATGGAAGAAGCGGCCGGCCTGCAGGGCGTTGATGCGGGCGCACCATGACAGCGGCACCACGCCACCTGTCACCACACCACCCCGCTCCAAATTGAGATATAATAAGGGAAATTTAAAACCTGATAATCTAGACTGCTTCTTATAATGAAAACCAGAACTGGGAGATGTGACATGCACTTCTATGATACCAAAATGTCCATGAAGACCTGTGCCATGCAAAACAAAAGTTTAGTGAGAACAATTTTTGCTCACCTAAAGAACCAATAAATTTCGCTGGAGCTTAAACTATCGTTACGAAAATAATGAAAATAGAAAAGTTTGGAGAATAGAGATAATCCAAAAAAGTGAGCAACGGGGCCGTCTTACAACCTCTTGCCTCCCTCTTTGGATCTAACGTTAAACAGGGCTGTTTCGTACAAGCTACTGAGCTTTTCACCGTGCCTAACCCATTCATTAAAGTCTTCAAAATTCAAACTAGCAAATAACTTACTTACTAATAATCATGATGCAGAAAGCATAGTCACAGTCCACTCTTTCTTCCACCCAGGAGTGAAATTACAGACATGGCAAAGGCATACGATGGAATATCCCTATTCACCGTCTACTAAAATCCAAAACTTAAAAAATTATCCTAGACAAGAGTGTTCCAGGTAGGTAAACAGGTTAAGAGAACCCGCAAACTACTGATCGTCTCAAGGATATAATAAATATATTTTTATCAAGGGAAACAGCTTATACATTAACATTGAAAACACGCACGCCACAAAACTATCATAGTTCTCAAACCACTAGCAGAAAAAACAGAAGTACACAAGAAGGACTCGAAAACTCCAGATAAGGCACCAACTTCATCAGCTACTCGGAACACCTTTTTGAAATATTTAAAATTTAACGAGAAATAGAACGCGTCGCCAGTTCTCGTTATCAACACCCCGCTATTTCGCCTCGCATTACCATGATGCCTCTTGAGCTAATCGCATGGTTCCTTGTAGGTCTTCTAGTATTTTCCACAAACAGAAACAATTACAGGTATGGCTTAGGTACAGTCTCATCGATGAATCCTACCCTGAACTCCTCCTATTAAGTTTGACGCGCATTCCATCAATAAACAGCCTTCTGCAAAAAAATTAGAATATGCACAAACAAAGAATAAATAAACATTGCAACAAAATATGATCAAAAGGATTTTCATCACAGAGTATGCACGCAGAATTATCACATGAATAAATGGACATGCCCCTTATTCTTTTGAGAAAGCGCCAAAAATGGCAGACGAAATGGATTGCTGAAGACCCATGAAGGGAGCTCTTCTGTTCGGCGATGAAGATGAAGAGAGGGCGGAGCTGGACGAGTGATGATCAAAAGAGGCGGACGGGCGGTTGGCCGACTGACTCAACAGACCGACCGCAAGCCACCCGCAGCCAGTTACAGCCAGTCAACTGGCCATCTGGCTAGCAAACCTCTCAACTAGTCACATCTACTGCAAGGCTCGACCAAGGCGAGTGAGCTGAAAGAATAATTCGAAAAATTTAGAAAAAGCTATCGCAACTCTCACATCCACTCATTCTCATCTCAGTAATCGAAGGGGAAAAAACGAAAAAGAAAGGAAAAATTAAAAAGAGAACAGAAAAGCCAGGAGGGCACCGCCAAAGAAATCATAAGACCTCGCAACGATGAGAATAGCGGAGAGAGGATTAGTTGGTAACGATTTTGCACTAAAAAGCGCGGTATAGAACGCAGCCGTTTCTATTCAGACGTCTTCAAGCGCTCATCGCGTGGGTAACTTCAATCCTTTATTTTCACGAACATAATCACCAGAACTTCAATCCTTTATTTTCACGAACATAATCACCAGAACCTAACTACGTTGGACTCTGGAAAATCATAAAAATTAGAAAGTCCAGCAATAAGCCGAGACAAAAAGCGCAAAAGATGGTTTCCTATAAAGAAAGGCAGCGGTATGAGTGATTGAATAAATGTATTGGGTTGGGGAATAAGTCCTTGCGGTTTTTTTCAACCTCATTTCTCACATTGTTTCCTTTATCTTTCGACAAAGCTTATACATGTTTTCGATAGAGCTTTTTTTGCTCTATAAAATGATACTATCTGTTTTTCGATTCCTTCGACTACCTAGTATTTATGAGGTTTGGAAATGGAGTAAGCTGAAGGCAAAAACTTGGCACTTGCGCACCTCATTTTTCTCGTCTGCCATTGAGACCAAAAAATGTATGTGCATACGTTTTGATAGAGCTTATTCAGCTCTACAGAATGGTACTACTTATTATTCAAATCGCTCAACTTTTTGCTGTTTTTAGGATTCAGAAATACAGTACTCGCAAAAGTAAGCACTTTGGTTACCTTCTCTTCCTCGCCTACCATTGAGATTTGAGAAGGTGTGCATATGTGCATTCGATAGAGCTTTCTTTGCTCTACAAAATGATACCACTCTTCTTTTGTATCCTCTCATATTTTAGCATGTAGGGATAAGCGTTCACCTGTTTTTCAATTCATGCATAATGAATATGATTTTTTTTTTGGAAGAGTGTTTTGTATCATTCGATAGAGCTCTTTTCGCTCTACGAGATACTGTTTACGGTTTTTGTTCAAATAATTTTTTGACAGTTTTTAGATCATTTAAAAGTCGACGAAATTGAGCATTTTTGACACCAAGTGACGAAAATGCTCGATTTCGTCGACTTTTAAATGATCTAAAAACTGTCAAAAAATTATTTGAACAAAAACCGTAAATAGTATCTTGTAGAGCGAAAAGAGCTCTATCGAATGATATAAAACACTCTGCCAAAAAAAATCATATTCATTATGCAATTTTAAATTGAAAAACAGGTGGAAGCTTATCCCTACATGCTAAAATATGAGAGGATACAAAAGAAGAGTGGCATCATTTTGTAGAGCAAAGAAAGCTCTATCGAGTGCACATATGCACACCTTCTCAACTCTCAATGGTAGGCGAGGAAGAGAAGATAACCAAAGTGCACATTTTTGCGAGTACTGCATTTCTGAATCTTAAAAACAGCAAAAAGTTGAGCGATTTGAATAACAAGTAGTACCATTCTGTAGAGCTGAAAAAGCTCTATCAAAACATATGAACACACATTTTTTGGTCTCAATGGCAGACGAGAAAAATGAGGTGCGCAAGTGCCAATTTTTTGCCTTTAGCTTACTTCATTTCCAAACCTCATAAATATTAGGTAGTCGAAGGAATCAAAAAACAGATAGTACGGTTTTGTAGAGCAAAAAAAGCTCTATCGAAAACATGTATAAGCTTTGTCGAAAGATAAAGGAAACAATGTGAAAAACGAGGTTGAAAAAAACCGCAAGGACTTATCCCCAACCCAATATAAAGTCAAAAACGAGCTAATCTCTCGAACGTCTGCCGCTGATTGACCGCATCCTGTAAAAGTTGGCGTGAAATTTTCAAGACCCTTTTAATATGCTCCGAACTCCTTCAGTAACCATAAGTATCTATGGCATCAGTTGAATAAGCTGACAGTGAGCGATTCTCTTCCCCCAAAGGAAAAAACCTTCAATCAAAAAGCTGTTCGCAGCGTTTCTAACGTCATCAAGATCAAAGAGCTTTCTATAAAACAGTTTTCAAAAACTTTGATATATTTTCGCCTTTCAAAGAATGTTATGAAGCAAATCAAATAAAAGTTTGACATGTTTAAATAGAAAGAAGGTCATCATGGCGAGGCTACGGTAGTCAGAAATGGGATGGTTGGCGGTATCCCACAATAAGCCATGCTTCAGATATTTGAGCTGTGAGACCTCTACGCATGAACAGAAGCTCTGCCATCCACAAAACAACAAAAGATTTTTTCCACCGTTTTCATTCAATCGAATGAGTTCTGAGGCTCGCTGAAGTTAGCAGTGATTGTAAGATCTTGAAGGATCAGATAGAAGGTCGGCTCTTCTTACAAGCTTTCTCAACCGACACAGCAGAGCCCTACTTTTCAGAATCATGGAACTCTACAATCACCACGGTACGGAAAAAAGGTTCAAAAATTCAAATTATTCATTCCACCCCTACTCTTTCAATTTTCTTCGCGTGCATCATGTGTCATCTACTACTTCACATGTTCTGAACCATTGAAGTTGTGCTGAAGACGGACTATGCTTCTAGAGAAAACAAAAAGGATAGAATAGTTAATGGTTAAAATGGGAAATAAGGTTACCAAGGAAAATAAGTATAGGTTTGACGGCTCGAGATCCGATCGGAGAAGACCTAGACGCTCTTCACGGCGGGAGTGAAGACCCATATTTGGAAATAAGGACCCTCTTTAGCGTTGGTTTTGCAGGAACCTGCCAGTGTATTTATGAGAAGCCTTGCCATTATTCGCGAAAAATCGGTCTTCTGGGAGTCACTGACCAAAACAAAGCGGACAGGACTGAATTTTCTCGCACAACTAACTGCTTCCGTTCAACATCAACAACGCTTAATGGTCGAACCTCAGCAAGTATCCGTGAAGAAATAAAGTTACCATGGGAAATAAGTATAGGATAGACGGCCCAGACCCGATCAACAAAATCTACTTCACCTGAAACGAATCATTTCAGACGCTAGAATTTCAGTTTGACCTCTACTGCCTCTGATAGAAAAGTCGGATGTAAGGCCCAGAGATAAAAATGATTCGAGGAAACCAACGCAAAAAGAGCCTTCCCACACGATCCATTATAACAGCTACACGTTCCTTCCCAAAGTCTACTGGGATTAGACATATTGAAAAAAATGAGGGATTTGCACCATTTGGTTCAAATTTCGTCTTCAATTTGAAGAAACCTTTTTTATCCACCGGAATTAAATTCGATAGGCGAGGGCAGAAAAACATCAACACATTCAAAATTTCTTTACCAGGCGCATACATGGCCCAATGTACAACAAACAGCTGGATTTAAGTCAATTATATTGCAGATCTCAAGACATTCACGCATGCAACAGCAAAATTCAGTTTCTCGCTTGAACCACAAGTTTGGAATGTGCATTAGTAGGGTTCAACTAGGTCAGGTCACAGAAACAGGCTGCATCCTTCAACGCGCGGCCATATGGCAACGGCTCCAGTAGGGCATCTGACGCGCACGCGACGGGATTGTGTGGCGCGCTGACCTAGTTGGACCCTACCTACGTGCAGCCACAAGTTCGCGACCTGCAGTGCAACGTCAAGGACAGCAGGTCTGCTAGCTGATACCGTTTCTAGCCTGTCTCGGATACTGAAGCTGCCTTTAGATAGGTGTATATAATCAAAAATTTGTGCGAAGATTGATGTAGGACAATAGGCAGGCACATAAATAATGGAGATAAATAAATCGTTCAATAGATATAGCGACTATGATTTATCCTGTATTCTGCACCAGGCCTATGAAATTCTAAAGAAAGCGCAGCAGTCCCTTTTTTATTCATAGTAAGAACGGCAGAGGGAAATAGAAGAGGATACTAGCCCCAAACTGCCAAGTCACTGAAGAATGAACTTTATTGAGTTTTTGAAAAAAGCGAATATCTTCAATATTCAAAGGACAATTCTAAAGATGGTGAGGGCTGCTGTTGAGGTTATCTTCAAGGGGATGTCATCCCCTGTGACCGAAGGGGGGAAGGGGAACTCCACACCAAAAACTACTAAACAAGGCCTCAGGTTCCCCTACTCCCACTTTCCTTCATCAAACGCAATCCAGAGGAGGTCACTACCTTCTGAGGCAAGCCAGCCGAGCCACGACTGGCCATTCAACCGAATACCGGAGGGTATTCCTTCAATACTATGGGAAGCCGTATGACAACACGCAACGGAAGGATTGTCGTCGGATTCGTATTCAATTACTTGTGATTTTCCCATGATCATGTAACTGAAGTCATTTTCGTGCTAAAATCTAAAGCTTCACAGGAATAATCCGGCTCATTATCTCAAAGTACATCTCTTTTAAAGCTTCTCACATCATCACTCATTTCGCAGTTCATTTCTAAGTAATTGAAATCCGTCCACATCAATTTTCTAGCCTCAGAAGAGATTTGAGTAACTCGCAAGAAAAAACGAGGAAGAAAATCGAGAAGAACCTCATCATTACTGCGTAGGATGCATTCAGCGGACCTGAAAGGTCAGATTTGAAACGAGAAGCAGACACTTCAATTGCATGCAATTAACGCTCAAGTAAGTATTTAGCAGGAAAAGTTTTTTCCCACCATTTGGTTTCCAGTGCAACAGTTTACGGTTTCGAGTACGGAAATGAGAATTGTTTCCGAAGAATTTGCTGTCAGGGTGGGGCGGGAATTACGAATTTTCAACAGGGGTGTTTTTAACCGGTGAGAGATTAAGCGTCCTGTAGCGCTTTGATAGTTGAATAGGTAGACCCGCACAACTCGTAGCACTTGGAGACAACAGAAGAGGGGATTTTGCCCGGTATGGAACATGAATGGTGAGGCGCTACGTAATGCAACAGCAGAGAAAAAAATGGATGGAACGGCCAAAAACGCAAGGCATTGGAACAGTGCTCACTCCTATCTTTTCGCCCCATCCGCATCAACAGACGTTCAGGGCTAGACGCAGATGGCGAGGGGCTATGTTAGCTAGCTGCGAACTTTGCCCCGCCCTGACAGCAACTCGCTTCTGGCACGAGCTTCGCCACGGATTATCTGATCAAGCTTTCCTTCACTGCGACCTTTCGATCCCTAACAAAACTGTTAGGGACGGGTACATGCTGTCTGTATTGATTATGTGTTTCTTTTCCACCTCCTTGCCCATGTGTTCTTACAAGTTGGCTGTCCAGTTCATGTATTGATTATTTTGTATGAGTTCTCCTCGCTCTCTTGTATTGTATATTCTTTCTGTTTGCGCGCCACAAAAGCCCGCGAAAAGGGGAGCCATGCATAAAAGGGCAACTGTCCGTTCAAGTAAAGACAGTTGAGGCTGATTGAGACCGCGAGTAGCGGTAGTTTCTTACAGAGTGGATTGTAGTCCCTCTAGTTTTCTGATAAGTGATTGTTGACCGCGAGGGCGGTCGTAGTAACTACTCGTGTGACGAGGTAGTGAGAGTTGGAAGGTAGCTTGTAGTCTACCTAGAGAGAGAGAGGGAAGTTCGAATTGAACTTGAACGGAGAGCCCTCTTAACAATTCCTTGTCGTAACACCTACCTGAAGAAGTGATCTGTCGTATCTCATTGATATTTGTTTTCGTCATTTATCAATATTCGGTGTCGATATCTAAGCTCACTTAGAAATTTGTCTCATATATTCGCTGTCGTGTGAAGATTACTTTTGCACTTTATTTGTGTTGTCGTGTCGGCGACATAAAATTGTTTTATTCGAGTGTGCTGTTTATTCGAGAGGTATACGCCATGTCCGTATCACAGTGTTCCGCGATGTCACTTTGCGAAAATAGGGGGGAAACCGGGGACGAGGCGCCCTCGGCGCTGGCGGGAGCCAGCCACGAGGGCCCCTCGGCCCAACAAAACACATTCCACGCTTGTCAGGAGGCGGGCGACATCTTGGTCACCACAGGTCAAAAAGCGTTGGGAACTCTTCACGGTTGCAAGCAGGACCTCCCGCCGCCTTTCCACCAATTACATCCAAGATGTCATGTACCTTCTGGTGACCAGTTGCCTTCAAGCGGTTTCTCAGGGAAAACGTTATAAAGCGTACACAAGAACGCGGTAGCCGTACACACAGCGTTACCGTATCTGCGACATTCCGAAAACTTCGTCATCATCTACGTGACTACGGCTGCATATCTCTTAACTTATGCGCTCGCATGAATAACTCACTGCCATTTACATTCAAGAAGGGAGGAAATAATTTATGTAATGCAGCCCTTCTAATTCAGTCAACAATACCAACATCTCATCCATATACTTATGCACTTACTGGAATTACTCGCAGACGGTTGCAAGTTGCGCAGAAGGACTCCCCTCCGTCTTCTCGCGCAAATTTGCAACTTTTTAGATTCCCATAGCCCCTAGGGACACTGCACCATATGACTAACGAGATATATAACCAATATAGCGGACTTCATTCTCAGAACACTATTTGAAACTCTCGCTAGCTAAATATGTACGAGTGGGACGCAAAGATGTAGCAGTTACTGAAAGGAATCGTTCACGGAAAGATGAGTTTTTTTGTTACCCATATATTCATGTTGTATTTGCCTAATGTGTGCCGCATGCAAAGTTTCACGCGAAAAATGTGAATCTGGCTAAGATACAGCACCACAAAGTCTCGGCCGGGTGGGCGGGGCTCCCAGTAAGTGCCCATTCAGTCGTCCGCCGCGTTTGGGGACGCACCGTCGGAAAGAAAGTTACGTGAATAGTCCAAGTCTCTGTTTCCAACCGCGGCGGACGACGAGACGGAGTTTTTACGAAGGCCCCGCCCACATGTCCGAGAATCCGGGAGGCTGTATCTTAATCGAATTTTCACTTTTTTTGCGTGAAACCTTGCATGCGGCCAATATTGGGCAAGTACAACATAAATATATGGGTAACAAAGAAACTCATTTTTCCGTGGCCATTCCATAAAGCTACATAGGCTGCACTCATACTTCACGCAGAGCGCGTTCACCACAAAGTAACCGCGGTGAGTGTTGATCACAGTGTTAAGGCACGTTTTGCGACACCTATCAGCGCTTTGAGCGAAACGCAATGCGCACGCAGCATAGTGTCGCTTAATAGTAAATTGAGGATTAAATTGAGTTGTAATGTTGCTGTAACTGTACATCTCACACACTTCTACTGCCACACCCTTTTCCGCCGCTCACACAATCATTGCCCGGCGTATGCTCAGAGCTTGGCTTCACCGGCACGTTTTGGTTACATACAAAAACACAGAAAATCGATGGCAAGCATTACTGTAGGTGCGGCAGTGCGCTGCTTAGCGAAATATACAGGGTGCGCCATAATTATAGCGAATGTGCGCGCGCAAGAGATTTGACCCCTTATTCAAACCCGTTACTTTTTTCTGGGCATTTTATGTTTTCATAGCGTTACAATGATCATAACAAAATCATACCACTATTCATTCAAATCCCTTCTAGAATGGTTAAGAGTTCCTGCCACCGAATGTCCATAATCGAGCTTCACCTCCGAGGAGTTTCGGCACGCAAGATCCACCGCCGTCTTGGAGTTCACATCAGCGTTGTCTACAGGACCATAAAACGATATGAAGATCTAGGAACTGAAGACGACCGTTTTAGACCTGGAAGACCCGTCTCCATTTCTACGGAGAGGAATCTCAAGAAGGTACGTGAAAGATTTCGCCGTAATCCCGAGAGGTCGGTTCGCCAAATGTCGCGAGAACTGAAGATAAAGGAGACTACCCTAAGGAGAATGGTTCGAAGTCTCGGACTGAAGGCATTCAAAAAGAATAAATGCCAAAAGCTCACTGATCGTCAGAAAATCAACAGGAAGGAGAGGTCGAAACTGTTGCTCAGAAGATTTGGAGACCAACGACACCGCTCGATCCTGTTCACAGATGAGAAGCTGTTTACAGTTGAGCAAGCTGTCAACAAGCAGAACGATCGTGTTTATGGCGTTTCGAACCCGCATGCTACCGTGAGCCGGTGTTCTCATCCTGCTTCAGTCATGGTTTTTGCTGGTATCACATCTGATGGGAAGACCCCACTGTGGTTCGTTCCAGAAGGAATAAAAATCAACAGCCGAAACTACCTGGACCTGCTGAAGAAGGAATTGCTCCCCTGGGCTAACAGTCATATTGGGAGTAGCCCATGGACGTTCCAGCAAGATGGGGCTCCTGCCCACAAGGCGAAAATCGTGCAGGACTGGTGCGAGGTCAGCTTCCCAGACTTCATCGCCTTCGACGAGTGGCCACCCAATTCTCCTGATTTAAATCCCATGGATTATAGCGTGTGGTCTATCTTGGAAGCCAAAGCATGTTCGAAACCACATCGCTCCCTCGATTCGTTGAAGAAAACCCTCCTGAAAGCATGGGACGATCTTGACACCACCTACTTGCGTGCCACCGTCGATGCGTTTCCAAAACGTCTCGAGGCCTGCGTTGAAGTCAACGGTGATGTGTTCGAAGTATAATTCATTTTTCACTTAGTAGCAGACCAATAAATGTTATGGAGGTTTCGGTTTTTCCAAATGCTTTAATTGTCATGCTATGCGACTTCGATTTCGATTCGCTATAATTATGGCGCACCCTGTATACTGTAATGGAACCTACTTCAAAGACACCGGAAGGGGTAAATTCGGCAAATTATGGAGTATGGAAGTAGGGGTGGTCAGCAATATAACCGTAGAGAAAGAACGAAATAAAGGCAAGTCGCTTTTCACGAGAAAGACAGCCTGATACATCTCCTTATAAACCGAAAAGCTCGCTAAATTTGTCAATCATGCAATACGTCCAATTATTTTGTCTCAATTAAGCTATTACGGTAATGAGGAAAAAGAATTATGTAATTAACTAATAATCACTGCACCTACTCATTTACAATAATTGCTTCTTCACAGAAGCCTTAACTGCAATGGAGTCCAACTGCTCATCAAAAAAATTCTTTCATCTGCGGATACAATTTCGCACATCATGCTCATCTTATAGCACCTCGTTTCAGCCCCTAGGGAGAACCGTCCAAGGATGAACTCGCCGATTCACTTAGCTCACAACGAGATGAAAACGGCTACGACAGAAAAACGAGTTGTTACGGAACACGGTAAATTACATAGCATAAATTGCGTATGCTCAAAGGCACAAAGATTCCACTTGGACGTAACTTCGCCGCGAAGAAACCGAAGACGGCTGAGGCTATGGGCCAACGCGAATTCCAAAAACATAAATCGAAGACACTCCGCGGTAATCCTCCGCAAGTTAATCATAGACAATCCCTGAGAACTCGAACGAGGCCATTTTTAGCGAATTCTAGTCATTGATGATAGTCACTCTGAAGAACCATGTACGGCCAACAACCTTGCACATAACTTAGTGATATATAATGGTTATTAAGATACTGGATGGCAAATCAGAATTACATGTCGTGCTCTGAATTAAAACATTATTCACTCTTGGATTTGCATTCAGTATTCAGGCCTCATGACAGCTTACCATGGTCGTCCGTTTTCACCCAGACAAATCATGTACCTAACTGACCTGTACAGATTCTATCTCAAAGAGTAGGTAGGATTCGAGTCTCTGGCCGTATAGTTATATTCATACAACCGAAACCTCGGTCCGAAACTACCCACTCGGTCAAAAGCACTGGACATCCACACTAAACAACACCCCTACCTTGTATAAGCCAAGCACTGCGTTGTTGAGGGCGAGGAAAGGGATCGATTCACATGCTTCCTACTAAAGACCGTTGAGGCTGCTGTTGCTAACCCGTTGAGGATTCCTCGATCGGTCTCCACAAATACGATATCCTCTGCCCGAGCCAGAGGAACAGAAAGCACACATGGCGTCAAACGTCGAACCAGGCTTCGAAGCCCAGACCATGAGCGTGGAGTGGCGACATTTGTCACTACACCAGCTCCTTCTAAATGAGAACACTTTGACTTTCTTCTTCGCCTCTGCGATGAATTTAAATGACTCCGACGACGCAGCAGCTATAGCTGACCACGAGAAGCACCCATGTAATCGTAGCGGTTGCATAGTCCCAGCACACATACCTTTCTCTCGCCTCGCACACTCATATACGATGCGGTGGCACCAGGGTACACCGCACGAGGATTCCTCGACAGAGAGTAGCCGTATTTGGCAGGACAGGAGGGGCGTACCTGCAGATGTCAGCGATAAGGACTGGAATCTAAGCCTTAAATAGGCAGGTGAGAAGCGAGGGATATTTTACAACAAACCCGTGGGATTAAATGTAAAATAAACATGTTTTGCTCCAGGTAGGGATACGAATACATAGCAATAAAACATTTATCTACACAATCCGGAAACAGTCTTTGATATTGTAGTGGTGAAAAATGGGGTCTTATTTGGTCTCTGTAGATAGGCGAGAGGTCGTACTGAGACGGCCAATTACCTCGACACAAAGGAGTGCTGGCACTCAATCAGTCACTAATGATCAGTAATAAAAAGAATATCAACGAGACGGTCAAGCCACCGTAAAAAATTTCATATTTTCCTACACACGTATTCTTACCCAAATTAATTTTTGGTTCGAAAAATTAATTTCTAGCTGTAAATATAAGCGCGATAACGGAAATAACGAACTAAAATTCAAGTGAAATAAACGGCTTCAGAAAGCACGCACACACGATACCACCTACAAGATAACATCATTTGTTATAGAATAAGATTGGACAATATACCCATTCCTCTCTTTCACATTGGTACGGTATCTCAAAAAGATTGATTGCTTTCGAAACGCAACTTTTTTGACCAACCCACCGCCACCAACTGTTACTTTCGAAACGAAAACGCATTAATAAAAAAAATTCAAAGTACTCAAGCTCCAGAGGAAACAATTGGACAGCTGCCTCAACATCTTATTTATAAGCACACTATTTTTAAGAGACGAACACAAGTGTAATAGTTTTTCAAAAAAAAAACGATTGATTAAATCTTCTGGAATAAATCGTCCGCTCAACTTCGAGCACTCAGTTTCGAACGATCTCACTGAACTCAGAACATTTGAAAAACCTTAAAAAAAGGAAAAAACAGCAAGCACTCTAGTGGGCAACCGAAAATTCAGAAAGCCTTCATCCATTAATTTTAAAAAATATCGTATAGTATTCTCATGCTTCAGTGAATTGATTATCGAGAAAAAGAAAAAAAATTTTACGAATCTGTTGCAACTTGGCATCTGTCTACTCACTCATTGTTTAATTGAATTTCTCCACTTCATTTTCTTAGCTCTTCTTTCCAATACCCCCACTCAAGTAAACAAATACACGCCCGCAGAGAAACAGAACCAATTCGATTAGCTCCCATTGAGACGACACATGAGACTTGCAACCTCAGCGTCCGCCAGTTCTTTCGGGTTAGGGCGGCTTCTCCTCATGTAACAACGAAAATAAAACCGAAGAAAAATCAAAAAACGAAGCTAAATGGGCAACCAAAAAAGCTCGTAGAAAAGCCTGTGGGAAGTTACAAAGATAGAAGTCGAGAAAAGGAAAATTTCAAAAAATATAGGAAAAATGAAAAAGTCATTCGCCAAACCAAAAACGGACAACAGACAATCTGGAGAGGTAAACCACGGTTATCTACCCCAGATAGGTGCTCCACTAGAGAGAAGGGGACGGGCAACTTGCTGGTGAGATTTGATCAGGAAAATATTACATAGTAAGAATGGACGGTAAAATTTACTGTTTAACACTCAAATGCTGCCCCTCCTTTATTGCTACTCATGAACGCAGAATTCATGCTTTTACGAAATTATGTGAAACCCAACCGTCAACTGAGCCCAGGATTACAACTCAAGGTAGCCGTAGACCTTTACCATTTTTCTCTTTTCATAGCATAATGTCTGCTGTATCACTGCTTGTTTTTGACCTCAACTGAACCTGGCGTTCACTTAACAACCTAATGATGGACTTCTAACTATAACCCCTAAAAAAGCCTTTTGCCTTCATTCTTTCTTCCACCCTTTCCCTTACAGAAAGGTAGTGTTAATGAGTATTACCGTCGTATTTGCAACCAGTTCCATTCAACAAACTCGCGAGAAAATCTTCAAATAAACAATAAAATACGCAAGCAGGGGTTGTCATAAAAACAAGCCACATTACACGCTTATATCCTTGTAAACTCAGTAGTAACATCACAATGAAAGCCCAACCACGCAGAGCCGCTTCATAGCTGAAACACACACAGCAACCATTATCTTCAAAATAATTAGGCTGATCTACGACGCTACACAAATGCCGCCTCGCAACATGTCGCCGAGGTGACGAGGCAATTACAATTAGGGAAACATAGCGCTACTACGAGTAGAGTACGGCATGTCCATGCCAGACACATGCCATCTACGGGACCCGACAAAGGATCTCTGAACAATCCTTCATCGCCCTCAGAACGCTATTCACATGAGGGAACGCCATGTTGATGATAAAAAGTGTTGACGAAAATTCAACCTTCTCTATCCCCTCACCATTGCTAACGAAAGGGGAAGTCGGTTGCATACTCAAAAGAATAATAAGAAACTCGCAAGCATAGCAGTACCATTTGTGCCGTGGGAACATTGTTGCTGTTAATTTCTCCCAATAAAACCAAATTAAAACTAGCTGTATGTAAAAAGCTATAATTCGAAGATATCCATCAAGGGCAATAGTTCCGGACTGGCTAGTACCTTTCACAGAAGTGATGCGTCAGGGTTTCTCCTTCACCAGAATATCAAGAGAATCAAAAAAAGCTTCCGTTTTCGCGATAACTTTGAATAAACTGAAAAACGACTTATTTGAATTGAAACGCAAAAATGTGCCAGATGTAGGCACTTCTCATAGTCAGAATTCACTTGAAAATCGTCGCTTGGAAATTTATCGCTCTACATTCCAAATTCCTGTGTACCCTTCTACCCTACCCTTTCCATATGAATTTGCATATATCCATTCATAGGTAAAGCTCTAGAAGTACTAAAAATGGATACACATTGCAACTTGAAAACCGTAGCCATCACTCTGACGAATTCATCAGCTGTCTTCCTTCTCTTGCATTCGCTTTCATTCGTTATTCGAATGCTTCAATCAGGATGACAACATTCGGAATGACACTGTTCGTTGTCATGGAACTCCATCTTCCTTGTCACAAATCAGCATGGCGTTGATGAGTCGAAATTATGACTGACGTAATGCATACCCTCCAGGGAAAAGTCGGTGGTTATGCCGTACCAGCGATTCAGAGAAGGCACTTGATGTTGTTAAGCAATGAGAAAATTGGGACTGCATGATCAACGCTGGCCATTTGAACGCACCTACACCTTCAAAAGATCTCTTCAAATTCATGTTACACAAAATTTTTGAAGCCGCATTACGCGATGTCACCGTGCCCAATGATTACGGCAGCGCTTCGTCTAGGTGACCAGTGAGGCAAAATGCGACAAAAATAGCTCCAAACTCAAATTTGGCTATTCCATGAATGTATAAAGGCACTGGGCGAGCGAAAAAACCGAAAAGTGGAAAAGCGGCAAAGAGGAGAGAATGAGGAACGTGAGGGATGCAGAATACGTGGTTGCTATTGCTTCTGTTAACTACATCTAACGAGGATGTCGAGGGGTCTCAGCGGCCCAGTTACTGAGCCCTGCTGGTTGAAGGAAGCCCCATCTACCCACAAAGAAAACTGGAGTACTTCAATGAAAGCTTTAAGAGTGTCTTTGATTACTCAACATCCAAAAGTAGCTGAAAAATTTAAGCAGTGGCTATGGGTAATCGGTGTAGATCAAATTGGTTATGCAGCATGTCCACAACCGATTGCAATTCGATGGGTCTCTGCAGCAGTGTCTACATTAGCTCTTACTGTAATCCATGTTAAGATCAAGTCACTTAAAGGAATCGTCCACGGAAAATGAGTTTTTGTGTTACCCATACGTTTATGTTGTATTTGCCTAATGTGGGCCTCATGCAAAATTTCACGCGAAAAAATGCGTATCTGGCTGAGATACAGCACCACAAAGTGCGGTCCCAGTGGGCGGGGCCTCCGTGTAAAAGCCTCGTTCCGTCGTCCGCCGTGGTCGGAGACGCATTGTAGGAGCAGAAAGTTTCGTAAACAGTCCCACTCTCCGTTCGCAACGGCGGCGGACCACGGGACGAGGCTTTTACTCTTAGGCCCCGCCCACTGGGACCGCACTTTGTGGTGCTGTATCTCAGCCAGATTCGCATTTTTTCGCGTGAAATTTTGCATGAGGCCCACATTAGGCAAATACAACATAAACGTATGGGTAACACAAAAACACATTTTCCGTGGACGATTCCTTTAATGAGACCTTCGCTCAAGTCATTCGCACAATAACGAATAAGAGACCTGATCCACACAAACGCACTACGTGCCCTTCGCTGATTGCACCGAGACCTTACATTCTACCTCGAAGAATCTCACGTCGATCTGGCAATCACATCATCGTCCAACTGCGTAAGCATGGGAACATTTCTTTACGAGTTCAATAATGCAAAGCACTCAATCAGCGCATTTCCCAAGGCTCCATTATGTATAACTTTTTGCCATTTCTTACATATGTAATGTGAGACCGGAACGAAATTCAAGATAGAGTTTTTTCACCCCCCAGCAGCCTTGACCACCATGAAACTCAATCCAAAGCATTCGTAAGAGCAAAAGGAATTACGACTACTGCCTGCTTCAGTTTGTGCCTTCTTTCATCAGGGTACCAACCTTCGCTATGTCTGCAGGGCGTTTAACCCATTGACGACCGCGGCATTTACACTTGTCTGGTGCGTGGGATTTTCCCACGCTCTCGTGTGACACGACGTCCACACGGTCCCACAGGGAGACTTTTTTTTCGAAGCTATCATTTTTCACTTTTTTGCACTGTGTTTAGGCTCAAACTTGTATTTATGATAATAGATACCCAATTTGTATCAAGCTTTTTCCTTTCAAAAAAGAATGGTTGCCTTTGATGATGAAAGTGAACTATCAAAATATCGGCACTATACAACTATTCCTACCCCAGATACCGCGAGTTGGGTCAAAATATAGTTTTCGCTGAAACCTTAGGGGTTCGCCTTTAGGGGTTATTCAGGGTGTTGATCACGAATATGACATCCGTTTTGGGCGTTTGTGCCCATTTGGTGCGATTGTATCATGTTGGTGCAACAACTCGTTCCCACCAAAATCGCTAACACTTAGCCCAGGAGGTTATTTGAGAAAACGGATGTCATATCCGTGATCAGCACTCCGAATAACTCCTAAAGACGAAGTTTCAGCGATTTTGGTGAAAACGAGTTGTTGCACCCAAATGGTGTAGTTGCACCATATTGACGCAAACGTCAAAAACGAATGTCATATTCGTGATCAGCACCTCAAATAACCCCTATGGGCAAAGTTTCGGCGAAAATTATTTTTTTTACCCAACTGGCGGTATCTGGAGTGGGAATAGTTGAATAGTGCCAAACTATCATAGACTGATACTAGGAAGTGGATTTGAGCGATGAAATGGCGTCTCACACACCGTTTGTGAGGATGATCACCATGGTGGTTTACCAAGCTTCGTACCAACTGAATGTTAACATATTTATTTACCTCTTTAGTAGAAGCTCAGTTATTCAAGAATCAAAAGTTATTTTCTTGGCTCATGCTTTGTGTTAAATCTTCATGCTTGGAATATACATATTGTAAAAAGATCAGACAAAGCTTTTAAAATGTAAGTTACAAGACACACAATGTCGTGTCATACGGTCCCAAACGGCCAACATGATGTGACACGACGTCGTGTCACACGGTCGTCAATGGGTTGAATACAGAATGATTTTGATTTGGTCGGTTCCTGAATATGAAAGAGGCTGACAATAAGTAGTGCAACAGAAGCGAAAGAACGGATTGAAACAGTTAAAAGCCGAGAAATGGTCGCCGCTGTTATGATTCTTATGAGGCAGTACGTGCTTTCGTGCCTCTACATCAGTGAAAGGGTGACACCGACGGCTACAGAATTAAAGATACCGGGGGAGAGCAATTTTGGTTCAGGTATGGGACCGCAATGCACACATGGCACCTTGGCAACACGTCGGAAGTGAATTAATTAGGTTTTAGCTGTATTCACACTTTTTTCTTACGCTTTCGCTTATTCTGCACTTAGTTGTTTTACTTATTTGTTAATGTGTGTTCTTCACGTATTTCACATCATCACGAATGAATGAAATACACCCTACGAGACAACAAATCACATCTTTACAGCGGACAACTCGGAAAGTCAGTGTGTTGATGCGTATGTGATGCGAATACACACCACAGCGCCGCGCTTTTGAATCCGGGTTTTTCCGCCGATTATCGCTTCTAACTTTCAATGTTCGATACAAAATGATCATTTCTTTGCATCTTCCTCTTTACTTGGATCCCTAAAGTCAGCCAGTCGTCCACGTTGCTCCGCCGTCCGCGGCTACTCGACCATCGAAAGCCGTACGAGGAAAACGCAACATAACAACGCCGCGATGGAAACTCTGGCGCGCGTCAGTGTGAGTTCCATCAGAGATTAGACCTTCGAAAATCTCAACCATTCACAGGAAACATATCTTTCCTGCTCTACTCCTGAAGATGTCTCCAATATCGTTCAGAACAACAAATTTCTGGATCGCAGTGACCTGTCAAGCACGATAACGGAGGACAAGAAAACGTACTTCTGTCAATATCCAAAAGAATCGAATCCATGAAGCAGCGAAAAGAGAATAACGAAAATTTTAATTAAAAGTCTACGTTATGTTGCATAGGTTTAGCTGCTTTTGGTGAACGTAAACGTAAATATGCAAAGAGTCAAAAACAGATGGACCATGGAAGGCATACGAAAGCGCCAGGATGCCATAGTGATGGCTATTCACGATGCCATAGAGATGGCTATTCATCGCTCGCACATCAAGTCTGCTTTGAGACAGCATTCTGCAAAAACGAGCAGAAGTCAATATAGACACTATTCAACCTTTGAAAAGCCTGCCATCCCAAGTCCACAACAGCCATTGGGTCTGATTATCTAATCTCTATTTTATGGGAACATCTTCCTTGAAAAATGGGTTCTACCATTGAACCACTCCCCACCTTCCCATACTTGAAGGCACACTGCGGGCTCGCTGATGGGTGGAGTAACAATTGACTCTCCATTGGTGGTCGGGCGCCGGAAGCGGATCGACCACGCCCCACTGCAGGCAATAGGGCTTAGAGAGACCGCCTCTCAGCCGCCGACAACCAATGGAGAGTCAGCTGTTACTCAACCCATCAGCGAGCGCGCAATGTGCGTTAACCGTATGCCATATAAGACAAAACACATGATTTCCCACTTGCTGGACAAACGTCTATACATGCTTCAAGTTCAGCTAATCAGCGATATTTCAGCTAGCCATAAAGACATTTTTCCCCAAGAGCGACACAGGTTATCAAAGGCAATGATAGGGCCAATGTGGCAATGAAAACTCCTAAACTGGTTTACGCTAATGAAAGCTGGAGGAGTCTCAGAAGACTGCATGCGGCGATGAAAAAATCGCCCGCGGGCTTTATAAGAGCCGTCTTCTACAACAGCTGCCAGTTATCCAAGTCCGCCCCTTTTTTCCGGCCCGACCCGCCCCTTTCGAGAATAAACGGTAAGAAGGGGTCCCATTTCTAGGGTTTTCGACAGTTTAATTACGTTTTTTTCATTTTTTTATACTACTACGGACTTCGACCTTCACATTTGATGATCTTTCCGCATTCGCCTCAAATCGCTCCTACCACTGTCTTCAATACAATTGGTAAGATCTACAGCAAAACAAATGAAAAACATGTGAAATGGTTGGTTCTGATAAATACCACTGAGATGCGTCACACATTCGTTTTTCATTCAAAATCGTTCATGCATTTGACACTGTTTTTAGGCCTACACATGACATGCGAGTGCAAGCGGAAGTTTTCGTCTATCCAGTCAGTCTAGTATCAATTACGAGACTCTGGACAGGGAATGTAATGAACAGAGCAACTGCCTTCTATGGGACTCAGTGCTCAGGCAATGGAGGTGTGGAAAATGATCCTTGCTACCGCACCATCTCCGTCACACAATCAGCAAATATACGTACGGACAAACGGTCCATACACGGTCAAGCAGGGGTTGAGGAATTCTTGAGGAGGTCGTATCTCTGGGTTGAAAAAGAGGGTCGCATCTGGGCATATCCCTCAGAGAACCCTTAGCGACCCCCCCCCTGAACTTAAGGTGATCGAGGGATCTCGCATCGTCAGGTACGCTCGAAGGGAGGTCGATTCCCCTTGAGCCAATGTCTCCACGTAGCCTGACTGCGAGTTCTTCGGTGGTTGCACACTAAATCACTCATTTCAAATCAGAATGAAGTTCTTAACTTCAATCAAGAAGGGCGTTGGTGTAGTGACGGATGGCACGCACACCACTCTCGTGGCTCGGGGATCAAATTCCGCATCAATGTCCGCCCCGGTCAATCAAGCCTCCATCCCTCCGGGGTAGAAAAACTATTATCACACCTGTCTGAAAAGATGAAATCATTGACTTGTACATTGACCGACCCCCGCAAGTTGTTGCCAGAGTCAAATCACATTCACGTGCCACCACGATTCTGAATGGAAGGAGAGTGCGCGGACGTTCCACAGAAAGGATTGAATAACACAAAAGACCACACAAAAATACCAAAAACTTTCATCAACTAGATATGATCTCATTTCCAACATCCAAAGCTGGAAATGTCCGAGAAGACATACCAAAATTCACCAAATCTATAATTGAGTTGGGAATTTTCATATCGCTTTGAGAGAAGTATGCTGTGACCTCTGATACACTCTCTATACCCACATGACATAACCCACGTGTGACGCCGCCGTTGCAAATTATCTCGCCGTGCTCGAAATTTAAAAAATGATGTCAGAACAGCCTTATTTTACTCAAGGGCGGTGTAGGAAATTATCGAAACTGAAAAAAAAACACTAGGAAATTCAGAAAAGAAATCTTTCCAAAGAAGCCTAGAGCAGCATTAAGAGAGGATTCACTTGAAAGAGGGAATTAACCTGAATCATGCTCCATTTAGAGTTTATCGCTTCGGGAGGAGCGTAAGACGCTGTTCAATTTGAAAAAAGGACGGCCTAGGGTTCTTCAATAGCAGGAGATTTGCTTGAAATTAGAGTCAGTTAATAAGATAAGAAATAAAAGAAATGAATTTAAATTCCATTTGAAAAGACTGATGTAGGAGATCGATTCATTCGCCTCAAGAGGAGGAAAACCACTTCTGAATGCGGAAACAATGAATTCACAGAGAGCCTTCTGATGTAAACCAAGGATTAGGTGAGAGCCTGATAATGCCTTGCCCTGAAGAAGCAGCCCAGTAAAAACCTACACGATCACGTCAACCGAGTGCGTTCCGAAGCCGTCTGATTGTTTCCGCACGCAGCGAAGGCCATGCCGACTATATATAAAACGCTTCGTATGTCTGTCCTTCCGTCCGCCCTACCTCTGTTTGCCGCGAAATTAGGAATCACGAAAAAACAGCCCGTGAAGAAGGGACCAAGTTTGACGTGGGTAGGGCAACAAGGTGAAAGGAGCGGACATGAACTACATAAGTCAAGCTTCGCCTACTATAGGCACTGAAATACTCGGTCCTCAGACTGAAAACTGTCAATTAGGCTTCAAAATGGCCCAAACGCGGTAAAAGGGAATAATGGTCAGCCATGAGTGTTTGAAAGGCATGAAAGAGGCCAGTGAGCAATGGAGCGCACCCCGAATGGGCGGTCCTTACAACAAAATTTCACAACTCGGTTCCGACGCGAAATAGAAACTAGGAAAAATACTGGTAGGTATGACTAATGCCCAACTATCTTGAACATACTTGAAGTGAGCAGAAACCAGCCCGCAATGGGCGAAGCCGGCAAGCAGCGTGCTCGCAACAGAAATTGGGATTCGGTTCTAAAAGGACCGGGGAAAAGTAGAGTTATCAATTATGGCTAGGGCTATCTAGGGTAGACAAAACTCCACGGTAGGCGGCGCTTTCGCGGATTGGGCGTGGCCTGTGCCAGAAATCGGTAATGTGGTACCGAAATGTTCTGGAAACATGGGGAAAAGGAAAACAGAAGTAAAAGACATGTAGCCCACGGAGACTGAGCTCGCGACTATGCAAGCAGGGCCAGAATCGGAAATGCGCATATCGGTGAGATAGTGTGAATACCAGCAAAATCTACTATGGTAGTGTAAGAGGAGGGAAGCCGCGTATTGAACCACAACAATAGGTGAACAAAATTGCACAGGGAAGATTTTCACAAATGACATACGAACATCGTATTGATCGAAATTCGATTTTGTGTAGAAGGCCGCAACACTCCCACGGATGAGTAATGCTGCAGGGATGAGAGCCTAAAAGCGCTACAAGTCATGGATCGATATCGATCGAAATCATCGGTTCTTGTGCAGGGGATGAGGAATAAGTAATAGAGTACTATTTTTTCGTTGTGCGCGAGAGTTATGAACTCGTTTTTGATGTGATGTGATAATGGGTTCTGAGTGAAGCTCATAGAAAAAAGTAATTCTGATCGACCTACTGACGCCCACTCTGTTACGCGCACAGCAGTAGGCGCTAGCCGAATGGTAAAAGCAGTTATAAATATCGCTTCATCAAATATTTGCCATAGTTGCACTAGGTAATCTCGTCAGAAAAATGGTCGTATTCAGCCTGAGTCATTACAAAAGGGAAGATTGGAAGCCATGTAAACATAGAAATACAATGAAAGGGAATAACACAAGCATGAAAGTCGATGTAACTCCTGAGCTACAACTCAAGAATCTATGCTAAAATAAGTTTTCACGAGTTCAGAAACTACATCTGAAAGACCTCGTCTATCTCCTTTCATGGTTCTACTACTGGAAAAAAAAGAGAAAACATTATTCCACGTCAAACTGATGACCGCAGTACTGACAAAGAGAATCGAAGAAAAATGTAGTGGAAATCCGGTACAAATTGAATCTTTCCGATGAACCGAGTCCACTTATTCCCTTACTGTGCCAATTTTACTTATTCCAAAATTATGAATGCTGGCTGAGAGCTTCAAAATAGCCAAACCTTGCAAACTTCTCTGCAATATACTTGCGGATGAATCCCGCAAGTAAGTCTTCAGCTTATCTGCGGGTCGCAGCTTACTGCACATGTGAAATTTCCACAACGACG
This sequence comes from Trichostrongylus colubriformis, assembly GCA_963978905.1. Classification (NCBI taxonomy): domain Eukaryota; kingdom Metazoa; phylum Nematoda; class Chromadorea; order Rhabditida; family Trichostrongylidae; genus Trichostrongylus; species Trichostrongylus colubriformis. The sequence goes on along the minus strand of OZ022259.1, from coordinate 19,923,097 downwards.
AATTGTAGTAATCCACGTGGCACACAGCTGAGAGCTGACCGTAGGGATTTCACGGCCAGTCCATCAAGTAACCATTAAAAGCAATTCCTTCGATAAATCACAAAAAGGGTGTTTTTTTGGGTAAGGGATGCTTCTTCAGGAAAAAATGGTTTCCCAGACAGCAGCGAAAGTTCAATTCAAGTTTTCAATGAGCGTTGGAAGGACTCTCTCCAAGGCGAGGAGCGCTCGAGTACACCGTGTAATTCCTCACAGCTACGGAGCATAAGAACCGCCTATTTTTTCCAACAACAAAGTATGATTTGAAAAAAAACTGCTCCATGCTTCTCTTAGCATGCTCAAAATGCAGCCACGGAGTCAAATTTCTTTACAAGGGCAAAACATGTACAAGACATTAAAGTACACCTCCAAAATCATGCTAATGGCCACAGACCACAGTAAGCCGACACCTGCGAGTGTTCAATTTCAAAAGCAAGGTGGTGATGAAGATATGAAAAGAGCGAAGAAATACGAAGGAGGGATATGAATTTTCGTTAATACCTCATTCAATCACACACTATCACTCAAAAAACGAATTTGCACTAACCTGATCTGTAAATTGCTTCGGATTCACCAATTCCGTACAACCGTAGGTGACGCGTTGTAGATTTTTCGACTTCCCGTAATCTACCAAATTCTGATATTCGACGTAATTACCTCCACCGATCACAAATAAAATGACATCTTGAGGAGGAGGCTGACGAGCCCGTACTGCATTTGACGTGCTGTAAAGTTCGTTAATTTGCAGAAGAATGAAGCAACCCACTACATGCATAATTTGCTGCCGGATGGAAATACGAATATCAAGTGAAATATCCGGAAGAAAGAGTAGTAGGAGTCAACGCGACGGGTGGAGCGTACACAAAAATGAGTTGAAAAACCAAGTATCATGGGCTAAATTTCTTAAGGAAATCCACCTTTTTTGTGGCAGCTCTGATTTCTCAAATGGACAGCAACCTCGCATTCATGATCAACGTTAGGTGGTAATCAATCAAGCGAATGGTTCTCGGCACATTTTCGGAGAATACACGATGCGCCATTGGAATTTCGCGAAGAACCGCTAGAGACAAAATTTTTTCTTTCGTACAAAACGGACGAAGGAATTCTGATCTTCAAAAGCATCACGACAGGACGGGAGAAGCCGAAATTTTCTTATTTATCTTAATGATCTCATATTATAATATCTTATCTATCCTGATCTGAGGTCGTGCGTGGTCTTGAAACTCTCGGCACTATTTACCCAGAGCTACCCCACTACCTCTCCGGGTGTATATCACTAGGACAAAACCGTCGCGTGGCCGTGTTCGGCACGCGACGGGATGGTGCGAGCTATGCGCGCCGTATAAGTTGAGTCCTGAAGCGATTACGCATAGAATGAGGCGTAGAGCAGTGTCATCGCTTCAAGACCCATCCAATATGGCGCGCATAGCTCGCACCATCCCGTCGCCTGCAGAACACGACCACGCGACGGTTTTGTCCTAGTGATATACACCCCTACCTCTCCATCCGATGCGGTCGAAGAGGTGATTTTTGGAAAACTTTTCGATTTAGCTGCAAACTTCTACCGAAGGGTATTTCGATCCGCAGAACACGAATATGACATTTGTTTGGCGCCAAACCGCTTGGCGCCTGCGCCACAAGCGCCGGCGCCAAAATGGTATGGGTCAGCAAACTCGCTCAAAACGTGTTCCAAGGGGTATTCCGACCCGCAGAACACGAATATGACATTCATTTGGCAAAAAAACTGCTTGGCGCCTGCGCCATTGTGGCGCCGGCGCCTATGGCGCAGGCGCCAAGCGGTTTGGCGCCAAACAAATGTCATATTCGTGTTCTACGGGTCGAAATACCCCTGGGTAGAAGTTTGCAGCTAAATCGAAAGGTTTTCCAAAAATCACCTCTTCGACCGCATCGGTTGGAGAGGCAGTGGGGTAGCTCTGGGTAAACAGTGCCAAACTCTCTTCTACCGCTTGTCAATGAAGACCAGTTTTCATGACAATTCCAAAAAATCAGAGACGGTTGGATGATATTATAAATCTGCTATATTGTTAGTAATGAGAAACGCACGGCATTAACGCGGAGCTACCTCACTACCTCTCTAACCGATGTGGTCGAAGAGGTGACTTTCGGAGAACTTTTCGATTTGGCTGCAAACTACCACCCAAGGGTAATTCGACGTAGAAAACGAATATGACATTCGTTTGGCGCGAAACAGCTTTGATTGGAGTGTATCACCAAACACGCTAAAAATTTGTCCTAAGGGATAGTCTGACTTTCTGAGTAAGAATATCACACTCCATACATATCACATTCATGGAAATAACAGAAAGAATAATGGTAAACTTTAAGACGCCTTTTCTCTTTTATCCTGAGCTCAAATTGCGGTATGGAGGATTGGCGCTGGCGCTTAAGGCGCAGGCCCTAAGCAGTTTCTCGCCAAAAAGAATGTCATATTCGTGTTCTACGGGTCGAAATACCTCTAGATAGGAGTTTGTAACTAAATCGGAAGGTTTTACAAAGAATTACCTCTTCGACCGCATCGTTTGAAGAGGTATTGTGGTAGCTCTGGGTGAATAGTGCCGAACACCTCATATTCCAAATCATGTGTGCGCCTTTTCCCTGGGTCACACACCGATCACTCTGCATTTTCTTTAAAATTCTACTTTCTATTCCATTTTTGATTCTAAGAAGAGATAAAGAAACGTACTCCCTCGACATCGCATGCATCACTTTCGGGTCAAGATAACACAACTCATTGCTCTCATTCGTTGGTCCTGTGCCGATCATCTGATTAATTCCTACTGTCGACGATGACGGCGGTGTAACCAATGAATCCACCATCTGCAAACTGACTGTAGACTTGTGAGGGGCTACAATGGTGCTATCGCAATGAGGAGGGGGGTGGGGGCCTACAAGAAGTTGCAAATCCAAACCTATTAGAGGGATTTTTGAAGGATCAATCTGCACACTCAGGCGTACATTTTTGCCTATCCTTAGTGGAGACAACAGGGGTTTTTCCCTCCTTCTATTATCAAGTAAAAGTAATGTCCATAGTGAAATGCCCCTCCGCATTGCGATAGCACCATTTTAATTACAGTTTCAATCATATTTTTATATAACTATATTCCGAAACATTGAATTTTAACTACACTATGGAATCAGGCACACTTTACCAGCAATGTTTTTGTCGGAATTTCAACCAATACTACCTTTGATAATAGTCCATAATTAACCCGTTTCACCGATGTCGACATAAACGACTATAGACACAGAGGATTTCTTTGCACGAAAACATGCTTCGTAAACACGTCTCCCCATTCCATGAATCTTCCTCAGGCGCCACAACAAAACGACAATGCACTAACTACTCCATCAAACTCTTACTGGCAAAAGATCGCAAATGCGAATGCGCTAAAGCCGTAATCCCTATTCTCCCGTCACTCTGGACCAATCGACGCTAATGTGAGCTCATTTGTCTAGATTACTGAGAATGCCGAGTGCAGCGAGAGGGTTCAACTCGCCTCACGCAAATCCCCATTTTACGTGCTTGATGGAAATACAGATGATGCACTCGAAGACTGCCAAACGTTGGCACGAGAGTGTGGGGCGGAATGAAGCAAAATAAAGACAATCTTGATACCTACACTAGACATGAAGATCAAAGAACAAGGCCAAGGATGATGCATAGGGCTTGCGACGCACTCCACTTTTCAAAATGTTATCACTTCAAAGCCTTGATATATGAATGGACGGAGCGCCATTGTCTTCTGTCACTTAGATCTCATGGGTGACTGTTCTGCGCCCAGAAACTCATGAGGTCCGATTTGAGAGACCCATGCTTACAAAATTCGAAACCACCCAGATAATCAAACTTCTTACATCTTATTTATGAAGCTTATGGCCTAGAGCAAGTAGGAGTTTGAACACGTCACGTTAACGAAATACGCAGGATTAAGCAGGAATTCACGGGTTACTCTCCGTTATTTCGCTTCGCTGTCTTTAAGGCTGCGTTCATACCAAACTGAATGGGAGTTTTGGCGCATTCGCGTCATGCATGAGATACGTATCGATCAGAAAATGAGAGTATTGGCGCATCGGCGCATTGGCGTATCGGCGCATTCGCGTCATGCATAAGTACGTATCGATCTAGAAAATGAGAGTATTGGCGCATCGGCGCACTGGCGCATTGGCGGATCGGCGCATCGGCGCATCCGCGATTTGAGAGAATTGGCGCATTCGCGTGATTGATAACATACATATCGATCGAAAAAGTGGAAGTATTGGCGTATCGGCGCATCCGCGCATCCGCGATTTGAGAGAATTGGCGCATTCGCGTGATGGATAGGATACATAGCGATCGAAAAATGAGAGTATTGGCGCAACCGCGATTTTGGATATTTGCCATAACAGAAAAAGATCAAGAAATGAAAAGAGAAGAAAAAGAAATCAACCGCACGTTGACACGTGCCGCGTTCAAAAGGGTGACGTGGCACGCCAATTCTCTCAAATCGCGGATGCGCCGATGCGCCAAAACTCTCATTCGATTTGGTATGAACGCAACCTAAAGCATGATGTTGTACACGTCCAAAACAAACCAGCTATCCTTCGAAAAAGGTGAAAGATACCGCAAGGCATATTCTGACACAATTTTGCACAAACGTTATCTCTACAGCAGTACTGGTACAGCTCGAAGGCCGCCGTCAGACTTTGCGACTTTGCGACTTTGCGACATCGCACTTTCGCACGCGATACTGCGACCTTGAGATTGCGCACGAACTTTGAGTGCGAAAGTGCGACACCGGAAAATTGCAGAATCGCAAAGTCTGACGACGAATGACGACTTTCAAAAAATTACGTTTTATAACTCTGACCTAAAATTCACTTATTGCCGCACGAGGAGAAGGCCCTCCAATACTCTTTTATAGGGGTCCTTTCTTACGGGTGTTACAGAGTACCCAGATTTTCTCTCCAATTCTTTCGGATTCTCTTTCACGGACGGCACAGCAAAAACTTGTTCGTTCATGCTGGTGGCCTTGACATGAATACTGGGTTGCTAAGGGAACAAACTGCTTGAGGTTTCCAGAAGATAGGACGTGTACAACGAGTATAGCAGTTACTTCCTGCATGATGGCTTTCACATTCGCCCCTGAACCTCAAGAGATATTCCCTTGGGTGGGCGTCGATCATCTTTTGGGTAGCGAACAACTAGACTCTTATCTAGTTGACAGCGTAACTATAGGATGTCGCAGGACTTATGGAGCAAACCAGTACTCTATAGATGCCAGGGTAGTTCCTGAGTCGGTTGAGAAATAGGTGAGAGTGAAGTACAGTATGCGATAAATGAATGAAATGCAAAAGAAAGCAAACCGCTCAAAATTGAAACGTGCAAAGACGATTACTCACCCTAGTGAGAGGCAAGTTGTGTTTCTTAGGTACCAGATTTTTTACTCCTTCCATTACAAATCGCGAACTGTGACTGAGCAACTTGTTGAACATATTGATTGTCTTAGTACCGGCACCTTGATGCTCTTCTGGAGCAGTTTTCCCCAACTGCGATATTGACCTTTAATTTAGCATCATTTATCTTACTCTAGTTAGATCCAATCAAATCTGGATCACATGACGATAGGAACAGAATTGTAGGATGAAAAAGTTAGCAATGCAGACCTCATTTTCTGTACAAAACGCAGTGCTGATTCGTCCACGGCTCTTTCACGAAGAAAGTTCATCTGTTCCTCAAGCTCGGCCTGAACTTTTTGAGATCCTTTTCCACAACAAAAAAAAACAAAAAAATACAGTTAAAGAAACTGGCGCAGACTTCAGATAAATTCTATATCCAATTGGAAACATGAGAATGCAGAAATGAGCGATTCTTGATTCGGAAATACTAACAATACAGGGTGATCCATAAATGGTGCAACAAAATTCAAGCATATTTTTTTGGCCACGATTGGTTTTTTTCCAAGGCTTTGTATGTTTGTTCTCTGCCAAGCCCTCCTCTACATACCCTTAGTATTTGACCGCTCGCTGTCCTCCCTGCCACACGTGGTGCCTAAAATTCCAAAACATGCGCTAGTTGCTCGCTGAGCGAAGCCAGACATACTCCAATGGATATCGCTCAGCTCCTGAATGTGAACCGCTCCAGTGTGTGCAGTGTACTGAAAAGAAGCATCACAGGATGCCTTCCTTAAAGGAACCGCAAGGGGGTCCGATACAAGAGAAACATACAAAGAAATGAGCATTTCTTAACGAACGCAGAAGGTTAGAAGCGATAATCGGTAAAAAAACCCGAATTCAGAAGTGCATCGCTGCGGTGTGTATTCGCGCCTCATTCGCATCATCGCACTGGCGTTCCGAGTTGTCCGCTATAGGAGACGGCGTGGGCCAAATTTAGTTGTAGCACCTGACTCCCAGCGCAGTGGAGTGGCCATTCCCAACTACATTAGCACTCATGTAAGTACATCTAGAATCAACATAAGAAAGAACAAAGGAGAAGGTAAAAGAAATGAACAACTTTATAATGGAAATATCTTCTCTTGGCACCATGCCAAGGCGTCAAATTGGCGAGTTTGTGCAATGGCGGCCACTTGAACACGTCCACACTACGTCTGTTCTACCGTAAGCCAAAATCACTCCCTTACGGTGTCTTTAATGCGGGCGCCTCATGTGCAATGCCGCCCTGGAGCCCAGGAAGATTGCGAAGAAGCGGATCGACCGCAATGCAAGCATAGGTACGGAAAAGGTGGTCAGCGAATAGGAAGCCCCTTGCATAAAATGTGAAGAGTCGCCCGTCAACAACTACACATATACCCCTGAATAATGCAAAGAGACACGGCTCAACAGAAGCGAGGAAGAAAGGTAAGAAGGAAAAGTGTGTGGCGCTAATATCAAGGGCCGATCGAGGCGAACATCTGAGGACTGTGGTCACCGACGAGAAAATTTTCACGGTGGAACAGATCTACAATGCCCAAAAAAAAGAGAGTGCTCGCTCGAACTTCAAAGGAAGTCGATAAGGTCGGAAGGGATGTCTATCGGAAGCAGAAGCGTAAATGTGTTATGGTTTGGGCGGGGTGACAGCTACCGGGCGCACTCCGCTGGTTTTTGTCGAAAAAGGACCGGATGCCGGAACTTACTTGAGGGAAGTTCTTATGAAGTACTTGATACCCTGATCCACTAGGTCCACTAGGCATTTCACAAAGAAGAAATGGACCTTCAACAAAACGGCGCTCCTGCACACAGAGCGAAATGCGTTCAGGACTGGTGCCGTACCAACCTTCCCGCCTACATATCCTCAAATGACTGACCCGCTTGTTTACCGGATCTTAACGTTATGGACTTTTCTATCTAAGGCATTTTAGAGGAGAAGGTTTGCTCTGAACAAAGGAACAATTTGAAGGAACTGAAGTCATCGCTCAGACTTGGAAGAATAAACCACAAGAGACGATTCGGGCCGCAGTAGAGGCGCATCCCAAGCGCTTGAGGGCAGTCATCGCGACAAAAGGAGGGCAGCGAATAGCTAACGTTGATCGTCCGATGAAGATTTGAATGAAGTTTGTGTAAAATTATTTGAAATAAAATTGATTCTGAAAAAGTGCGGTAAAAATCGTGTTGCACTATTTATGGATCACCCTGTAGTTTTTGCTTTTACGTCCCCCTATTTCAAGGGCTATGTCTCAAGGTGGATAGGAAGAATGTTAAAAAGACAGAACAATCTTCAAAAAAAAAACATGAATAATGGAGTCACACATAAGAAAAATGACTGCAAGACTGTTTAGTAATACCTTGCTGATGTTTTCTTGGCACAGAAAATTGATCAATATCACCCTGAGGACATCTTCTGGATTTGTGAGGTCCGATAACAACTGGAGCAAAGGCATTTCTGAACGATCGAAAATAGATAAAAGAGATGAGAGAATTCTTTTCAACAACTTACCAAGAGGTGAATGTTGCAGAAGCTTTTGCTCCAACTCAAAAAGAACGTCCAACTTTCGTTGCTTGATGTGATCCAAAAGGGTGGTAGCAACATTTGTGTGGAGATCAATCAACCTCTTAGCTTCCAATAGCTGGGGAAGTGACGTAACAGTAGATCCCAATTTTGCCGTCGTATCCGACAAAAGTGACGTCATTGCTGCATCTGCGTCGGTACCATCCATACCCTAGAAACCGGAGCATGATCAAACGCTCAGCAGATTTGTCCAATAGATGTTATCAAAATTAACTGAATTAAAATCGGGAGAGATTGCTTATGTACCAACTTCAGAAACAACAATAAAAACTAAAAACCAACAATTAGTTGTTATAGTTGTTATCAGTAAAAACTACTGTTTTCATTGACAACAACAATGAAAAGTGAACAACAACTGAATAGTGACAAATTTTGAAATTTCTAAGATAACAGTTGATAACAAGTGTTCAATAATTTAAGAAGATCACATGGTTTTTGGTAAGCACTTTTGATAATGAAAAAAATAGCGAGGTAGGCGATCTTTCGTTTGACAGCCACAGGGTTCACTTCAAAACAGGAATACTTCTACTCACCATTGCATGTTTCAGCCGTTTGATTTCGTCTTCGCTACTTCGATAAGCCTCCAGATCTTCCTGAACTGCTTCGGCAACCAACGGAAAGGCACTGCCCTGAAATCCATCCAAACAATTTTGAAAACTTGAGGCCGGACTTCCTACTGCTGCAGAAACAATTAAAAACTAAAAATTCATCTCAGTACCTTATGTTTCGTCCACAGCTTATCAGAGCCACCGCTGAACATGTCGTATTCCTTTTTCCTGCCAGATTTCTCAGCTATTGTAACCCGATTTTGATCCAATTCCTATAACAAGGAATGCTAGAAGCTGACAATGTAGTGGTGCTCAAGTACACACCAGAACATCATGAACCAAAGCCTGGTACGTCCATGTGTGATGTAGCATTGTTGCAAGATCAGCAGACCTAGAATGACTGAGATTTCTTGAAATTATTTGCCAGAAAAAAAAGTCACAGACTGTAGAAGAGAAACTAGTCGAACCTGTCAGCTATGAGAAGTAGAGGGCGACTAGCATTCAACTGTCCAGCACGGACACTTTCTATGGTGAAGAGATTATTGCGTGCATCTCTAAGATTATCGCGAAGCTTTTGGTCCAAACGCTGAAATGCCGGGGATCATATTACGGAAACTCATTTCAAACATGCACGAAGAGAAATAGAATACGTACCTTGGCAACATGCTCAGCAGCATTGTCTTTGGGGCATCGTATAATGGGTACAACACCCATAGTAGCACATACAGCAAATAATCCATCAGCAACGGAATCAATAAATGCAGCCATCTGATCGTCCGATGTCGAAGGGTCATTGATGGCTGAAACAATGAATTCAGCGTTAATATAATGACCGAGTGAGTCATTGAGGAGAAAGACTAACCGAAGTAGGACATTGGACTATTTTCACTGTATCGTCGCAAAACAAAGAGATCGTCTTCAAGTGAAATGAAATTCAAATATTGATCAACAATCTAAACAGAATACTGAAACGACAAACAAACGCGTTAAGGTGAATCTATCAGAGCAGCTGCAACATTTTTCATCTCTTTTTGTCTTCACTTTTATGGCTTTTCAGGATTTCCGAATAAAAAAAACTAACACGCACAGATAATCCGCGATAAAATTTCCAAATTCATCTACTCGCAACGCTGTGACTAATTAGCGAAAGGTCTCACCTTCTGCACTTGACCATCGGATCCACCGTGAACAGCTGCGGAGGCCAAGTTCTCCAGACGGACGCGTGAAAGTGGAGAGATAAAGTTAATGTAGAAGCTGTCATACATTCCCTGCCTGAGATCTTCACATAATAGGTCAACATTTTCGTCTGTTGGAGAAACGAAATAGACAGCTGGAACATCAGTCAAAGCCTCGCGCTTAGAGCCAATCATTCTAGAAATAGAAAATGACTTCAATGAAATGAGCAGATGAACAGTTTCGCCAAAGAACGGCTTACACATACAAATGCAACGTCACTCCAAGATCTCGCAGATTTTTGATGGGAAGCAGTGGAGAAATGACGTCTTGACCGATCTTATCCAGTACCAGTATCTTCCATACAGGTTCCGTAACCATGGTATTTGTGATTGGTTGGTTTAGGTTAATGACATTACGTAAAGCAGCTGAAACACTGTAACATCAATGAGGAAATAACGATGTAGTCAATTCAGGAATGCATAGTCATCATTCTTCGGCCTATACACTGCAGAGTGCTCTCCTATATCACTTGATCCTCCGTGATCGAGTAATAGCGCATAGGGTTATGAAGTTATTGCTTAGGTATGAGGAAAAGCCAATTTTAGAGAGAAAACCAAAATAACGCTCAGGTTGCATCCATATTATGGGAAGCAAATGTAGGACGCTTATTATGTACTTCGTTTACTACTCGTTTACTACTGAGCTATTTCTCGTTGTTCTTAACTTTCTCCTCTCTATTAGCATTAATAGCTCTCCCAGCACTTCTAGCGACCAACTGCTGTTTTACTGCACTGTCAAATCTTCAATGGATGTGACTAACGATCATTTCAAAATTAAAATTGGAACGAGAAAAGCAGTCGCTGTACGATTGCTTCACAATCATGCATGTGAGGCCGCCGTCAGACTTCGCGATTTCGTCGCACATTCGCACACGACACTACGACCTTGAGAGATTGCGCAATGCCGCAACTTCGCGTGCGGAGCTGCGACACCGCAGAGTCGCAAAATCGCAAAAACGCAAATTCCGACGGGGCCAAACATTTACTGAGTTTGTTCTTACAGGGTTAGCTTAAAAAGGGATTCGCTACTAAAATTATGTGGTGTTTGAAAAAATCACGCACCAGTATGGTGTTGTACAGTCACTTCGGCCGCTTTCATACTTTGCGGTGCTGCGGCAGGGAATGGCTGCGTATCTCTAAATATCCGCTTGTGCCATCCTGTCTCGTTGCCTGCGCCGTCTGGGGTGCGCCGCAAGTCGTACTGGTGGCGTCGCACTCGCGGCACCACCAGTACGACTTGCGAATCAATTGCCCTTGGGAGCCCGGCAGAGCGTGGCTGCGTCACCTCTGCGCTTTCACCATGCCACCCTGCCTCCTCCACCCATGCCACACCGCCTCGCTTGAAGACTGCCATGCCCTGCCACTGGCACTCGCACCCGCCGCGGGCGGCCACGCGATTTTCCGGCGTAAGTAGCCTCACCCGCGCCGTCTCTGCACCTCGCCTATGCCACTCTGCCTCGCTGCCTGTGAAAGTAGCCATGCGCTGGCGGCGCAAAGTATGAACGCGGCCTTCGAGTTTGTATATGTGCTTAAACATCGTCATTTTGGCAACATCTAGCCGAAGGTATGAAACAGTGAGTGAGAGCAGGAATAAGGGTTTCTGGATGGTGGCTCATAGTAGAAGGGCACCGATCAGATATGATTCAATAGTGAGGTCTTGAGTACTGTATGAGCTGTACCATAAGAACTCTAGGTACCCTATTAAGACAGACATTTGTAACTATTGAGAAGCTCCGATATCATGTTGAACACCACATCCTGCACACAAGCGTACACTTATGCCTAAGCTTTCTCCTCCCAGAGTTCAGGCAAAAATAGTGGCGGAGGCGAGGTAAAAGTGGGAACTCCCTTCCCATTAGGATCGTATCGAATTATAGCCACGTCAGCATTAAGGAACGCCCCAACACTCATGAGCGCTGCTGCTCTCTACATTTAGTGAGTCTGAGAAGAAATCCACTCGCTCGCACATCACAAAAGTCCGAAAAAGAGGTAAGGCTAAACCTAAATTAATTCTACAAACAGGACTCACCAATTTGTCTGGATCGAATCGTATCCACCTGTGGAGTCTCGAACTGATAGCTCATTATTACACAACAAATTACAAAATAAGTACACCCAGGGAATCAGAATTCCTCTCAATACGATTGAACAGTTCAACTTTGGCCACGTCGAGGATGCAACACGTCAAGCGCCCGAGGTTGGCGCAAGTGGCGTGCGTTGGGATTCAAAAGTCTTCCACAATTTCGTCGCTGACCGGTGCTTGTCGTCATGGATCGTATCTAAACCTAAGGTGCGACCGCCCGCGCTGTCGCACCTTAGGTTTAGATACGATCGTCGTCATGTTGTAGCCCTCACAAACTATTTCTAATTTCTTTTGTTTAGATTTCTGGTGGTTAGCTAGTTAACGCCTTTTATCTCCTTTTGACCTTAATGTTCGCGTCACATCGCATTTTTTGGCCTTGTGGGAATGAAGCATGCAAAATGCCTCTCTCCAGAACAACCGAACCTAACGATTGACTGATTTTTCACTACATGCGTTACTAAAAACGGTGCTAATATAGTTGGGGGGGGGGGCACTGATTGTCGCGCTGTCGTCCCTTACCCGAGACCGTTCTACAGTCATCAGCTTGTATGCTCAAAAGTATATTTCTACCTAAGCCTTACTTTCAGAGGATAGAGGATTCCCTCAAAGAAAGGCTTAGGCTAAAGACCGAGACAGGGGCAATTCAAGTCGGGGGGGGGGGGGGGGGAGACGCAACTTTGCGTCAAATTTTCATCCACGTCGAGCTTCTTTCCCTCCCTAGGCTTAGGCTAAAGCAGATGAAACCTATGCTTTGACAGATGCTTTTTCATGTGGAAGGAGAGGATATCAATTTTAGCCTAAGCCTAGGGAGGGAAAGGAGCTTCGACCTTGACGCAAAGTTGCGTCTCCCCCCCCCCCGACTTGAATTGACCCCCGAGGCAAAAATATCGCTGGACGACGAGCACAGCGAAGTGGCCCACCCCCAATTACATTAGCACCCTAAAAACTGACTGAAGTACTAAATGCGCGACTGCTACTGCTACGCAGTGGTCATATAATACGGTAGTCTGATTTCTTGCTCAAGTGATCTACAGTGTATGTCTTGAAATTTGTATGCCGCATAATCCTATAATTTTCCAGTATTCTTATAATTTCACTAAAATGCAAATGAGTGTGCAGTATTCCTTCGTAAAACTTCAGCATGTTTCGTGATAGCTTTTGTACTTAGATTACGGCGAGAGAGAAGGAGAGAAGGGGTTTTTCCCCATAGAGCTTCATAACTTCATAGAGAAATCCACATTCTATAACTCATAATCATTTCATCTCATCAACCAACTGCTTTACTGAGTTGGTTTGATAGTGCTGAAAGATTTATATTATTAGCTTCAAACATTTATTAGCTCCCCCCCCCCCTCCTGGATGGCGTCGAAGGTGTGAACATGATTTGAGTGAAATAAACAAAAATCAGGTTCCATGATCTTAGGTGACTGGAGCACTCGAGACACTTCGGTGTAAAAGTGATACAGTGGAGGGAAGGGTATTTCAGTACTATCGATTCCGTACATAATTGTGTGAGTATTAAGAACTCGTTGTTGTTCAGTAAGCAAGTACGATATATCCTTACTTTGCACAGGCATCTGTTGTTTATAGGTAACAGACAATAATGGATTCTGACTTGTACGACGAGTTTGGTAATTACATCGGACCTGAGCTCGGCTCAGACGACGAAGAGAATGAAGACGATGTTCCTGTGGCAGGGGACGCGGACGAGGATGCGGAAGAGGGCGATGACCAGGTAATAATGAGTGCCCCTTTCGAGATTGTACGGCGCAGTATGAGTTTAATTAAATCTCCATGAAATCGTTCCAATCAACTTGAACTCTTGAATTGTAGGAGGAAATGGAGGATGACGCAGAGGAAATCCCGCAAAATCAAATAGTTCTTCATGAAGACAAAAAATATTATGCAACCGCTCTTGAGGTGCGAGTCTTTCCAATCTTTGTCTTTGAGAATGTCACATACTTAGGGCTGGTTGTCATTCTCTGAACTTTTCAGGTGTATGGTGAAAATGTTGAAACGATTGTACAAGAGGAAGATGCTCAGCCGCTCACGGAACCTATTATTAAACCTGTAACACAGCGCAAGTTCCAGGTAATTGCGATAATCCCAATACTGCAAGGTTGTGGGATAAAATTGCTCATTTTCAGTCTGTAGAGCACAATTTGCCCGAGACGGTCTATAAGAAAGAGTATCTCGCTGATCTTATGGACTGTCCACACATCATGAGGAATGTCGCTATCGCTGGTCACCTTCATCACGGCAAGGTAATCAGTGGATACCCTGTTTTGAGTTCTACAATGATAGTGTACCTTTAGACCACGTTTTTGGATTGCCTTATGGAGCAGACTCATCCCGAGTTCTACCGTGCGGAGGACGCAGATACTCGGTTCACGGACACGCTTTTTATTGAACAGCAGCGGTATTTTCTCCTGTTGAGATATTGGCTACGACGATCTCAAGAAGTTTAATTCGCTGTTATCATGAATCCTCAATTCAGGGGTTGCTCGATTAAAGCCATGCCTGTAACAATTGTAATGGAAGATTCGCGTTTGAAAAGCTATCTTCTGAACATCATTGATACACCAGGTAAGCTATTTTAAACGGCTATCAAACGAGTGATTCTTTTCTAACTTGCTTAGTTCATGCAGTTTGACTTGAAAAAATTCGATGCTTTTGGTATCCCAAAACTGGTTTGACGGTTCCCATATTTAACGTGTCTAATGTTCAGGTCATGTGAACTTTTCCGACGAGGTTACTGCAGCTTATCGTCTTTGTGATGGTGTCGTGATCGTCGTGGACGCACATGAAGGGGTAAGAGATACCATTTTCCGACAGTTTCTGTTCTTTTATTCATTCCTTGTGGGAGAGCTGATAAGTGGAACTGTTCAGGTGATGATGAACACTGAGCGTGTAATCCGCCACGCTGTGCAAGAACGTTTACCCATAACGCTTTGTGTGAACAAAATCGACCGCCTCATTTTGGAGCTAAAGATGCCACCCGCGGATGCGTATTACAAGCTGCGACTTGTCATTGATCAAGTCAACGGATTGCTACAGTACGTTTCAGATGAGAGATTCAAAAACCGTAAAAAGTACGAAGATTACGCCCAGCCTGTGTTTTTCAGGACATTTTCCGAAGATGATACACCTATAATGTCTCCACTTTTGGAAAATGTAATCTTCGCATCTGGTCGCTACAATGTGTGCTTTTCTTTGTTGTCGTTTGCGAATATCTATGCCGAACGATATGGTTTGTTTTTCTTTTATTTGACCGATTTAGTGATTTTATAAAGATAGCGATGATTAGGAAACATCAATGCTCGCGAATTTGCCCGACGATTATGGGGCGACATTTACTTCGACAAGTCGACGCGAAAGTTTTCCAAGAAACCGCCATCTTCGACTTCACAGAGAACATTTGTGGAGTTTATTCTGGAACCGCTGTACAAAATCTTCAGTCAGGTAGGATATATTTATAGTAGTCACTTTATAAACGTAACTTTCTTTATTATAAGGTTGTGGGCGACGTCGACACTTGCCTTCCGCACATGATGTCAGAACTGAATATCAGATTGTCTAAAGAAGAGCAGAAAATGAACGTACGACCTCTGATCGCTCTCATTTGCAAACGCTTCTTTGGCGATTTCAGGGGTACTATAGATTTTGTAACCCTTTGTTCATGGTTTATGATTTGTTTTTGTTTCCAGCGTTCGTTGACTTGGTTGTGAAAAACATCAAATCGCCTGTTGATAATGCTAAAAACAAGGTTGAACACATTTGGCTTGGACCTGCCGAAAGCAAACTCGCTACTGAGATGGCAAAATGTGATGCTAATGTAAGCTGCCATGCATCTCATCAACTGTTCTTTGAACTTTTTTCCCAAAACATTCCCCAGTTTTGTTTCAGGGACCTCTAATGGTTCATACAACAAAGAACTACCCTACTGCGGACGCTACATCGTTCCGCGTTTTGGGTCGTGTTATAAGTGGTACTATTGAAAGCAATGCCGACGTTCGTGTTCTTGGAGAGAACTATAGCATTCAGGTGCGAATTTTGGCTATAGGATGTCACTTGAATTGATTGGCTCCAGATTGTTTCTAATCTTACTGTATCTTGACCAAGTAGGAGTTTTCATTTTCAGGACGAGGAAGACTGCCGTCGTCTGACTGTGGGTCGACTATGGGTTCATGTGGCCAGGTACCAAATAGAGGTATCCCGGGTACCAGCAGGTTGTTGGGCTCTCATCGAAGGGATAGATCAACCAATTGTGAAAACTGCAACCATCGCAGAGTTAGATTATGAGGAAGATGTGGGTTGTCATATATTGGGAAATTCTTACTTATTTTTTGAAATCATTTGTTATTTCTTAGATGTATATCTTCCGCCCCCTGAAGTTCAATACTAAAAGCGTGGTAAAGATGGCGATCGAGCCTATCAACCCATCTGAACTTCCGAAAATGTTGGACGGTTTGAGAAAGGTGAGTGGATCTCAAGTTTCAACAGCTCTCAAGATGATCGTTGAAATGATTTCAAGGTGAACAAATCTTACCCACTGCTGACCACTCGTGTCGAGGAATCTGGTGAGCATGTCCTTTTGGGTACTGGAGAACTATACATGGATAGTGTTATGCATGATATGCGAAAGGTATTATCAAGTTTTTGAGCAGTTTCATGGTCAAGAACTAATTTTTATGCCCATAGGTTTTCTCCGAAATCGACATCAAAGTGGCTGATCCCGTGGTGACGTTCTGTGAAACTGTAGTGGAAACTTCTTCCCTGAAATGCTTTGCTGAAACTCCTAACAAAAAGTTGGCAATTTTGTCATTACATTAGGAAGCGATAGGTTATCATGCATTGTTCAGAAATAAGATAACGATGATTTCCGAGCCTCTGGAAAAGGGTCTGGCTGAGGACATTGAGAATGAGGTTTGTTCCAACTTGTTTCAACTTCAAAGATTTGCAATTGATTCGAAACGTTCCCCTTGGGCGTAACAAACACTGCGTCATTGTTCCAGGTCGTCCAAATTGGTTGGAACCGCCGACGAATCGGAGAATTCTTCCAAACGAAGTATGAATGGGATTTGCTCGCGGCTCGTTCTATATGGGCGTTCGGACCTGACATTGCTGGTCCTAATGTATTTCTTGATGATACTCTTCCTTCTGAGGTTTGTTTCGGTATCGCGCCAAGAATGTTTGTAAGACACAACATATGGCGTGAGAACTAGTTCCGGCTTTATAGGTTGATAAGCAACTGCTAGGCACAGTACGCGAATCTCTTGTTCAAGGATTCCAATGGGCAACCAGAGAGGGACCTCTGTGTGAAGAACGTAAGCTCTTTCATAAACTCGGTTAATGAAATGGTATAGTGAAGGCCTTCCGTTTCAGCCATTCGTAACGTAAAATTCAAAATGTTGGATGCTGTAATTGCCAAAGAGCCCTTATACAGAGGAGGAGGCCAGGTTATTCCAACAGCTCGTCGATGCGCATATTCTGCTTTTCTTGTGAGTTACTGTTTGTTTCTCCAGCGAGCAATTTTTGAAGTAAACAGCTTGCAGATGGCAACACCTCGGCTGATGGAGCCGTACTTTGTCGTTGAAGTCATTGCCCCAGCAGATTGCGTGTCATCTGTCTACACAGTGTTGGCAAAACGAAGAGGTCACGTCACCACGGATTCTCCGATACCTGGCTCGCCAATGTATTCGATAAAGGTGAGGTTTGGAGCCTGCATTTAACAACCTACACAACTGTTCCATTGATTGATCGAAAAGTAAACCATGTGCTAACCTACAATGACCTAAATAGACTGACAATTACTTCCATTCGTTTTGAAGTTAGCTATCTCCCTAACCATGCTTCGTTTTATAGGCCTTCATACCTGTGATGGATTCATTCGGTTTCGAAACAGATTTGCGTACCCACACACAAGGGCAAGCATTCTGCATGTCTGTATTCAATCATTGGCAGGTCCGATTTGTGTCAGCTCAACTTTGCACCAGTACGACTCAAGTCACATCAAAATGTTGACATTGTAGATTGTACCGGGTGATCCTTTGGACAAATCAATAGTGATTCGACCACTAGAGCTACAGCCAACTCCTCACCTTGCTAGAGAGTTCATGATCAAAACGAGGTACGCTTGAGCCTCTACGTGCTTTAAGCCTTATGTTAATACCTCGGCGCTCAGCTCAACAAGCAAGCGGCTAACGGCATCCTCTCAAAGAGTTCGTTTGTCCGTCCTTCTATATTGCTGGCCATGGTCATGCATGACTAGTTTGTCCGTCCTTCTATATTGCTGGCCATGGTCATGCATGACTAATCTCTTGTTACCGATCCAACACGAGGGCATGAAAGAAACACGCTTAAGATTATGGAACGCGCTGTCGTGCTACATGTAAGGGCGCCGTCAGAATTTGCGTTTTGCTTAGGATTCCAGAACTTAGCGGCGTCGCACTTTCGCAAGCGATGTTGTGCCTTAAGATTTTGCATTGCCGCAACATCGCAAACGGAGCCGCGATCCGCAAAATCGCGAAATCTGACTGCGGTCTAAGCAAGGAAGTGGATTTAATGATGATTGTTCAGGAGGAGAAAGGGCTTATCGGAGGATGTTTCCGTTAACAAATTCTTCGATGATCCTATGTTGCTGGAATTGGCCAAACAGCAGGATGTGTTCAGTTATTCAGGATTTTAATTCTGAGAATGTTGTTGGACGTGTTAATGTTACCGTTGAAATTTACCCGTTTGTTGATGTTGTTAATGAACCCTCAAGGGAATGTTCTGACAGTTGTGTTAAGTGTGCGGTTATACTTTTAGTAACTGTTCAAATTGATTAACTGTATCGAACGTGGGGGGGATCGCAGCACTAATACCCCTCCAAAAGGTTGCGGACTCACTTTAAACTCTTGAATTGAAATTCATTACACCGTGATCTCTGATGTAGTGTGTTGCGAATAAATTATACCATTTTCTATATCCATGTATGTACAAACAAAATCAAGAAGAACAGAAGTGCAGCATTCAAAAGTGAAAAGTCGATCCTCAGCAAAGTGTGGTCTACAGATGAACAGAAGTAATCATTGATAAGGGATATGGGAAATGAGGAAATGCAATATGTAACTATCTCGAAAATAGAAGCTGTACGCTCACCTAGCCATTAGAATGCTGCCCGTGGGAACCAAAAGTACATACAATACATTCGAACGGTGGCACCAGCTTAGACGAACCCCGCATCTTTTACATATCCATGGGTTCAATTTTCGTGTTCGCTGAACTCATGTTTTGCCGTCGGCGAATCGTCTCCAACGTTCGACCCACATGAGAAAAGGCACGATCAAAAGCGGCTTGGAGCTGAAAGATCATCTATGAGTGCGCAGAGGTGGTAACAGTAGATGAACCATAAGGATGGAGATATTACCTGTTTTGTCTGATCTATATACGCATTCACGACAGCGAGATTAGCGCCCGATTCATCGTCACCTCCGATGTGACGCTAAATGGGAAATTGAAGCAAGCAATCCAATACAGCAAAGCAATACTGTCTGATGTTCCGACAGAAACAGCTCGAATCTGAGGGGTGATTAGGTCACTGATTACAATAGCGCGAAACGGCCGGAAATCGTGAGTGGATCCCTTTCCTGTCGGTTACGTGTTTTCGCGCTCGCTGCAGCACTAGATGGGTGTCAGGCTGTGTTCACAGTTTTGGACGGAATTGCAGAATTGCGGAGAACGATGAAGATACTGATCGACTGGAAGAATTGCGAAAATGTGGAAATGCAGAATTGTGGAATTTGTGGAAAAGCATTAGATACGTATCGCTTTCCACAATTCTTCATTTCCGCAAATTCCGCGATTCTGCATTACCACAATTCCGCAAATTCCGCAATTCTCCCGATCGATACGTACGTTTCTTCTTTCCACAATTCCGCAATTTCCAAAACTGTGAACACAGCCTCACGACAGCAAAATCAAGCTGTGGCCATTACCCCGCCCATCGCAGCTACCCGGGTGGCCGCACCACCACCAAGAATCTACTCAAAATGGACACGTTTCACTCCTGAACCACCAAATCATCCTCTGTGGTGCACTTAACACGGCTAATCACACGAGTGCACTTACTCCTTTCGTATCTGAGAAGCCCATATGCTCTTTCATGGCTTCCTTGTCGAAGATCTTCTCCATTTTACTCATTTGTTTTTGCGTTTCACACACCAAAATCTGTAATGAAGTAAGAAGAATTATATTAATAATTTTTATAGGATCTTCAGCTCAAGCATGGACAAACTTGCCAAATTTCCCTCGATTTCGTCGCACACTGCAAACAGATTGTCCATTGCTTTGAGATATTCGTTTGAGTTCGATGGTGCATTGCCAGCACGAAGATCTTTGAGTGCCTCACCTGCACGACGATTAAGGTCCTACGACAAACAACTTCAGCTGTACATTTTTGATCGCATTTTCACTTTTTCTGACTTACAATAATGGAAAATCGCAGATCTTTCATTATCAGTTGCTTGCTTTGCGCTACTGGATCCTGCAAATACGGCTGCGTCGATTCTCCGGTTGAGGACGACTGTGGTGCGGGCTGAAGAGATACACTGTTCGATATAAAGGGTGCCAAAGAACTTTTTTCCTCCAAATTCAACACTTATTTAACCACACTTTATTATATTCAGACTGCATGTTACCATCACCATATTCAATGACAGACTTCTTATGATCATGAACTCCATAATAGCCTTCTGTACAAACTCGTTCGAAAGTTTCTCCAGGCGAACATGATACGTCGCTTCTGTTCGACGAGGTCCTTGACTTCTTCGCCCTCGTACGCCACCCTACTGAACTCTGTCCTCACTCTGTAGTCGAGGGGGTTTAGGTCGGGTGATGCACTCCGGTTTCCGTTTTGGTCAAGTACTCAACGCCCTTCGCTTCCAAGTAGGCGAGCGCCTTTCGTGCGCCATGCCCTGATACCCAGTCCTGCTGGAACACGAAGTCTCCTAAAAGGAGAAGTCGACGGCATGGCAGTAAAATGTCAACCCCTAGTTGCCTGATGTAATAGTCGGCATTCACTTTCAGACCTGGATCGACAAAACGAGATCGGCCTTCCCATTCCAAAAGATGCCAGCCGACACCATCGCTCTCGTCGACTGGTCTTCCTTGGAGTCTGCAGCGCTCCGGGATTGAGTTCCTTTTTCTTCAGTGTTGTCCATAAACGCTTATTGATACTGCCTCGTAAAGAAGAGATCAGAAACAGCTTTTCGTCACTGAACACAATCCTTTTCAAGAAGTCGTCTTTGAGTTTTGATCGAGGAAGCTCGCAACACTGCTGTCGGATCCTTTTCTGCTTTTCATGAGGAAAAAAAGGAGCAGAAGCGTAGTTTTGGTCTAGTACTGACCTCAGAGACCTGATGGAACCCCTCGTTCTTCAGAATCCTTCAGGCAGATGTCTTTGGGATTTCGGTGCACTTGACGATCTCTTTAATGATACCATTGGGTCGTTGGAAACGATGTCGCACCACAGTTGTCTGAGTTGCAAGACGATAGTGGTGTTTCTGAACAGAAGCGACGTCCTCCTGGAAGCTGTACACGAGACACCCGGGCAAGAAAGTTGTACATCTGCATCGTGTCGACGGTAACGTAGGCGTTCTCGAGCTCCACGACGATCACAGATCCTTCATCTTCTTGTGATAATGCAGGTGTACGACCAAGGCTTGCTTCTGGTGATCGAGAAACACTTTAGGAATATTTTACCCGACTACTTATTACAGCTCCATTGAAATGTGCTTTATCTACCTTCTGGAAGTGAGCTGTGAGCGAAATTACTTTTTTGGCACCCCCTGTACATCGAACCTAAAAATACCAAAAACGTGCAAAGAACGATGGAATCCTCGGTGAAATATTTTCTTCGAATAAGCTTTAGATACCTGATTACTTGCCGGCGTGCCTGGAGCAACAGATGCTGGACCCTGTTGCACAGATGAAGGTTGAGGTATAGTTTGCTGAGATGCAGGATTCATCGGCGTATGCGGCTGCACAGACATCGGCCCGACAGAACTTGGACCTCCAGCGTTAGCTGCCGCAAGTGTTGAACCAGGTGCTTGTGAGCCTGGACCACCACCGGGTGTGAGTTGCTGCTGAAAGTGAAGTAAATGTTAAAGCAAAATGGATACGAGTCGTTACAGCGAGAAGACCTTACAGCGAGAAGACCAAAACAGACCGGTCCAACAGAGCTTGTCATAGGACTTCGGGGTTGTTGCATCTGCATATGCTGTTGAGAGACACTTCCAAGTGAACCACCCAGTATAGAAGTAAGCTGTAAAATAATAAGTCAAAAAAGTTACACGCACAATTCTACCCTATATAATTGGTGATTTGCTATAATTATTGTATATAATTTGACCCTAGGGCGTTAACACTAAGCGTTTAGCAGGGTAGAGGGACATCGATGATATATGATCCAAAACGTTTGATAAGTCACCAAATCCGTTTCGTATTTCCAATTGAAAGTGGAGTATTCATACCCATAGGTGTGGTAGAGAGTGGTACAGGGACTGCAATAGTGACTGATTCGATTTTATAACGACTGATAAGCGCTTATAAGAGTCACCAGCATCGCATGATTCTACCGTGTGATTTGCGCAGTACTGTGCGAACCACACGGTATACAGGGTGGCTGAAAAGTATAGGACGCTATATTTGTTACTATAGGACACTATATTTCACAAGATATGGATCAGATAAACAAACAAACCAACTGAAAAATAGAGGACAATTGTACGATCACTGTATAACACAACTTGCTTGAAATCCGATCCTTTTGCTTTGATGCCAGCTTTCAGACGTTCGGAAACGAAACCTACAGTGCGCCGTCCATAGTAAATTTCTTATCGTAATTGAGCTCGGGAGAGCACCAAAAGTTTTTTTGATGGACAGTTTGTTGCCCTGGGTCACTAATCACTTCGCTCAGCTCCCTTCGTCCTTCAACAAGATTGGGCTCCTCCTTATGACCTCGATTCGAAAAAGCTGTGCCGCACGCACATTTTCCTGAATGTTGGAGCAGTGGACTTGTGGACTACCTCCTGGTCTGACCTCAATCCGATATGCTTCACTGAACGGGAGCACTTGTAGAGCAGGCCTGTAGGGCAGTTCCACCGCTCTGCCGATGGTCTGAAGTTGTCGCTTCAAAAGATGTTGAGCGATGTTGACGTCGAGTAACTGCGGCGCACTGTAGGCTCAGTTTGGAACGTCTGATGGCCTGCATCTAAGCAAATTCCATCGAATTACAAGCACCTTGTGTGACATAGTGGTCGCACAGGTGTCTTCTATTTTCAGTTAGATTCATTTGCTTATCTGGTCCCTATGTTGAAAGATACAGTTAGGAACATGATGTCCTATACTTTTCAGCCACCCTGTAATCATGCAGTGCTAGTGACTCTTCTAAATACCTCAACCTGTTCATAGATGTGGTAGAAAATACAATAGATTGTCTGGGCTAGGACAAGTGAGGCAGAGAGAAAAAGTGATTAATGTCGCCTTCATACACTACGATTGTGGCGCGTTATAGAGTGGTACGGGCGCAGACATGGAGACAACGCCGCCGCGCCCTGTCGCCAGCACAGCTGAGTATGAGGGCGGTTTAAGAGAGCAGTCCTATACCTGCATACGTAAGGGGATAATATCTTTGCCGAGGCACAAACTGTGCCCTGCGAAAGACTGCAAAAATCACTGCGCAGCGGCAGCTCCGCAGGATGGCTGATGGTGAACTCCTTCACAAAAGATGCACGAAGCAACATCATGGTTCTCGAGCCTTAACTTCTCAAAGATACTCTATTTGGGCCGAGTGCTCACCTGGTTGCTAGCAGAAAATAATCGAAGGTTAAATGATAAGAATACCGTATTTCAAGGCTTATGTATTGCGGTAATCGTTAGACGCTATGGCAAACGGATAAAGGTTCGACCAGAGTGCTTCCATCCTGCAGTGAAGTCTCAAACAGATGCAAGATGAAATAGAGAACGTCCAGTGGAATCCTCCGCGATTGTCGGTCCTGGGATGCTAGAGGTCCATGTACCAGCCGGTAAGACCTACAATGCTGGACGACGCGTGTGTTATCCCATATCGGAAGAGCATGAAACACAGCTCTTTCCCATCGAGCATGACAAGATGGCCATGCTGCTGGAATCAACAGGATCAGGAACGAGGACTTTAGAAGTATCATGCAATCGACTCTTCTTCAACTCAAGGCGAAGGTACAGCGATTGCGATGCGTGAGTACGCTTATAAGATCAAGAAATTACCCAGTGAGAGGACTCCAGCGTTCCAGCCTCTGTTTAGCCACTATATGGTGTCCCAAGCAGATATGGATAGATGCCTAAGAAAACAAAAAGGCAGTTTGCGCAGAAAGCAGCGAGCCCTCTGCCGGGAAGTACCAACGCTATGGAGAAGGAGAGGAATAAGAGCTAAGACACATATGGTGACTGGTTACTGAGTCACCATGGTCACCTGACGTTGCAACCTCGTAGCTAATTCCACATGGTCTCGCGAAATGCAGAGGGTGTGCAGATTTCCGATCAAAAAAATTTCACGACGAAACATTAATCAAACGAGGTAATAAGTGGCAATAGTAGTACGAATTACCTGTGGCTGACTGGAGTGCATTGACTGCTGCCCCATTTGCTGTTGAGGTTGCTGTGAAAGTTGCTGCTGTACTGCTTGTTGTGGTTGTCCCATCTGCTGTTGTTGAACCATTTGTTGTTGTTGTTGTTGCATTCCCATTTGCTGTCCTCCTAATTGCTGTTGTAAACCCATTTGCATCTGTTGCTGATGACCCATCGGAGGTTGCTGCTGTTGCTGTTGTGGTTGCAGTTGTGGCATCTGGCCCATTGGTGGCTGACCCATTTGCATTTGTTGCTGTTGTTGCGGTGTGAAATGCATTTGCATTTGTCCCTGCTGCTGAGGCATCCCAGTATCTTGAGGATACATCTTAAATGTGTTTCTAATCTTACTCGGATCTTTGAGGTAAACAATTTTTCTCATAAAGTTATGAATGTTCATACTGAAGCCTAAGCTAAAAGAAGTAGAATGGCATACTTGAAAATTCTTGAGAAAATTAAGCCATCTTATAAATGTGGTGCGTTAGACTGCTTCCATACTTTGCGATGCAGTTATACCACGAATTCTTCTGACGCTCTATTTTTAAATTCTCACCGGTTGTGTCATTGGCAGCATTAATAAACCCTAACATTTCCTTTATTTTACTTCTCTTCCTGTCATATTTTTCTTTCAACCTTTCTCCTCTTTCGCTTGATATAACTGTCTTAGTTTTTTATCCATAAACAGTAACATATTTGGTGAGTGAAACACCGCGTCCGTTTCAGAAATAGGTTCAAAAGGGGAAAGCGGCCGTCTACTGCAACGCTAGGAATGAACCGCTTTGAAGACCAAGGTCATTCTGGTAAAGGATCCGAATCACTTAATTTTTTAACTCATCGCACACCCAAGCCGTATCGATGCGGTCTCCACCTCCGAGGTACTCCGTGTGATGGTACTGAAATGTATAACTAGTTTTTTCCTCTAATCACTCGATTACGGCCTTGATACACTCTGCTATGAATCACAGTTTGCAGTGGCAATGAAACGTCGTGGTGAATTCTGGGGAAACCGATACTCTTCAAAGTTCGACTATTGCACAAGCTTCACGAAAATCGAGTATTCTTGGTATTCTCACATACCTGTCGCTGAACGCCCATTTGACCCATCTGCCGTCCCATCATATGCTGTTGATTGTACATCATCTTGAAAAATTACCAGCAATTTCGAGCGAACCTTTAAGAATCACAACCACAAAGTAGTTCCAGCTATATTTTACCTGCTGCTGCTGCTGCATGTTTGGAGGCTGACCGTATCCACCTTGCTGACCTGACATTACGCTGAACCCACTTCAAAGAGTCTGAAAGTAGAGCATTTAGATTCACAAGATTCATTTCGACGAAACGAGTGAGCTCTGTGAAACGACTATCTTGCGAATGTCCACTTCTATAGATCACCCACAAAGATGGCTGAAAGCGCAATCAAATCGTGGTGTTTTGGATTGATTCCTCGACATTATTCGGAATTCAGTTGTTTTGAAAGGTAAGCTCAGGAGCAAAGACTTGCGTGAAGCAAAAGTATAACTGACGTAGAGTTGAGAGCGTAAAGGCGTTATCGGGTACTGTAAGGGAACCGTGCACGTTGGCGCCACAAAGACATTCGAAGTTCAGGCAAGTCTTCTCGAAAGCCCTGACCCTTGCTGAGTGGTCTCAGCGATGATAAGTGGGAGCAGAGCACCATGGAGCATATAAATCGCCCAAGTCCGGACTTCTTCAAATTTGATGCCCATTTTTACGATATAAATCTTATCTCGCACTAGGAAAAGCAAACGTCACGCCAAGTTCCCCTAGCTAGAACCGCGGTCCGACCAGATGCAATGCACCTAAAGCGAACTCCTTAAAATCAATGACTGAAGGCGATCGAAATAGCTGTCGTAAAATATTTACTGTGGCATGTGCACAGTGCAAGTGCACACTACTGCAATGTGCACAACAGATTTCTTCTCCATATTCACCTCCTTTCGCTCCTATTCACTCCCAAAAATAGATATCCCGATCGCAATCACTAGATAACTACAGTCCAAGCAACTTCGATCCATATATCCAGATTCAGAGACGCAGTGGGCAGAGAATTGCATCACATCGCGTACATTGGATCCTGCCCAAACCAAGCAAGCTTTCCAGTTCTCCTTATACGTGCGAAGGTGAGAGCGAGGTGCTGGTTGGAGAGGGGACACTCCACTGAACTTGGCGTCCGGCGCTATTTTTGCCTGGGTTCTTGGCATAAGCCTAAGTTTAGGGGGAAGCTCCTGTTCCCCAAAGTAAGGCTCAGGCGAAAATATACACGCGAGTATATGATACAAAGTGATGGTTGTGGAACGGTTTCGGTGAGGGGCAACAGCGTGACAATGATCCCCCAAACTACAGTAGCACCGAGAGCTTCTCATGAATAGGAAGAAGGGGTGTGCGAGTTGCGACGTTATGGGAGTTGCGAGGGAAAGAGCTCCGACGTCGGTGAGAATTTTGCTTCTTCTCTATACTTTAATTGACCCCCTTCTTACCTGTTAATATATGGTGCATGATGCATACTAGGGTTCGATCAACATTGATCAGTATACCTTTCTCCGCATTCAAACTAGTTCGTGATATGGGGAATGCGTGAGGTTGAGCCCGGTAGGTTTCCCTGAATTGCTTGCGGACATAAAGTGAAATTTGGAGTTGAATCAAAGATTCTCAAATCTCTCTTCAATGCCAGCTATTGATGTGGCATCAGTAGGCAGCGGCTTAGTGCACCACAGCGCCCATCGTTGGCGATTGAGGTTATGGAAGGGAGTAATGCCACCAACCGGTTGTCATTAATAGCACGCCCATCCACACTATCGCACTTTTACTCAAACCGCTGTAGGCATGCCGCTACTCAACAGAAAAGTATGAAAGAAAGCGCAAAAAACAGGAAATTACCACAGCGAACTTGCGTTCTATTGATAAGCAAATGGTGAGCAGTGCTTCTTAAATCCTCTTGCAGCTCAATGCAACTTTGCAAAACTTCCCTCCGACAAGAAGCGTCCAAAAAGTAGAGGAACTACCCAAACACCAATTCGATTTTTTGAACATAGAGATTTCAGCATGTCCACTTCCAGCACTTCAAAATAGAACGATCCGTTTCCCCACCCTTCACAAAACGATCCGTTTCCCCAACTCCACAAAGCTCTTGAACTTCCACTTTGCGGAGCTGGGACCATGAAATTCCATGCACAGCAGATTTCAACTGACGTTCAGACGCTACGTAAGGTAGCAGACACTGCCCCACTTTCAATGGATCAATGAGGCTTTCATTTAATTAAATAAATTTTCATTCGTCAATCTAAGCGACCGAAACAAAACGATTTCATAACACAAGAAGAGACATCAAGATCAACGTTCACGTAACAGCAATACATGTGGACCATAAGATTAAGGAACTCTTTTAACTAGGATGTGGTCAACTCCATGCCGAAGTGAAATACACAACACCGAGCTGAACGTCACCGAGCGAGAACGCTGTGATTCACTGCCTTACATCAAAGCTGGAGCGACTAAGATTGTTATGATCAATGGGATGAGAATGGATACAAATGACGAAAATGGCATGAAGAGGGATTCAAAGTCTCATCAATAAGAACAAATACTTAATCAAACACAACAACGCTTATTCCTTATTTTCTTTCTCTTCAGCTTTTTCTTCACCCTTCTTGTCTTTGTCACCCGCTTCATCATCGTCATCTTCAAGATCTGGCATGTCTGGAAAAACAAATTTTGAAAATTCAATCCCGCTCGAGAACATAAGGCGAAAAAAAGCTCAAAATCCATCCTGTAAATAGGAAGACAGAAGCACAAACCTCCATCACTTTCATCATCGAGGCCATCGAAGTCAGGAGCGCCGCCTGAAAACAGTCATATTATGTAGTATTGTTTGTTGATGTGAAAGATTTAACTCGGAGCTTGGAGGAACGTTAAGATTACCTCCACCTCCCATTTGGTTCATATACGAATTGAGATCAAAGCCGCCCGCTCCTCCACCAAATCCTGGCATGCCATCTTCAGCACCAGAGTCATCCTCATCCTTCCATTTATCGAAGTCTACTTTCAACCAGTGCACCTTAATTAGCAAATGGTAGCCAAGAACACGCATAACTATTCACGTTTCAGGTAAGGGTTTGCGATGGTAAGTAATCGCTACCTACCATAAAAAGAGATAAATGCCTTGTTTTAAATGAAGATATCTTACAAAAAGTTGCACATCTAGAGCGCCGTCAGAATTTGCGATTTTTCGATGTCGCACTTTGGCATGCGGACTACGGCCTTGAGATTGTGCAATGCCTCTTCGCGTGCGGTGCCGTGACAATGCAAAGTCGCAAAGTCTGACAACGACCTGAGCATCACTGGATTCTCTCAGAGTCAATCTGCACATTCAAGTGCATTTTTATTTGAGTCTTAGTACAAGAAGTCGTTCCGCTTTTAGACTTAGGTAAATGGTGGAATGCTCCCGTCTCGCTGCGATAGAACCGAATAGAACTACACGACCAACACAATGCAAGTAGTCTCCTCGTAACTTATTTATTTACAAGTACTTCTTTACGTTCAGCATTTTGCTCATTTTCTCCTAATTTGTTGTCAAGAAAGGCAGCTTATCATTGGAGAGATGCAAAACCGGAGGTTTGATGGCGAGTACATTCGACTATAGCAGACACAAACGATATTCAAAACAGTACGGAACGAAATTGCAAAAAAAAAACTGTAAAGAATGCTTACCTTCCCTTTCTCTTTAAGAAGTCTTGGCCACCACTTTGCTTCTTTTTTAGGGATATGCAACTCAATAACTCGGGTATTCGTGGGAGTGCGTTTCATATCACTGCCCACAATTTCGTCGAAAAACTCCAAAGTTGTTTCATAAACTTCGGTGTGACTGGTGCCTCTGAAATGTTTAAAGCATATGCGGTGAAAATGTAGTTGAGGAAAAACGGGTCAAATAAAGTCGAAGGGGGGGGGGGGAGGGGGAGACGCAACTTTGCCTCAAATTTTCACCAACGTCAAAGCTTCTTCCTTCCCTAGGCTTAAGCTAGAGCAGATGAGACCTATGCTTTGAGAGATGCTTTTTCATGTGGAAGATATCAATTTTAGCCTAAGCCTAGGGAAGGAAAGGAGTTTTGACGACGACGCAAAGTTGCGTCTCCCCCCCCCCCCCGACATTATTTGACCCCACGCCACAGTTATCCCGTTCAGCTGAGACTTTTAGTAAGTCATTTTTATCCCTTAGATAAAACAGTACATTCGGATGTACAAGGGCGACAGCGTGAAAATGAGTGCCCCCAACTTGAAAATAGGTGCCACCCAACTGCGTTACCACCGATTACCCGAAGTTAACAATCATGGCTACTGTGTTTTCAGATTAGTAAGAAGCAGCGCATATGCAATACATTTAGGGTCAAATAAAGTCGGGGGGGGGGGGGGGGGGAGGGGGAGACGCAACTTTGCGTCGACGTTTCACCCACGTCAAAGCTTCTTTCCCTCCCTAGGCTAAGGCTAAAGCAGATGAGACCTATGCTTTGACATATGCTTTTTTATGTGGAAGGATATCAATTTTAGCCCAAGCCTAGGGAAGGAAAGGAGTTTTGACGACGACGCAAAGTTGCGTCTCCCCCCCCCCTCCCTCCCCCGACTTTATTTGACCCTACATTTATGCAATTAAGCAAGTTTGTCAGCAAACAGGAATGAAGCACTAACAACATGCACGGAAAACTAAATTGAAAGACAACGAAACTCACTTGAAATGTAGCTTATTATTATCGGCTGTGAGATCATCAACAGTAACTTCGTCAATTTCAATCGTGACATATAAGAAAGATTCCCTTTGAGC
Organism: Trichostrongylus colubriformis; assembly: GCA_963978905.1. Classification (NCBI taxonomy): domain Eukaryota; kingdom Metazoa; phylum Nematoda; class Chromadorea; order Rhabditida; family Trichostrongylidae; genus Trichostrongylus; species Trichostrongylus colubriformis. The sequence continues at coordinate 19,892,718 of OZ022259.1, read as the reverse complement.
CCAAATAACTGAAGGTTGACGAGGCGCCATTCCTGTAACGCTTGAACTTGCCAAAGACCATAGACCGAACTCCACCGAGGGAAACGCAGACAAGCAGACAGCTACATCAAACAAGGACAGGCCACATCCCATTCCAATGTGATATATTCAAAATCTACAAGAAAAAACACTAAAAAACACTAAATGGGGTTACTACCCACAGCGTACAGCGACCCGACGGCTTTTGAAAATGTGCAAATTAAAGGGCAAAAGACGTTCGAGAAAACGGCAGCGCTTCGGGACCCAACTTTGCTGAGCGAAGTAGTTCCTTCAAAGTAAGATTGTGTAATTGTACGGCCGGCTGTTTTTCTCGTCGAGGTCTTGTTCTGTTGTTGCCGTTATTTTGAGAAGTGGTATTGTGCAATGGTTCAACTATAAATGCCTGATTATAGCTTTTCGATCGCTATCATTCGCTGTGCTTCGTCGTTACGCTCCTATGGTTATTTAGCTTTTCTTTTAATTTAATGTTTCAGATCTTGGGTGACAGGCTTTGTACCGAAAGTTATGTCAGAGCAAGAAAAGAAATTAAGTAAAAAGTAAGTGATGCTTCTCAGATATGGCGCTTTTGGGCTTTGTCTCGCCCGTCGTCTCTCAGTTCCTCGAGGCATTGGCCGAAGGTCAGTCAACCTGGCCTAACCGAGTAGTTTAGGACAAGTTTTGTTACAAGTCCTTACAGAATTTGTTCAGTGAACAAAAGAGGCTGGCTAAACAAGCCCAGAAAGAGAAGGAACGCCTGGAAAAGGAGGCAAAGCGACTTGATGGATTGGATCATGCGAATGCAAAGCCCGCAAAGGTATGAACATGCTACTTTCACTTTGTTACCACATGATCTCGGTTTTGGCTTTTGTTTCTCAGGTTATCGTCATTTTGATAACCACCCTAAGGCCGCGTTCATACTTTGCGATTTTGCTCGTACATATTGTCCATTGTACACACACACACCACATACACACATACACACATACATACACGCATACACACATACACACCTAAAGATGGGCAAAGGAAAATCGCAAAATCGCAGAATTGCAAAGTATGAACGCGGCCTAAACCCCGTATGTGATACAGAGCGGTACTATGAGATCGTAGTCATCTTCATGACAAATTTGCGTTCCGCTTGCCATTCGGGTGAAGATTTGATGCGTATCGCCTAAGATGCTGCGACGCATTGCGTACGCGTGTGTATGTCTTTGGGTAACCGGGCTGGAACATAGAAACGGGTGCAGAGAGAAGATCTGGAAATAGAACGTTAAATTATGAGTGTTTTGAACATGGTATGAAGCTTTAGGTCAGGAGTCAGGGGTAAATTGTGCTAAGTGAAAAATTAGTACATCTGCGATTTGTCTGTGATCTCTACAACTAATTAGACAGTAATTAAGGTAGTCAAGGAAGCAGACCCGTCCGATCCACAAGAATACTTCAATATGCGAGTGGACATGATCAACAAACGACGTGCGGCTGGAGAAAACCCATTTCCTCACAAAGTAATTTTTGCTTTTCATTTCTGAAAGTAGCACTTCTTAAGTTTCCTTTCAGTTTCACGTTTCTATTTCGCTTGGTGCTTTTGTAGAGAAGTACGAGCGGCTCAAGAACGAAGAAGTACTGGATACTGAGCCTGTCAGCATTGCCGGTTGGTTAAGCGTCTATGGCACCTTAACCATTGCTGATTGCTGTCATGATTCAGGTCGCATTTACTCGAAACGTGAATCCGGGAAGAATCTCGTGTTCTATGATGTGCACAGTGGAGGCACTCGTTTGCAGGTAAATATCTTTCTAATTGTTTGGTTGAACGCTTTTGAAGCTCTACTTCTTTAATTATTTATTGATGAGCTTTCGGCATTTAATGCCTTCGTCAGATCTTAAAACATTTCAAACATTTCCCATACAACTAATTGCACCACATCTAACATATCATTGAAACATACCAGGAATCGAGGGTGACCTAGTGGCGTGGTAGTCGAAATGAAATGAGACACCCCTCTACTCTGAGATAAAGGGATATCGCTGATTACTCTATTAGTCTCAAAAGGTCACGCAGCTCTTCTTTTGCGTTGATTTCTGGTCTGATTCGGCGTATTTCTCGAGCTTCCATAATCTTCCTTTCCAGGGGTCGTACCAGATGTCTATGGAGGACTCTTACATCAAATGATGGTGTATCCTCGTTCGTATGTCTCGGGGTACGGTGCCTAGAAAAACTGCTATGCGGGTAAGCAGCGGGGTTGGCCAACGCTCTCCTGTGCTCGTCCAAGCGAATCCTCAAGTGTCTCGCGGTCTCTCCTACGTACTTCTCTCCACACCCTCTGCACCGGATCAAGTAGACTGTGCCTTGAAGTTCACAGATTTTCTCCGATGAACAGTATCGGCAAGATTGCGCATGGCACTTTCTTTCGTAAGGCCGTGACGATGTGAACAGATCCTTCAATGTAGGGGGTGGTCGGAACACGAGTCTAATGGGAAGTTGGGAGTGCTTCACGACGCGATTCACCTCACGTGCCATTTTGTCATTCACGAAGGGTACTGTGAGGGTTATACCATCTGCCGATCTTTGCGGGACCCATGTTCTCGAATTTCCCTTGCAATATCCATTGCTTTCGAGAATAGTTTCAATCTTAGCTTTCACATCTGAGTCCCTTTGCGTCCCAAGCTTCTCTTTCGTTCTCAAGAGGTTTCGCACACAGTGTGGAAGCTAAGATTGAAACTATTCTCGAAAGCAATGGATATTGCAAGGGAAATTCGAGAACATGGGTCCCGCAAAGATGGGCAGATGGTATAACCCTCACACTACCCTTCGTGAATGACAAAATGGCACGTGAGGTGAATCGCGTCGTGAAGCACTCCCAACTTCCCATTACACTCGTGTTCCGACCACCCCCTACATTGAAGGATCTGTTCACATCGTCACGGCCTTACGAAAGAAAGTGCCATGCGCAATCTTGCCGATACTGTTCATCGGAGAAAATCTGTGAACTTCAAGGCACAGTCTACTTGATCCGGTGCAGAGGGTGTGGAGAGAAGTACGTAGGAGAGACCGCGAGACACTTGAGGATTCGCTTGGACGAACACAGGAGAGCGTTGGCCAACCCCGCTGCTTACCCGCATAGCAGTTTTTCTAGGCACCGTACCCTGAAACATACGAACGAGGATACACCATCATTTGATGTAAGAGTCCTCCATAGACATCTGGTACGACCCCTGGAAAGGAAGATTATGGAAGCTCGAGAAATACGCCGAATCAGACCAGAAATCAACGCAAAAGAAAAGCTGCGTGACCTTTTGAGACTAATAGGGTAATCAGCGATATCCCTTTATCTCAGAGTAGAGGGGTGTCTCATTTCATTTCCACTACCACGCCACTAGGTCACCCTCGATTCCTGGTATGTTTCAGTGATATGTTAGATGTAGTGCAATTAGTTGTATGTGAAATGTTTGAAATGTTTTAAGATCTGACGAAGGCATTAAATGCCGAAAGCTCATCAATAAATAATTAAAGAAGTTCAAGAGCTTCAGAAGCGTTCAACCAAACAATATCGGATGAAGCTCAGAGATAGCAGCCTTTTACAATATCTTTCTAATTGTTGTGAATTGAGAAATTTTGGCTATTGCTCGTGTCACAAATACGAATATCATGTCTGTTTTACCTTCGTTTCTTTGCGTTTGGCCAATGTGAACCTTTCTTCGATGTAGGTAATGGCAAATGCAAGATATCACAAGGCTGGTGCCGAAGATTTCACATTGATCCATGATAGAATTAAACGTGGAGACATCGTAGGATTCACTGGCTTCCCTACCAGGTAATTGGCGTTGTAATTAGAAATTTGTTTGGGGAGTTTCGTTGTGAAGTAGTTCTTACGATAGAGCACTTAATTCTTTTTCGCTCCTTTGCTTGACTCGCTTTTCTCAGGACCAAGACAGGAGAACTCTCCATTCTTCCAACTGAAGTCGAACAGCTAACGCCGTGCCTGCGAATGTTGCCTCATTCGCATTATGGTTTGAAAGACAAAGAGCTGAGGTTAGAGAACAGTTAATCATGAGTCTTCAAGTAGATTGCTAGTTCGTTCTTTAAGGTATCGCATGCGTTATCTGGACCTTATTGTTAATCCCGAAGTAAAAGACAAGTTTGTTGTCCGTAGTAAGCTGGTCACGTTCCTGCGCAGATACTTGGACAACCTTGGCTTTCTTGAGGTTTGACTTACTAGTTTTCATCTCTTGGTTCTCACTTTTATTCCCATTTTGTCATATTTCTAATTCAGGTTGAAACACCGATCATGAATCAAATAGCTGGAGGAGCCACTGCTAAGCCGTTCATAACGCACCACAATGAACTGGATATGGACCTCTTCCTTAGGGTGGCACCCGAACTGTATCACAAGGTAACGATGAATCTGTTATTTGAGGAAACTGAACTTATTACTGTTTGTTTTGTCGACAGATGCTTGTTGTTGGTGGTATTGATCGTGTCTATGAAATTGGACGTTTGTTCCGTAATGAAGGGATTGACATGACGCATAATCCGGAATTCACCACATGTGAATTCTATATGGCATATGCAGACTATGAGGACATCATTCGTTTGACAGAAGATCTGCTCAGCAGTGAGTGAAGGGTCATAAATCTTTCTTCTCATATCACATTTTTGCGATAACAATTCTGATTTCCAGGCCCGAATTCCTAACAAAAAAACCAAGAAAAATGTGCTCATTCTTTGATTTGATTCTCATCAGTTATTACGTTTTCGAGCACTTACAATGACATTTGCATTTTTAGAGATGGTCATGTTTATTCACGGCAAATACCAAATCGTCTATCATCCTAATGGGCCCGGAACTGAACCAGCTCTTGAGGTATGTTTTGTGAACGTTAGATAATTCCGAAGAGATCGCGATGCTTAGTTATTTGAAAGGAAATGTCATGAATTCATTTAAGCTTGATTTCACCCCGCCCTTCAAACGTGTTAATATGTACGAGGGTCTGGAAAAAGCGTTGAACGTCAAACTACCCCCTCCGGATACTTTGAAAACAGAAGGTTCGCTATTCTCAATGTTTTTCGAAAGCCAACATCGGTTACTAAGTCCAATTTGCATGAATAACCATGCCGCCTTCAGAATCACGGCAAGTGTTTGATCGACTATGTCAAGAAAAAGGAGTTGAATGCCCTCCACCACGCACCACCGCTCGGCTGTTGGATAAATTAGTCGGAGAATTCTTAGAAAGCACATTCATCTCTCCAACGTTCCTCATCGGTCATCCACAGATTATGAGTCCTTTGGCGAAATGGCATAGGTAAGCTGGGAGTTTACGAGATTCATTCGAAAGTTCGTCGTATCTAGGTTATTTCAAGTTTTCAGGTCAGTTCCCGGCCTCACTGAAAGGTTTGAGTTATTTGCTGCAACGAGGGAAGTAGCTAATGCCTATACCGAGTTGAACGATCCCATCACTCAGCGGTTGACTTTTGAGCAACAGGCTGCGGTACGTCCTTACTTGTTCATCGTTTTTTATTTCCTTTCTTATTTGGGCTCACGCTTTTATATGTACGAGTGTCACTTTACGTGGACTTACATGGTTCTAGGATAAAAATGCTGGAGACGATGAGGCCCAGATGATAGACGAGAACTTCTGTACTGCACTTGAGTATGGCCTTCCACCTACAGGAGGTTGGGGAATGGGAATCGACCGCTTGGCAATGCTCCTCACGGATAGCAATAATATCAAGGTGGGTCCTCTATAAGGCACCTTTTGGGGCTTATGGTAAAGCATTCATTTTTATCTCACTATTTTGGGACGTTCTTTTCTTCCCTGCTATGCGACCGGACGATCAACAGAGTCTCACAGCTAATTTAGAAGAGTCTCAAACCTGTTAGCTTGATTGTTTACACTTGTTGTTGCTGTTTTGTTAATGGGTGGTTTCTTCAAAAATGAATGGTTGCTTCGTGACGAAAGTCTATATCATATCAGACAGTAAGAAGAAGTGATTAAATGGTAAAAAGATGTTTAAGAGGTTCAGGAACGAGTGGTTCAACCGTAAATTATGTATGCTTACGCTCCTACTTCCGTTTCCACCGTTGCGTGACTGGTCTTCTTCCTTCGATTTTTTGAAGATAAAACGACCGAGGGATGCAGAGACATCGTTAACAGATATCTCCATGCTCTCCAAGTTCTAGAAAATTGTAGAAGAAATTGTTTTCTATTGCTGTTGTCCTTCATCAGTTTGGCATCCTTCACTCACAACCTGCTTGTGGATGCAACTTGACCAGGGACAAAAGATCGTCTCAAGAAAAGCTAATCTTTGTTCAGTGTTAATGTAATGAAAGTTTCTGACCTGTTTCCCTTCCAGAAGCGCTAAAACTCTCTCCATCATCCTCCTCAACAATTATTAGGTTGATTCATAATAAATCGGACAAATTGACCAATTTTAATCATTGTCGTACAACTTTTTTACGACAACAGGGATTCACTTGAAATATACTCCATCTTTATCGATGACCTTCTGCCACGGTAGAGGCAGATCATGGATGCCCTTGCTCCAGAAGGCCGGAAGCTGGAGCTCAAAGAAGTTGCCGAGTGCCGCCTTGACCTCGTCGCGAGTTTTGAAGTCTTGGCCGTCCAGGTGGCGTTGGCTATGGGAGAAAAGGTGGAAATCTGAAGGGGGCAGGTCTGGGGAGTACGGTGGGTATAGAAGTACGGTCCAACTGTACGACAGCAGCTCGGCCTTGGTCGATCTTGCGAAGTGCGGTCTGTGGAAGTAGACACGTTGTCGTGCTGGAAGTAGACATGTGACCGCCGCCGTAGCGAACTTTGGACATTGGCCTTCAATTCTCGTAATTGACGAACGTACACGTCGGCGGATACTGTGGTACCTTCATCGAGCAGCTCCCAGTACTCTACGCCGTGTACGCTCCACCAACCGCGGTTTTCGTCTTCGATGGAATAGTCGCCTGACGCAAACTTCGAATGCTACAACTACAGTGTACTTCTGCCGGGGGCATGCTCCTTGTGAACTTCTATCAGACGTCTGCCGATATCCGCGGGTTTCTGGCCAGATAGCGATATAAATAGTATGACGTTGCGGATGTGGTCTCTGGACCGCTTGAAATCGTGCGGCATTGTGGCGGAATGAATTTACTTAGGAGCGATTATTTTGCGGTACTTTGAAGAGCTTTTCATACTCATTCCAACGGTACCTCGCGCGTCCATTTTCGTTAATTCGTTACTGAGTTATGATCTCTAGAAATCATCACTACCATTTGTCCGATTTATTATGAATCAACCTAATATATTATAACCCTCTCGGAAACTTCTGCACCAGCGTTCGACTCTGTGTTTACCGCTTAGCAAAAGGGGCAGGAATCACTGACCGATATAGTGGTCTTCAAACAAACAGGCATGAACTTAATTGTTGATAATCTTTTGCGCTACTGATAGGATCCGTAAAGTGCCAGTTCTATCACTATCAATTCTGAGACTTCAACACTGGATCATTTCTTTGATAAAGGTTCCTATAGGTGCATTCGTACTAACTTAAAGAGGAAATGGAAGTCAAAAGCATGGCGTAACCCCGAAAGGATCGATAAACACAACCACCACCCTTGCATTTCAGCTCCAGGCTAAACTACATCTTAAAGTAGTAAAATTCAGGCTACAAGAGGGTAGACAGTAATTGCCAACAAATATTTGTCGTTGAACAACAAATAAACAAATGCCGTCAACACATGCAACTCATAACACAGAACTTTTGTGAAAAGTTTATCACAATTTAGAGTTTATTACATCAGAAAGCAGGAAAAGTGCAATTTTTGAGTTGAAACAATACAATGCAAAATAATTCTATACACACGTGCGAAAGGCGACCACAAAAGCTTAGAGAACAGTGGAATTATGACTTCGGTACACTATTACAGATGCAGTTACAACTCTCTGAAAAAAGAATGTTCACGAATGTCAAATTGAACCAGAAAGTGGTTTAAAAAAGGAGAGCGAAAAAACTTACTCCGACTCAATGAATCCATTAGTGTAGATTCTTAACATGAATTCGGCTTCCTCATTTGGCTCGAATGTTGATGGAACAATCACGTAATTGCCTGGTGGCACACGGAATCGACCGGTTATCTATAGAACAAAAATTAAAACTGAGCATTTGTACAGACCCGTGAAATCGCACAAGATCTCGAAAACTTCCAACTGGAAGTGAACAAGCAAACCGTGTTCAGTAAGGCTGCGTTCAAAATCAACTGAAACGGATTTTTGGCGCATCGACGATTTCGGATTTTCGGCGATGCCTTGTACCACCACGTCAGTTTATCTCATCATGGCAGATAGTTAAAATCGCGGATGCGCTGCGCCGATGCTCCCCTTTTCTCGATCAATACGTATCTTTCACTTGACGTCGATCCACCAAAATTCCCATACAGTTGGATATGACCCGGGCCAAAGCTATTTTGGTCACACTTGTGAGCGTTTCCTGTTTTGAGCCTCCCATGTAGAAAAAAACTTCGCCTTCTATGATTATGCAATCCCAAAATAAAGGGATGCAAATAAAGGTGCTGAGATGGCACTAGTTTTTTTTAAATTGTCAATCATATTGTCGGAGCCACGAGGCTCGTGGATCTAGTGTGTATGCTGGGACACACGATGACATCGGCCTGAGGTCACGTCACCTCACGCGGCGATGCTTCGCCAATTGTACTTGTGGAAGACTGGATTAGGAGATTCCTGGCCCGTCTCGGCAACACGCTAGCTTGCAGTTGGGGGATTTTCCTCAGCCGTCTGAGCTCTCCCAGATTTGCGTAAGCCTTACTAGGGAAGGAGCTCAGGCAGTGTTTTTACCTGCCTTTATCTGATTGCAATCCGCCGCGCCTGGATGGGCGTGGCACCGCGTGACCTCGTGACCTCACTGACTATGTGTCCCAACCGTCACCCTGTGGATCTATGCAGCACATGACATGCTCGTTTGTAGGCGGATTCCTTAAAAATTACGGCTTGACCGCGTAGGGGCTTGTTTTCTAGGACCATTTCAGGGGTAGTCGACTAAAAGCTTTTCTCAGTTCATGTTTTCTTTAGATGCCGTTTATTCTGAATAAAAAGGTCACTTGTTCGAGTACTGGTGCTTTGGGTGGTTTTGTTAATAAAAGATCGCCTCCTCAAGCCGTGCCGCATATCACATGAATAGAAATATAACTTTTCTCTGTGGTGAACATATCCCCATTTTCTCAAACAACAAGGTTGCGCACTCATTGTTTTCAGAATTGCAATCATATCCAAAATACTTAACAGCGAGCCTAAATCGCAGATAATGAGCGGAGCAGTTACCGTCTACTGAAGTTCTGCATACGGTCCAAGCTGCCCCTACTTCCCCTTTCACTGATTTCCGTAGTGTCCACATAACTATGCAACACACTCTAGTAATCGGTGATCCTATGGAAGGTCCTTGTGCTCAAAGCGGATGCAAGCCTTGAATCCATTTTACCAAAAAAGGCAAGTCTCACCTCTCTCAAATTGATGAACGCTGCACTTCTCATTGATGATTTGTTGGCTTGGAAGAATCCCTTAGAGAGACGTCCTGTCACGCTACCAGCCTGAACCAATCACATTTCGTACACGAAAATCGATGGAAGCTACAGTGCTGACTAGATGCCATATAAAGGAAAACTATTAGGAGTGCTATTCAATCTGGACTGCACTGCAAATGCTACTCGATTAGCTACACAGACACACGAATTCATTGGAAAATCTCGAGCGGACTAGCACAATCAAACGTAAAATAGCAAACGTAAAAACTCAGCACTTTCGTAACCAACCACAGAAGACTCACCGATACCTGTAAAGAGTCTTGACTCAGCAATTACAAAGTGGAATCACCGAGTCACGACTGGCGCGTACAAAAACTGCCCTAGATGTTCATTTCCATGGGATCTGGGGATGAACAAGAGGGTGAGTATAGAGCGATGAAAAGAAATGAACCACATACAGCAGATTTCGCCGAAAGTTCAGCTCTTCAATGAAGTGCTGTGAAATCTTAACATCTTTGCCCGGTTGGGTAGCGGAAACTCGTATTTTCTTAGCTTAATGTGTCTCCTGCAGGTCTGCAAAGCACTTTTACGCTTCGCAGCCCCTCAGCTAACTATTCTGACCTCTGGAACCACGATCCCGTTGATTAGGTCACCATGAACATTAAATAGAAAAAGCCCCACAATAATGGGTCCAAAAAAGTGATTGAACAGAAACAAGCAAACCAAGGTCATTCTACAAATTTCTTGAGAAGTGAGTTTGCCTAGACAAGAACAACTTTCCAACAATCTAACATCGGATATCAGGAAAAACAGGTTCCCGCTCTATAATTCTAACAAGCGAGACTTCCGCTCAAATTGTGCACCATTCCATTTTCGATGTTTTGAGTGTGTTACAGGCAGTACACTACACACTAGAGTGCTCCGATCCCTTCACACTTCCCACTGGAACTTGCTAAAGAGATCGCACCAGCAGCAAGTGTGGCACCCTTGAAGGCACCACTAGGGGTAAGGAAAAACTGAGATCTGGGAGTACATGTTGTCTGAAAACGAACCTTCTACTTCAGAGGTCATATGTGGCGAAAATCGCATTGAAAAAACGCGGCTTGGGGTCTTATAAAGACCCCCCCCCAGCTCGGCATGCCGTAATGCGGTTATGCGGCCGGGGGAGTCGCTATGGAGGGGCGGAACAACGATCGCGGCCGGCTGGTTCAGACTCTGGCCTGTCTTCAGCCTTTCCGGCTAGTGACACAGAGGACGAGAGAGAGAAAGGGGATTTTCGCGTTCCTATTCCTCGGTTTTTTCGCGGTTTTATGTCGTTCTATCTCTACTATTACATTGCTGAGCACATCTACTATCACATTCCACAGTCTGCCAAATTTAACCCTTCTGGTGTCTTTAAAGGAACCGGAAGGGGGTCCGAAACAAGAGGGAGATGCAAAGAAATGAGCATTCTGTAATGAACACTTAAGGTTAGAAGCGATAATAGGCGAAAAAACCCAGACTCATAGCGCGACGCTGCGGTGTGTATTCGCATCCCATTCGCATCAGCGCATCCATTCCGAGTTGTCCGCTGTAGGACGGGCCGTGGGCCAACGTTAGTTGTAGCACCTGACTCCCAGCGCAGTGGAGTGGCCATTTCCAACTACATTAGCATTCATGTAAGTACATCTAGAAACATTCTAAGAAAGAACAAAGTAAAAAGCAAAGGAAAAAACACATTTATAATAGAAACATCTCTTTTGGCACCATGCCAAAGCGTCAAATTGGCGAGTTTGTGCAATGGCGGCCACTCAAACTCGTCCACACTACGTCTGTTCTACCGTAAGCCAAAATTACCCCCTTCTGGCGTCTTTAAAGTGTACGCCCAAATCGAAGCGCAGCTGTTTGACATCAGAGGGCTCCAAGAAAGACGACTGAAAACCTACTCGTGATTATAGACGATTGATCAAACAACAACAACAACTAATATTAACAGTGGGCCCTACCAAAATTTTTAGACATCGTAATGGTATATGATGAAAAATTTAACATTAAAAACAAAATACTTTCAGATGGGAGATTAGGGATGATTTATGGTTGAGCTCATGCCTGTTATTAGAGGGGATGTTACCACTCCCTAGTATTTTCCTAACTGAAACTAATTAAAACAGTGGAGGTGCACTGAAAATTGAGAACTCAAGTAAAAATAGCACAAAAAAGATTCAAGGAAAAAATACTAACGTCGTAGACTGCAAATCCAATGGGGACGTTATCAAGGCCTTCAGCCTTGAGATTTCTTCTGTATTTCTGCATGACAGCGAATATCACAGTGCACAATTCGTCATCGTCATCCGGATCAGAATCGGTGAGTTGCACACGGTACTGAGGATTACTTGCAAACGTGTCTAAAATTGGATTGGAACTTGAAGAAACGCTCCGAATAAGAAAAAGTGGCCAACTTACTGATGAAGTTTCTGCAACCACCAGCGGTCTGGTTACGAATCCACGCGCCGTCGTGCGTATTCGTTGCCCATACCATTCCAGCTGCTCGGACACCAGTCATCTACAGTAATATCCTCATTGAACTACACGATTAAGAAAATTTCACTCATGAATCTCGTTGAGAAGTTATGGAGACTACGATATTCGAGGCAAAACCCTGCTTTCACGTTTGAAAAAAAGCCTATAAAATCTTATGCTAACCAGCCTTTGCAGATTTGGCGCTTATTCTAATCGGTAAAACCAGGAAGTATTCACGTAATTACTCCGCGTGATTCCAAAGGAAAATTTATAAGGCGCTATTAGAACAAGTAGAAAACCACTTACTTGATAAACTTCATCCATAACATCGGGTCCGAGATTGCAGATTTCCATTTTCTCAAAGTTCCTCATGAAATCCTCAAATGACATCCTGAAATCACAAACTTGCAAACGCACCCAATAGATCTTGTGATTTTTCGCCATCAGAGGATATTTTTGCATTTTTACTTAAAATATTTCCTTGCAAAAAATCCATTGCATTCGATAACGATTTCGAAAACTTTGAAAGAGGATTTAATGGCTAGTACATTAAAGTTTGAACTTTAAAGTTTTTGACGTTATTCAATCCCTTCTTGAGATGCGCCGCACATTCTACTTCCATTCAGAACCGTGGTGGCTGGTGAATGTGATGTGGCCTATACAATGACTTGCGGTGGCCAGCCGATGTACAAGTCAGTGCTTTTATCCTCCCAGACAAGTCTGGTACCAGTTCATCGACCCCGGAGGGATGGAAGGCTTGGTTGGCCTGGGCGGGCGTTGATACGGGATCTGATCCCCGCATCATGAGAGTGGGGTGCGCGCCACCTGTCACTACACCACCTCCGCCTCTAGTACATTAGCTAATAAAATCTCTTTCAAATATTTTGGTAGTGGAGGAAAGGAGATCGAATGTTGCGGAAATTCTGGAAGTCGAGGAATGGTATCAGAAATAAGTGAATATCAACCACAAGTTTAGAGGGCACCTGTAGAGAAACGAGAGAAAACACGCAAGAAAGAGGAATGGAAGAAAACCATGAACTTGAACTTGCAATTGTCGCAAAGCTCTAGAACTGTTCACATAGGGTGGTTCGTGTTTCCCACTTAATGCAATGGTAAGAAAGAAAAGCCATTGCGAAGAAGTAAATTTAACGAAACAAGCACATACCAGAATTCTCCATCGTGGTCGAATTTCAGGCCCATGTCTTGTTTCACATTGTCCGGAATGCTACGCCATTCACGCGAGTTATCCGACCATGGACCATTCCATTCCTGTGACATAATCATACAGCAACCAAACAGACATCGGAAAATTTTAGTTCTCAGTTTTTGGGTGAATCAATTGTTCCTGTTTAGTGCTATCAATATTGCTTTTGAAATAACTACATCTCCAACCGGAGGAGTATAGAGCAAACAACAGGGACCTTTCCTCTCATCAAAATGAACTTAAACTTTCCTCCTGGATTTCCGACAAAATTGATTTTGAGAATTTCTTAAATTCTGAGAAAAACACCCGAAAACGACAAATCCACTCGATTTTAAATCACTCAGACATTTATGATGAAATCTTTTAAGGACAACTCAACTCGAGCTCACCTGTTCATTTCCCCATGGATTTCGAATCCTCAACAGGCAAACCTGACCATTAGGTCCATTAACGATACGCATTCCAGTGATCGAGTACGCGTGGCCCTATGTCATATGAAGCTTACGAGTGGAACAACGAGGTTAGTGATCACTGACTAATTAATTATATCCTATACTCACTTTCACGAGCCCGTTGGGCAACTTAGCTTCCCAAACATAAGGATCTGCTTCGATGGAGCAGCCGAATAGTGAACCCATTTCGAAACTGTAATAGCCAACTCGAATTGAAAGAAACAACACAAAAAAGGAAGCATACCCTCTCATCATCATCTGCATCAAATTTCTTGGTGGTTGGTGAAGGTCAAAGAATTCTGTGAGTCCACCAGTCATATCCTCAAGGGCTTCCGATGTCGTACCACCCTTGAGAGCTTCATAAGAACCATACAGCCTCAAAAGCCAACGTGATTGTCAAAATAAGGGGCAAGGCAACCGTTACTTCCCTTTTGAAATGAAATTGTTAATGACGTGAAATTAAACAGCTTGAGGAAATATACAACTGATTCTCAACTCACTTTGCGTACGCCTTTTCCAAAAGAGCACTCCAGAATTCATTGTTGCTCCTGGAGTGCATGTACAGCAATTCACCGTTCGATGTCGGTAAACGGTCATCGACTACCACATCCACCCATTTACCATATTGCCAGAATTGGAAATGGAAGATACCTGAAAATGCCCTCACGGCATTTTTGAGCATGGTGGGAATTATGGGAATGTTTCTGCAATTCCTCAGACAACTCCGACATCGTTCAACAAACAATTATTCGTTTACCAGCGTAATTCTCTGTGAACGACTGATCTGGTGGCACAACACGATAGAACAGCTCGTCCTTGAGGGTAAGATTAGCAGCAGCGGCCATCAACCAGCAATCACCGAGTTCTCCCTGTAAGACAATATTAATGGAAGAAATATCGGACGGACTTAACAAAGAGTTTAACTGAAATCCGACTCACTTGAATGACATCGAAACGTGTATGGCCCTCTGTGATCAACTGCGGATCACGAACTATTTCCTGAAAAGAGCTGGTTAAAAAATTTAAAAGCAAAACTTCCGTGGCCCAACTTATGGCAACGAAAAAATCAGTATGAAACATTCTTCGTTGAGTCCCTAGTACGACCGCCAACTTTCTCGAGACATGTGAGTTCCAGCGAGGTACAGAGTTACAGTGAGAACAGTTCTGGTGCTGTCTGCTGCCGCTCGCACGGTTGTTGCCGTTGGATGTCGTTCCTTCACCTCACTGCCTCACTGTCATATAAATTTTACCGCCAATGCTCCCACATGTGTACCCTTATGTACGGATTTCAAAACGCGGCATGCGGTTTGAATTTGTGGTTGTGATATAGGGGCGCGTAAGAACATGGTTGGGTCCTGAACAACTACCATACTCTACACCTTATTCAAGGTTTAGGACTTGATATCGCTTTAGTACCCGAGTATCTCAAGTACCCAATCTAGCACGCATAAAAAAATGAAAACGCATCAGTGCAAAGTTCTGACGTAAGGCCACGCTCATACGTTGCGGTGCAGACGGTAGGGATGCGTGTCTCTGCGTCTTAGTTTGTGCCACCCTGACTCGTTGTCTGCATCGTCTCTGCACCTGGCCCCTGCTAGTGCGCCTTGCTGTCTGTTACGCAGCCATGCCCTTCCGGCGTAAAGTATGAAGGCGGCCCAACATACTTACCTCTCTCCCACACACTAATTATAACCGAGTTAGTGAGAAATGCTTTAAAGTAGAAAGGATAGGTTTACTAGCAACATACACCAGGCCTGAGCCATTCAACTCGTTTTGGAGGACTTTTACTGTAGAAGAGCGAGCTGTCCCGTGCAGGGAAGTGTGGATCTTCGAAGAGGCGTTTTTCCTGAAATCAGATCCATATATCGTTTTGGAAAATTCGCGTGAGAGGAGAACGAAGAGATCTTCTCCATGATACACTTACAGAAAAAAAAAAGAATCTCACCTTCAAACATCTGTCCCGTTCCTCATAGAAGTCTAAGGGTTCATGAGATGGAACCGGCTGGATAGGAGTGATTCCACCTGTACGATCTGGTCGTGGTTCAGGACGAACAAACGGATCCACCTACAGATTGAGATATGTAAAAAATGGAAACACAAATGAAAAGAGAGCTGAATACGCTCACATCTCGCCTGAACTTTCCGGAAATAATATTGTCGAGGATAATTTTACCAATATTACCAAGCGAGTTGTCCTTACCACCAAGACCCATGATCACATTACCAGCAACCGCACCTGAAAAAACAGCGATTGTATCGCTGATCGTAAAGGTGATTTGCATACGGCTCGAGCGTGCCCGATTGCGCTTCATCCGCGTCCAAGAGACCGTTCTGCTTATCGATAGCTTTCTACGTGACTGCATTCCAACTATAAACGCAACCCAGCCAAAGCATCACAGGGAATTCCGAAGCGTTTCAGGAGGAATTGCTTTGATTCTGGATTTTTTCTTGGGCTCACAAAACTGACAGCTGAAACAATGACCACCGTCAATCAGATGAAAAGCCCGTCGATCACAATATGTATAAGTAAACGCGCCATGAATGCGTATGAGTCAATTTTTTCATAATAACAATTTTTCAGTGACATACAGAGAATGAGTTCATGTTTCTTCAGTTTACAAAAACAAAAATAAAACAGGGAAAAAGCAAAAAAAAAAGAATTGCTCACCAATAATGCGTCCTGTGGCCGGATCGACACCAAGGAAGCGATGCGCGGCTTCACCGATGAGATTTCCAAGAATATTCACCATTCCACCATTCAATCGATTCGGATTGATGTTACCACCTTAAACAGCCATTTCTGGACACTGCGACATATACGAATATTCGAATACAAAATAACGATAAAACTATGAAATTTGCTCACCTCCACCACCATACTGTCCCCCTCCACCACCAATGAGGCTACCAATACCTCCTAGTATGCTGCCAATATCAGTACCGCCACCGCGACCACCTCCACCACCTCCACCTCCACCCCCGCCTCCACCAAAGGAGTTGATGATACCTGTAACATCAAATGTTGCCGAAAGTATTCGAACGAAACCTTTATATACGGAAAGATAATCAGAAGGAATGAACTTTAAGTGGAAAAGAGAAAATAAAGAGAAAATGAAAGAAACTGTGCCATTTAGAAATTTGAATTCTACATTCCGTTTCACCACGTGTGATGAAGCGGCTCTAAGAAAAGCAACGTGTCTGCGGCTATAAGCACAGAACTGTAGCCTGTTGTAGCCGAGAATGTAGAAGACAGACATGCGGTCACGAAGCGATCCTTTGCTTGTGCGTGCAGTTGCTTCGACTTCACACTCAACACCTGCACAACACGATCAGCTAATCAGAATGGTAATTCCGCAACCGCAGGCGTGACATCCACATTTCTGAGCACGGATGTGTATCCTTATGTCAGGATTTCGCTCCGCGGTGTGTGGCAAGCGATGCGATACGGACGACCTAAAGACGCCTCGTTGTTGGGTCCCATAGCGATTACAAGTCAAATGTGTATGGAACCCATAGCATTAACCGTGTAATCGCCCCAAGACCCAACTATAGCGGCGCGCATACCTCGCACACACCGCGTCGCACGCTGCTCGTTCTGGTGCGAACCTTGACATAAGGGCACACACCCCATGAGCACTATCAATCTGTCATAGCGAAGCCATTCTATGAAAGCTCCTAGTAATTTGAACAGGGATTCGGTCCACTGTGATAGAGGGGGGGGCTATCCCCTTAAAGTAGGAGTATCCAAATCATTCAAAATGACTACGAAATTTTAAAATCGCAAACATATTATTATAAACCAGAAATTTATGTCGAACCCCCAATATCGTTTAAGTTGAATCCACCACCGCCTTGTGGTCGGCCTCCACCGCCACCGTAGCCTCCATCGTCATAACCACCTCCTCCACCACCGCCAAAGCCGCCGCCACCCCGATTTCCTAGAAAGCAACGTTTTTTGAACTTTACAAAAATACCTTCTTCTGCTGCGTCCAGCTGGTCATAGAGAATGCTAGTAGTCGTTAGAATCGAGGGATATGACTATAAGCAAAATTTGACAGTTCGACCAAATTGAAGCGCCACTTACAACACTTGTGATTTAGTTTACTGTATGGGATCTGGCATACTGGTGTGATCTGTCTTAGATTAGCTTATACAAATCGTAACACACAGCAAGCTGAGTGAATGACAAGAAGACTGAGCGCTCAGAAAATATGCACATACACATCTTACAAGCACCTTACATTCTCCACTTCTCTGAATGACTCTCGCTTCTCTGTGTTTAAGGCTTCCACCATTGCTCCAAAACACTGATTGTAGCATGCTAAAAAAGCACAAAAAGCGAACCTCCACCACCTAGAATTCCGCCGATGATGTCACTCATTGGGTCTCGACCTAAATTTCACATCACATAAGCATGCTGTTATAAATTCAAAAAAATCTGCAGGTTTCATTGGAGGGGAGTGCAGCTGAAAGGGATGCCAGGACTGAAGATGGAAATCTACCGAAGTCATGCACTGCTTCCTATAGAGGAATGAAAACGATACAGTATACAGACACAAGCATTGTACCAAAGGTGGCACACTAGGCCTCTGCTAGTAGTTTGCGCTGAACTGGCAGCTTGGAAATTGTACAGCCTACGAGAAAAATAAACCCACTCTCCCGTACAACAACTCATCATAGAAAATATTGCATGGATGATCCGTGAGCATTTATTTGCCGTGGACGCTCCAATTCTCGTCGAATCAGTGGGCGGGATCTTCTCGGAGGCGGTGCCAATCAAGCGATACATATCCTAGTCTTCGTGCATTTTCCTCCTGATCAATTCAGCGCAAACTGCAGCTTCTAAGCTGCCACAAGGAATCACGACGCTTAGACCACACGCTATGAGCCACAATTGCAACGCCTTACGATTTTCGGAAATACTCAAGAAACTGCTAATACAGCACAATGTACTGAATAATGGATAGTCCGGTTATGCATATACCGTAGGGGTTCCGCCGAACCTGTTTTGTCGTGCTTTCGACCGCCGATCAATCCGCCGAGAAAGTCGAGCGCTTTGCTGCCTTTAGACTTAGGCTGTGACGGTGGCGGTTGCGGTTGTCCACCGCCACCATAGAAGCCACCGCCTCCGCCTCCGCCGTCATAATTATTATAGCCACCTGAACGACACAACATGGAACACACAACAACACATGAACAACCTTCAGTTTGCACAATGGGTGGTATGCATGGGCACGTTCCTGAGGTGCTCAGTATACCTGTACAAAGTCCTGCGGAAAATACCACGAATAAGGAAGGGAAGGACATTTAAGAAATTTTGATGGGGATATCAGCAGGCGTAAAATAGTTAAGTACCGGCCAGGCAAATCAGTCTTCTCTGAGGCAAGAACACATCAGTCATGTCTCCTGCACCCTAGTAACCGGAACAGGGAGCACCACAGTCGCGTTTGACGCTAAGCCCAGAGCCCCCCTCTGGTGCGATTCTTCGGGATTCTAAATATGAGGCTCGTAAACGGAGAAAAGAGCGAGCGGCCAGAGTCAAGCACGGGTTCAGAAATCCCCAAGGAGGTCGTATTTTGGGAAGGAAAAGTGGAGTCGAGCAATCCTCAGCGCAGTATCCGTTTTTGTAGCAATGAAGCGATCCCTTGATTCCGAAAAGGTGGTCGATCTGCGATCAGTGATAAACGGGTAGGGTATGCTTATCGGTCGATGACATTTTTTCATCTTAACCATTTGTAGGGCCTCATTTCCCATTTCCATTTCTTCGACGCAGGGCTTGGCAATGAAGAAAACAGTTTAGCACAGTTTCTGAGTGAATTGACCAACACTTCGGTGATACGGCAGTGTTGGTCAATTCATGAATGCAAAATTTCTCCGCAGTGGATGGTGAATTAAATTTTCACACCTAGAGGTACACAACTACAAAAAATAACGGCGATTCTAGCACCCAAATACTTCGACAGCGCCTAAAGCGAGGGATACTACGAACAAAACCACCACAACGCTTGCATTGGGCAACTGTCTGAACAATCACAGTTCATGGCAGCACAAAATAGTGAAAATCAACGAAGGCACACCGACATTCGTTAGAAAGCTACCGACTTCAGACAGTGCAAGTGCATCCTAGCGGTAAGTAAAGCCTACGGCTATTACGTACACCCATCGGAAAACTTGATTCATCAACCATAGAATTTGGAGGTAAAAATAGTACAACAAAAATGGATACATTCCAGAAAGAAAAACTTAACATGGTAATGGGAAAGAGAAACCAGGTCCATAGCAGAGGAGAAAAATTCGTAAAGTATTCAAAGTCGTACCTCTGCCACCACCACCTAGAACATTATCTGCAAGACCAGCGAGAATATCACCACCTGGTCCTCCAACCTGCAACCAGATCAACATAATTTAATTTAATTTTTAAAACACTGATTCTAAATTACATCTTGATGGCATCGTTGTTGGTGAGAAACTCAGTTCTCAACTCTGATAAGGGCTCTATCGAAGAATAGACGTTAAAACTGAGTTCCATATTCGCAGACTGAGTGCAATTATGACAATAACCAAGTTTTAGGCGAACTTTTTGAAAATTGTGGCGGCGAAAAGCACCCGTGAGTTTTTTCGCCCCATAGTGAGCATGCAAGGGGTTGTAATAAGGTCAAGAATTTGAAAGTATGGAAAAAAACTTATGAGATAAAAACCTGCCCTATCTCGAATAAGGTTCCCAGCGATATTTCCGATCAGTCCGCTGAACTCATCCTCCTTGACGACCACCTAAAAAAAATTCACATCGGTTTTTCACAGTGTTAACTGTAAAAGGTTCTTGTTACTGAAAATAGTCAAAATGCTGCCATTATGTAAATGACGAAGTTCCAGAGAAATTATTCTGCGCACCTTCTTCATAACCTCATCGTCACCCATGTTTGCCTGTTCTGCTTGAACGTTTAGAACAGTAGTTTTCTGGTAGTGCTCGCCGTTTTCAACGGTTCGATCGGTGTCTGAAATCAAGCGGGAACTCAATGGGAATCTTTTTGAATGAGCATGAAAACATAACGTATCAAAAAGTTGAAGTTTCGCATTTGTCCTCGAGTGAATAAAGAGGAGCGATGAAATCGAAATATTTCAAAAAGAATTCTGTAGAATGAAGTGTCATACCGTTCCATGAAAATCCCAGTAAAAAACAGTGGCCAAGGAGAATGTTTGGAGTTCTAACATAGAAGAGATACATAAGAAATGGAACTCGGTAATCAAAGAATCACGAAAAATACTTTCCAGATGAAATTACCGCCCAATATCGAGCGTTTATAGTGAGGTAGGGAAACTGTGTGAAGGCTGTGTTATGACGCTGATTGCTGTGGTATAATGGATCAAAGATGACCAAGAATTTGATTCAATTGGTCACTGTGTACTCAATGTAATGTAAAGGAGCAAAACGGCTCCGTTGACGATCCGTGAATCAAAATCGGTTTAGGTTCAACAAACTTCCTACTCCTTTTGGTGGTCGGACTGTGGCGGAAGAGATACAGTTGTTTGCCACCGGCTGGACCCACAATTATACATATGTGCACGTTAAGTTTGCATTCGAAAGACCACTCGAACCTAAGTAGAGGTGAGATTACGTGGGGCATTCTACAGAGGGATAGTTCATCCCATACGCTCCATTACCCACCTCATGTTCTTTCAATACATGAGTGACTAAATGAATCAAAGGTCATCGAGCCCTTCGCCACGGACCTCCTCTTCCCGCCTCCATTCGTTGCCCATATCCTGAGGCTTGGTTCGCCCACTTTTTGTTCAACTATGCTTATCTAGCCTGTTCTGTGTGATAAGTAAATCCATTTGGACTGTGTTACCGACACAAAGTGTGCGGAAAGACTTCCGCACCATTAAAAAGGCCGACGGAAGGCCAATGTATCCATGTAAAATATATGTATAACGATAATGATGAAATGCCATAAGGCACATGTAATCACTCAAGAATATCATGTAAATAGACATTATTAGTGCCATAAGGCGATGAGGGCTGTCGAGGACATAGGTTACGAAATCGGTAGGAACCTCGACAGTCAAGTAAACAAGTACGGTATTGTCTCTGGTCTCCATGAGGATCTCTTGAGTTAGAGATTTTCGAGGGAAACCTCACATCACAGATATGTTTCAGGGACCAACATATATACTGGTGGCTTCAGGCCAAAATTGTGTCTCGGTATCTCACTGTATCACGCTATCTCGACACATCTCATATTTGTACCGGTTATTTCGCCTCACTTGTCAATATTCACTGTATCCAGATAAACCATTTATTCTGAAGTTTAAAAGTGTGCCTCCTTGGACGGTTCAGTCCTCTATTACCTGTCATACTTACGCGTCTAACATTATCTTCAGTTCTACTAACTTCTAGTGAAAGGGCGCCCCGTCGGCTCCAAAGAAGATAATCGAACGAACGATCTGGGCAGCTGGAGTCAACATAGCTCAGCGACAGAGCAAAGAAGTTATTCTTCCACACTGTATTCGGAGCTGGTCTGAACCAGAAAAGAAAACTTCGGCTGACAACCCAGAAGCGGGTAAACGAGTAGGAAGAAGACACCCCACTGAACCACGTCACAAAAGCAGGTTGGGAGTTTGCGTCCAAGGACAATTCTTCATACTAATTCGGCACAAATCCTTTTAAACTTACAAAGTCTGATTACACTGTTACATTCCGAAGCGTCTCGGATTTGTAGACTTAGGTACATTTTGCGCAGTCTTTTTTCTCTACAACTGAGCGGAATTTTACCATTCCAAAAGCTGAGCAATTTTATACTTTTACTTATTGAAACCATTACTATTATATACTTTCACCTTCGTACAAATAAAAGTTTTCGGATGACAGCAAAGCGGTATGGCTAGAAATATAAGAAAAGTATAAGAAAAAACATAAAAACGCTTCAATGATCACGGAATTGAGGGACAAAAACATTTCAGTGGTAAATACAAGCATTGAAACAAGAGCAAGCTCTGAGCACAACAAAGTGGCCCTGGGCATGGCTAGAAATATAAGAAAAGTATAAGAAAAACATAAAAACGCTTCAATGATCACGGAATTGAGGGACAAAAACATTTCAGTGGTAAATACAAGCATTGAAACAAGAGCAAGCTCTGAGCACAACAAAGTGGCCCTGGGCATGCAAAGACATCATTTTTTTGTCAATGTCATGATGGATACACGACCATCTATGACCTCTCCAAGCGAGCATAACCACATACGCGGAGTGACTCGCTCACCTCAAATCCCCATTCTCATCCCCGATTCACAAGAAGTTATGGAGAAGTGATCGAATTGTACCACACACGCGAACAACTACGTATTGCCCCCCACTCCCTTCTCAATCTTTAGGCACACTACATCACATCTTTTCCGGTTTCTGGATACTTAATCATCTGTTCCATTCGAAAAGGACAGGAAATAGTAACCATAACGATATGCTCATTTGATAACGCAAATGGCAGACGGGTTACGTTTCGGAGGAAGATCATTGAGCAAGCAGAACCGGATTGGCACTGAAACAACATTCATCACGAACAGAAACAGTCGATCAAAGTAATCACTACCCCCTATCAACAGACTGGCCAGAGAAACGTATCGTTGAGCATATCGTGCTGAAAGTAGTAAATCTGGTGAGAATCAATACGCAGTGTCCTAACTAATAAGTGAAATTACATGAAATGACATTACTCAAAATCGAGGAACAGCCTAAACAAAAAGCCTATCAATACCTTCGTGATCAAAACAAGAAAAGGTGCGACGCGCAACTGAAAGCAAGCCTAAGGAGTTAGGTGTGGCGCAAAAGCAGCGGCGGTGGCAAACAGGCACAACGAGTGGCCGAGAATACCCCTGGCACCACGGCGGTGTGTAATGAACAATTAAGGCGCCACTTTGTCAACGACATCGACAGCATCTTTGTGTAAACTCAATCCTGATCTCGATCGAATGCAAAAAGCGCACCAAAAGTTGAAAACATGTCAAGGCTCAAAAAATTTTGCCGCGTTGGAATTATACAATCTTGTCCAGTTGCCCTGCACACCACAGCTGCTAAACCGGCTGCACCACGACAGGGCCATGTTAGGGAGCCTAAGACGCACCTTTCATATGAGTTGCACCACATATCTTTACTACAAAAACTTTCGTGTTCAAAGATACTTATGCCTTCTCACTCATGGTTATCCTCCCAGTACATGTAGTCATCATCAGTAGATCAATAAGTAGAATTTGTAATCAGCGATAGTAGCAGGAAACACAAAACTTAACGGCATCACCACAGGTAAGGAGAAAATGTGAGTTGGGAAAATACGCTCTTGGTAGACGAACAGCCCAGTCCAGAAAAAGATCTGACAAGGAAGGCCCATGAGGTCATGGTGAGCTTTTTCAAAACGGTATTTTGCATTTTATGAGGTTTCATACATGAAGCAAAAAACCGGTTTCAAATTCGGCTAAATGGTTCTGGGAGGCCCAAAAAATGAGTGACAAAAGTTGCTTAGAAAGAAGCAATTTTGACCAGTTTGCTGCAATGCTTTCCAGCTGCGGCGTGCAGTATATGCATATCGGAAGACTGTCTTCAAACCTACGCCAAAACCACTGCGAGCTGGTTCAAAAATCTAGAACCTCTTATGGTAACTGCTAAACGAAGCAAAGAAAACTCATAGAGGATGCACAGGTCTGTCTTCGCACAGTGGTTGGATGGCCGAATGGATCGTGGAATGGACTGGCATCGGCACAGTGGAGGAGGCGACTGTATCCCTTATATCGGCTACCGACCTCCTTTCGTTGAGCGTTCTTTACTATGGTAGTAGTAGTACTATTGATCACCCAATTTCCGAGTTTGCCTCAAAACCACGATCAGGCTGACAAGGGAAGGATTCTAGGTCGAAGTGGCCATTCGGAACAGGATATATATTGTCTGACGTATTTTCGGACGCTGATCTCGAACCTGCCTTCCAACTTTGCTGTTCGAATCTCTGAGCGGAGTTATGGAGGTTTTTTTGAAGAAACTATGCTATTACATGGTAGGTTTGGAAGCACGTAGCACGCGAGCCAGACGTTCTCGCGCAAAACTAGTGCGATTTTCGTGTTCAGGTGACCAAACTGCCCTATGGAACATGTTTTTATCCAATTCGAAAATTCAACCGAATTTCGGAAAAATTCTTGGCTTACCGAGAATTTGACCAAATTTCGGAAAAACTCTTAGCCTACCCAATAGGCCTCGAATTGGCTAAAAACATGTTGCTTAAGGCAGTTTCTCCCCTGAACACGAAAATTGCACTAGTTTTGCGCGAGAACGTCTGGCTCGCGTGCTACGGGCTTCCAAACCTACCATTTAATAGCATTGTATTTTCAAAAAAACCTCCATAACTCCTCTCAAAGAATGGGACAGCAAATATGGAATGCAGGTTCGAGATCACCGTCCGAAAATACGTCAGACAATATGTATCCCATTCCGAATGGCCACTTCGACCAAGAATCCTTTCCTTGTGTACATGCACGAGCTTTGCGGGAAAACCCCTAGTTTCCTTGTTATGGGCGTTGGCAGGTCCAAGCGAATCATTTGCCTAAAACGCAAAAATACTGAAGATAGCACTTCCCTGGCAGGATGAAAATTGATTTTGCACACATTTTGCACGTGTGGTCACACATGAGCACAAATGGATGAAAACTAGATAAATGCAAAAATTTGCCCTCAGGGGGGATCGAACCATTGACCATTTTCTGGGCCCCCCAAAACCATTTAGCCGAATTTGAGACGGGTTTTTTGGCTCATGTATGTGACCCTATAAAATGCAAAGAAGCGTTTCGAGAAAGCTCACCATGACCTGATGGGCCTTCCGTGTGAGGCGAAACTTTTGTTGGAACGGCGCCTTCCTGCCTTTATCGCGATCACGCAGCGCTGTCACTCAACCTGCCTCGCACCCGCTGAACGAGTTGCTGCAAGGGCGGACAACGATTGCGGGTGGCCGACTATGCTCTCTCCCGTCTGCATCTATCCCCATCGGCTGGTGATGCAGAAAGGAAGGGAGTGAGAAGTCGGCTTTTTGAAATACTGTTTTGGATTTTTAATCAATTATTCCATTCATTCTCTGCTGTCACACTACTGATCTCCACAATTTTCATGATCCACAATTTGCCAAAAACCTCTGACGGTGCCTCCAAATAAAGTTCCGCTCGTTCATCAAAAATAGAAAAATCACGCAAATTGCAGAAGAAAGTATAAGGGCTGCGAAAACAAAGCAATTGAAGGGAGCATCAGTGAAAGCAAAGAGTAAAAAAAATAGGAGCAAAGAAATGTATGGAATGGGAGGCCAAAAAAGGATTCACTGGCAGACATTCAGGAATCATTGAAACTTGTGAACATCTTCCCTATGGTTGTAAACAGCAGTATTAAGTGAAAAAGAATTAATGGGAAAGGACTTTGTTTTTCTTTCCTTGAATCATTCAAGCAGGCATGCGACAAGTCGTTCTCTACTAGCAGAGCATAGCGACTGCATTATGAGTGCACAGAACAATTTTTTGACATAATCGGATGACTGAGGAGCGTTTCATGCTCCGTCGCGCAAGAAAAAGGATTTATGAATGAGATACCAGTGGATTCGTTCGGAAAAATATTGAGTAAATCGTTATGTGCCACACGGTCCTCGAACGTTCACATAACATGTGTAATGAAGTATACTTTACTGTGTAATACCCTCCTATTTTCGCTACCTGCTTCGAATTGTGTGGCGGTTTTTTTTTCAGATCTGCTAAAACTGTTATTTGTAAGAAATTTCGCATTGCGGGCTGCGGCGAAAATCAGCAGCTATCAGGAACCAAAAACATCAAAACTAGGTGGATTATGGCAGTTTCTTTCAATATGAGTAATAATAAGTCTCTCTACTTCCCAGAAGCGATTATAGCCGAAACAAACTATGAAAATTGCAGCTTCTAGTAAAATGGCCAGCTTATAGCCGGTGAAATACGTACTCGGCCACCAAGACTGACAAATCAATAAGGAGGGACAGACATGCACACGGGTGTAAAGCTCGACTGAGTCACCAGTAAACATACACTTTTCCTCTATTCCGAAGAGGGTATGAACCCAATCTGCGAAGTTTGAATATTTAGGAAAGTAGAAAAAACTTATGCGAAAATGTTTCCAGAAACGCAAAAAGTACCAAAAAATTCCAGCTTCGTACATCTTACTATCAGCGCGCATTCCGCAACAATTCTTATCATAAAACAAAAAAATTAAAATGAGGTAGATTTTGCTCAAAACATACACAATGATAAAACAAAACAAAATAAAACATGATCAAGAACAGTTTCGATCCTGGCCTTCCAAAAGTCTTCTGAAACGTGATTCAGAAATTTCGTGTCTTTTTTCTGAATTGTGCCCACATGACTGAAGATATTTACTAAAATCAATATTTAAAAACCGAATCTCACGAGGCTCTTGGAAAATCTCTGCACTCGCTTGTACAGATTAGAGCGCAGTGGCTGAAAAACTGCTTTTGCCGCTATTTCAAAGAGGCATCAATATTATCTCCTTATATACGGAGCATTTCGCAAAACCACAATTATACGCACGTCATCCTTTCAAAATGTCTCAGGGGATAGCTGGCAACAGTGAGTCATGGTCGCTTCCGTGTCCCCTCCAACTGGTGGAACATGAAAAAAAGCGCATCATCTGCGTGCTTGCATGCTCCAAAGCACAGCACTACAAACTGACATCGCTATAATGCAAAGCGTATGATTCACTTGAAATCGTTCCGTTTCTTGAAAAAAAAATTTTCAGAGGAGTACAGTCATGGAGCAAAATGTACATCATTCAGTTATACAGAAGATTTCAAACTCAAGCGTATGGATATATGGATGGATATGAACATGGAGATCTCACAACATGGATAACATGAATAATAAAGGAAAAGGAAAAAGGAAAGGGTATAGAAATGTAAATTTATTAATCAGAGATTCGTTTCGCCCCTATTCTCATGCGAACCACTGTGAAACCCAAAAACATAGACTCGATATAACGGGTGATCTTAGCTATATACACACGTACATGCCTTCCTTCCCCTTCACAAAATCATCATTATGTTGAGTCTCTCAGTGATTACAGAGACATCTGGTACAGCCGGCATGCGGAAGCCAGCTGTCTCCGTTAATGCTCTGGAATTTGGAAAAAAAACACCGAAAGTTTATGCAAACAAAAAACAGCAGTTGTCAGAAACAAGAAAAATATGCAGCTCTCTAGTAAGAATGGTTACCGGATCGCATACAGAGCAATTGGACATCGATAAAATATTTTTTCTAATCACGTCTCCACGAATTTATAGCAGGATAACTCATTCACAAGGTCCGGTAATCATACGGTGGTAACGGCCCTATACCGCGTTAAATAAGGTTAAGAACTCATTATGGAGGAAGGTTCCATGTTTCATACCACTGCTTATTAAGAGTAGTTGAAAGTTTTATCAACACTACCATTTCCATAGGAAGAATCAAGGTGACCCAAGGGTTTCAAAGTTGAACCACACAAAATGATCAGTGGTTTATAAATCTCAACTCACTTTGCAAGAAAATAGTTTTCCTGTCTTTTTTCATAGAAACTCCCAAATTGGAATAAAAGCCATTATCATTTTGTCTGGAAACGAAGTACACGTTTATTTGTTTGAAAACTCCTGATTAATTTGTGGCAAATTTTCAGATGATTTTCCCGCATTATCTTCGTAGTAAGGCAGACGAGAATTGCGGAGAAACAATGTTTGCCCTCTACGGAAATACTATTTTTTCGGACTTCTCTAAGAAATAGCTTTCTTTCTCGCTATGTCAAGAGACCGTATGAGTCGAGTGGAAGGAACATTCTACTTCTGAACGTGATAGATTATAATTTTAATTCATAATTTCCAGGAAACTGTGAGCTCTAAGGTAATTCGAATCCTATACAACATTTCATGGGTCATAAAACCGGAGTGGGCCAGTTCAATGAGCAACACAAAAGCCATAAGGAGTCATTTATCCTCAGCGGAGTTAACAGTTTACAAATTCAAAGCAAAATCAATGCTGTCTTGCAAAGTCGTCGGAAATAGTGCGTTTGAAAACAAATAAAATCCTTCTTAAAATACGTAACTCCTTAATAGAACCAAACGAATTTCTGCTATGAAACATGCACATGTGGTCTGCAAATCATTGTTTAACTGCAGAACAAAGATAAAAGGTTGTGGCACAGCGAAAGGCAATCTAAAATATTGCCCGAGCGTGGACGCAATTTGAAAGGAGAACGGGCGGGTGTAACGAGGGATGTTTTGAATCGATTGCCTTGCAAAAACATCGACTGACTTGTTTTTTGTCATTCTTAACATTACTCTGGAGAGCCACACCACAACATATAAGAGACTATCCCACTAATTGCATGTACATGGGGCTAAGCTTCTGTTGGATGTGCTTCTGTGAGTTTGACCTGAAATTCAGAACTCAGTACTAGAAATCACAGAATCTGGACTTTTTCGAAGTGTTATGGCGAGGGGGGGGAGGAGGGGGAGGAGGAGGTGGTCAGCCTGATAACGACTGATAAACAAAGATTTGATTTGCTACGAACATTGTTTGTAATGAGGAAAAGTATATCGTCATCTGAGGCGTGTTCGGCGCACCCTTTCGAAGACACGGCGAGATTTTTGGAAGGTTACTATGACCATTCTAAATTATTCCCAACTGTTTTGTGCAATTCTTTTAAGGTGATAAGTCTTGGGTTTGTTTTCAATTTGAATTTCTTCTCAGTATGCTTATTTAGATTAGTTTCATTTCGAATTTAGCGCAAAAGTGCATTCATTCCGATTACGTGCGTTATTACCCAACTATTTTTGATATACACGTTTTCCTATACTTTTCTTTTGAACCAAAGTGCCTTGAAAACAAAGCAGCTTTGCTGGGGCACAACATTGCGCGCGTCACATGAAGGATACAAAATGGGCTCATTTAGAATCACTATCAGCGAACAAAGATAGAGTCTACTGAGTCCATTTTGCACTTGCACATTATTACGTGAGATAGATGATGTACGCAACATTGTGCGCCAGCAGAGCTGGTGGCAACAAGCAGTGAACTATTAAGATAAATTTGCCACACTTTGGTACAGTTGCTTCTTGAATGATTACACCTATTAATACCTCTTTTACATCACACTTACAAAAAATATATTTGGAGTCGTTACTTATTTCACCCACTGTAGTTAGGCCAATAAACACATAATCGACAGTAAAATGGGACACGGAGAGCGATGCTGAGAGGAGGCGCAAAATGCGAATGGCGACGCGTATCTAGGAAAGAAATCATAAACGAGGGAGAGAGAAAGTCGTAAACCGAAAAAGCGCTGTAAGCATGCTTTTCCTGGCTCTTACACTTTCACCATTACACAGTTCGAACTATATAGTAAATTAGTATTAATTAGTTGCATGACAAAACATTGGGAGTAAACATGTCTGCTTTCAAACGTAAACAATGGAAACAACGAAGCGCACGAATCGAAATGAACCGAAAAGTGAAACGTAGCCAAAAAAGACGCAAATTTATAAAGCGAATGGCTTAAACCGTTATCAGAGTTCGCGATGTTGCGAAGTCGCAGTTTTGCACGCAACTTTGCGACCTTCAGATGTGCAATGAAACGAGTTCGTGTCATCACAGAATCACTAAAACTGTCACCGGTCTAATTTTGAAATATTTCATCAAAAATATGCGTGTATTGGAACGATTACTACTTACTATGATCAGCTATGATCAGAGTGGCACATACTGATTAGACCACATTTCTTGCATTCTCACTATAAGAAATTTTCCATTTTTATTTGCGGCTGACCAAGCTTTCTGCCAACTTTCCCGTTCCTTTGCATTCCATGTACCACACAAAAAAAAAGGAATTTATCGCGAAAAGATTAGACCAGCCCACTGTTGTGTTGATGCTAACTGTCTCTAATGTGTATGGACTACTGTCATTGAGAACATCTCCACGACCCAAACCATCCTGCAACAGCACCTTGAAAAAGTAGGCAATCACAGCAGAAGATTCACAGTTGGAGACGAGCGGACACTTCAACAAAGTCTAAGAGGACGAAGACAGAGAAAAGTCATTTTCGAGAATGCTACAAGCTTAGCCAGTTGAAGGTACCACAACTTCTTGTTACTAGAAACTTTTATTTCGTGTACCTCAGAAAAAAGCTGATTTGATAAATCCTTTAGGCTGTCATCTATCATACTTCCCCTTCCGCTGTTCAACCGACCGCGGATGGCAAATACAAAGGACAGAAATAGATGGTTTTCCGCAACCGTTTGCACGTGAAACCAAGAAATATTGTATAGTGGAAAGATAGGAAACAGAAAAGATCACTAATCAAAGAAACAAAAAAGTGACTGGATAGGTATGCTGGCAGAGTAAACGGTAAAATTAGCAAAAGTGCTCTCTGGAGTAACATTGGAGTATTTCCGTCCTTCTATTTTTCACTAAACAATGAATCGATAGAGTCCTTAATAACGAAGTGCAAGGAATGGTTTGAATATACAACGTTAATTGTTGACACTGCTCCGTTCCTAACACTAGGATACGTGTATACAATGACTAACCACTGTAGTCAAAACAGTAAAAGGAAATGCAGTAATACACATTATTCATCAGGAGACTTAAAAATGGGACAATATCGATGACTAAAGACTCTCTGTTCATCACTGAAAAGTTGTCGTGAGACAATTTGGTGAAGGGTATCCATAGTTTTCAAAATTTATACCGCTTCTGAACCACTTTTGAAATCATAAATGCCACCTACAACCCATTTCACAGCTATTCACACCATCGCGCAATACGATTCATTCCGTCAAGTTGCCTTCGCAAAAGCACTGGTATGGGCAATCAATTCCAATCTATACGGCATTACTGCAATACGATAAATATCATTTTCAAGCACGTTACTCTTCACCTCAGTCACTCCTCGGCAAAGTCATCCCAAGAAGGCGGGTCCTGTTATGGAAGGCGGAGCTTGCTAGCGACGATGCCCAGCTAATATATGAAACTAATTGTTCAGCTTATTAAGAAGTTAGAAAAAGTAAGTCTTAGGTGCGCTTTTCACCAAAAAGTGCGCCACATATGGTCTTCTTGGAGTCCCAGTTTTTAGACTCACTTCACAAGCTTCCATTGCCCACATTTCCCTTACCTGTGTCTTGAAATGAGGCCGAACTGATATGCGAAAACAGATGGCTGGAATTTCAATATGAACAAATCGACTGCTATCAATCTGCAATATAAATGGAGCAGTCGATTCAGCTTGAGCCGCATTCCCTATCCATCATCGATTCAACTTCTCTACAATGAAACGCACCAACTTGGCTGAATCCAATAGCTGCCGCACTCTAGATAGGCTTGTGAGAGACTAAATAATCTGAGAATTGGAGAAAAGATTAAATCTGTATATACCACGTAATGAATAGGTTTCCTTCCCAGCGAATCCCTACAAACCGGGTCGAAACAGCGTTAGATTTTTTCAACAGTTCGAACTATTTCCACAATTGCTGTTAAGGCCTAAACTAAGTAATCTAACTATAAACACCCATGCTGACTTCGTGCGTAGGTGTTTTGCACAATGCCTTTAGCAAAACACTTCAACAGGACGTCTGAAAGAAGTGAAAGATACTGACTACCCGTTTTATTAAAAAAAAAAACAATTTTGAGGGCTGTGGGCAGGACCGATGTGTTATTCACCTTTTCCGGCTACTTCACCAAGAAAGGACTGCGAAAAGCAGGCCGAAAGAGATGAGGCGGAAATGAGAAAGGCAATGTATAGAGGGTCGAAAACTAAATGCAAACTAACAGTAAGGGAGACTAACCCTTGAGCCGTCTTCTTGATGCATGGCCAAATATAAAAACTAAATTGAACTGGTACCCCTCCAAATTTAAAATTATCCAGAACGTTTCAGTACCCGAAACATTTCCTCAACCATCTGTGCGGCGTTATAATGTTTCTGAAATTGCTGTTCCTCAGCAGCATTCGTAATAACCTCTTCACGATTCTTTGTCTAGCGTTGTAAAAACTAGTTCATAAATCATAACGATTCCACCTCGCCATTTGTCCAGATCCCTCATTCGCCCCATTTTTTTTTTTTTCGAGGGGAGAATTTGAAATGCTCACGTAAAATCGATATGAGGGGGGGGGAGCAGCTTAAACATCAAATTCCGGTTCTTCGAGGAGGCTATTACTTGTTCAGCGGGTAAAGACCAATTCTTACTCAACCCGTCTATGTTGCATCAGAGAAAATTGCCACAGTGACGAAATCGATATGACACAACGTTCAGCCGTTGGCGACACAATTAGAAGGCGAAAGTTGAAATCCAAATAAAAATGGTTGCTGCTCTGTCACATGAACTAAGTCTTATGCAGATGGGGTAAAATTAAAGAGCGACAATGTTTATCCATTACATCGCTTCTCCAAAAGGACGACCCATGGAACACATAGCAATAGTCATTGAGAGTCTCATCTATTCAAAAACTGGTTGAACATTCGCTCAAAGGGCTTCCTCAACTGACTCAATGCTGCTCAATAGCTTCAAGAACCATGAATTAGGTAAAGAAGAACTCAAAAATATGAGGTTCTACGAATTACACCGGGTAAACAGACTACTTCCGGAAAAATTAAGAAACAGAGATAGAAAAAAAAAGAGATCTCACAGAGTACATGAAATCAAAATAAAAATGAACTAGAACAAAACTCACGACATCCGCAGCACTTTAACATGTCCATGACTCCAGCACTCACTGG